>OX442358.1:3355684-3878184 GCA_949357725.1 Hyperoplus immaculatus | reverse complement strand
AATTATAAAATATTTACACAGATACATACTACATTTGGAAATGTAATCAATAAAATGTAAAATAAAAAGATGTATCTATTGAAGCAAACTTCTGATCTTCATTTATTTTTGTTTACCTAAACATAACTGGTATGTTATAAAATAAACAATTTCATGTGAACTAATTTCACTCTTTCCTCAAAGAAAATATTACTTTATTTGTGTGAAGTAACTTAAATTATTCAAAACTGTAAAAGTTTAAAGTTTGTAATTTGAGTATTGGGGTTTGATGCTAGTGCTTCTACTCTGAGTGAGTTGTTATCTCAATGAGGCTGGTTCATAGTGTTTGCTGCACTGGGCCTATTTTGCAGGTGAAGTGAACTGTTCAGCTCCAGTGACTGTTGGTAGTGCAGACCGTAGTTAGAGTTTTGCACATTGAGCTACAGTTGTGCCCACTGTGGGTTAGCGATTGAAAAAAACTGTAATGCCAGCTCCTCCAGCCCAATCTCCTTCTGAGTTGCTATATTGTTGCTGCTAAAAGTTGTGTTACCATTTGCTACAAACGCTCAACTCCTTAACAAAAGTGTTTCTGACCTGTGTACACTAAAGGCAGACGCTCTAATGTGAACAAACACAACCCACACGCTTGATGTGAGTTTGACTGGGTCGTGAGTGACTACTAGGACAGACACAAAGAACTTCATAATAAGCTCAGGAAAATGGGAGTTTTGGAATATGCAGCTGGATAATCAAGAACTTGATATCTGCCTTTACTTGTTCACAACAGTGTGTTTTCAGAAATGGAAGATTAAGCCTAAAGGAAGGCCAGGATAATATCTAGAAGCCCCATGCATTTAGCTTAATTGCTCAGGTCAGGGATTCTTGTGAATGCTTGTTTTCAAAATCACTTTTTGTCAAAATCAGTGACTATCTCCTCATGATTCATGATTTGTCCGTACTGTGTGTGCATGCTGTAAAGAAATCCAGTGTTACAGTTTTTCACAATTGTTTAAACACATTTTTTGGAACATTAGACACAATGTGCACAATCTGTAACTAATTTACCAACTGCTTAACCAATTCTGCTGAACTCCAAACACATTTCCTGCCTTAGACTCATATTCCCATTCCAGAACACACATTTTTCACAACATTACACACAATTTTCTATATATTGCACACTCTTCCTGGATTCTCTCTCTTGGTGATCACACAGAACACACTGCCAATCAAATTTCTAAACTCAAAAGGCTTTTATGCAGTTAGCTATAGAAGGGTCAGAGATGAGCTCCTGTTTGCTGTGATTTACAGTAGACTGCACATTTTGGTACAAATACAGTTTTTGCCGAATACTGTAAACACTAAAAGTGACTGCTATGACCACAGCATCACAACCTCTAACTTTTGTAACCATGCCCTAAACCAAAGCTCCAACCCGACACGATATATGCTTTGCGCTGTGTTTGAAATTCTCCAACATACTTCTTGAAAAAAAATTAAACTAATTGAAAACCAATCAGTCTAAACCTTAGCACTACAAATAGACCCCAGGTGAGCTCAGCTCCTTTTTGAGACAGTAAGAGTCAGGGGAAGAGGAGGAGAGAGAGCGACAGGAGGACGAGGACAAATAAGGCAACAGACGGAGACACATACACCAGGGACACTATAGTTGACTATGTTATAGATCATGGCCTATCAATGAGGGAGCCTGGACAGAGAGTGCAGCCCAACCTGAGTCGCTCCATAATTAGGAGATTTAGTCTGGATATCAGGTGATCATTTCCCTGTTGCTTCTCAAAGGAAGACATTGAGTGTGATGTTGATGAGGCGATGTGGCCAGATGCAAACAGGAGGCGGTATCCATAAAAGGATTCATAATCAAACCACCCGATTCCTTACAACACTGTTTTTTTTATTCTACTGTAATTGTTTCTTAGTTTATGATGACACACTGAATTGCTTGAACTGCAGTCCTGCCTATTCATTGTGTTTGTTTGAAATGGCAAAATAAACTATTCTGCATAATGTGTGTTAGCATTTGGCAAACACTGTAAAGTATTTGTTGTTACTGTAGCTGAAAGTGTATGAACATGCAAAGGCATAATTCTCCTGATAAAGCATTCATATAGTGTTTTGCATTTATACTACAGTGTTTTCCATTCTGCACACCAGTGTTCAATGAGTGCTAGAAATGTCTAGTCATATGATATATGTGTTTGTCATTTGAAAAGAAAACACCATTTAGTGAAGAGTTAACACTGTTTTGAGCGTTAAGTGTGCTTTTGCAAGAGAAGTGAAGGATTTTGCATTTTGTGTTTGAGTTTTGAAATTTGGGTTTAGGGTTTTGAAAAAGTGAGGTAGTCTATCAGGAAATGTGTTTAAGCAATTGTGAAAAACTGTAATACATAGCCTAGGCTCTGTAAACATGCACGTTGCTAGCTATGTTGTGAAATTCCCTTTGTTTACATTCCTGTTTAGACATTAGGAGACACTCACTGATTTTGGCAAAAAGTGATTTTGACAACAAGCGTTCTACAGAATCGGAGAGAAATCTAGAGACATTGCTAATTAAGAAAAGTCTCAGATGTATAACCCAGCTCTGACCTCGTTGACAGTTAAAGTTCAACTTTATCACACCATGTCAGAATCTACAGGCTTCTGTTTGGTTGCAGAATTGCAATCCTTTTATTCTTCTGCCATGCATAAAGTAAATAGTCCATTTTCCAGTCTCAATTGATAAACCAATATACAACTGACAGCATGACACGCAAACCATTAGTTTCCTACCTGTCTACCTCTGCGCTTGATACTAGCGACACACAATACAGTTCAAAATACACTCAACAAAAATATAAACGCAACACTTTTGTTTTTGCTCCCATTTTTCATGAGATGGACTGGAAAGATCTAAAATTCATTCCAGATACACAATATTACCATTTCTCTCAAACATTGTTCACAAATCTGTCTAAATGTGTGATAGTGAGAACTTCTGCTTTGCTGAGATAATCCATCCCACCTCACAGGTGTGCCACATCAAGATGCTGATCTGACATCATGATTAGTGCACAGGTGTGCCTTAGACTGTCCACAATAAAAGGCCACTCTGAAATGTGCATTTTTTTTGCTTTATTGGGGGTCTGGGGACTCAGAACCAGTCAGTTTCTGGTGTGACCACCATTTGCCTCATGCAGTGCAACACATCTTCTTCGCATAGAGTTTATCAGATTGTCAATTGTGGCCTGTGGAATGTTGGTCCACTCCTCTTCAATGGCTGTGCGAAGTTGCTGGATATTAGTGGGAAGTGGTGCACGCTGTCGTATACGCCGGTCAAGCACATCCCAAACATGCTCAATGGGTGACATGTCCGGTGAGTATGCTGGCCATGCAAGAACTGGGACATTTTCAGCTTCCAAGAATTGTGTACAGATCCTTGCAACATGGGGCCATGCATTATCTTGCTGAAACGTGAGGTGATGTTCATGGATGTATGGCACAACAATGGGCCTCAGGACCTCATCACGGTATCTCTGTGCATTCAAAATGCCATCAATAAAATGCACCTGTGTTCTTCGTCCATAACAGATGCCTGCCCATACCATAACCCCACCACCACCACGGGCCACTCGATCCACAACATTGACATCAGCAAAGCGCTCACCCACACGACGCCACACACGCTGTCTGCCATCTGCCCTGAACAACATAAACCAAGATTCATCCGTGAAGAGAACACCTCTCCAACGTGCCAGACGCCATCGAATGTGAGCATTTGCCCACTCAAGTCTGTTACGACGACGAGCTGGAGTCAGGTCAAGACCCCGATGAGGACGACGAGCATGCAGTTGAGCTTCCCTGAGATGGTTTCTGACAGTTTGTGCAGAAATTGTTTGGTTATGCAAACCAATTGTTTCAGCAGCTGTCTCAGTGGCTGGTCTCAGACGATCTTGGAGGTGAACCTGCTGGATGTGGAGGTCCTGGGCTGGTGTGGTTACACGTGGTCTGCGGTTGTGAGGCCGGTTGGTTTCAGCAGCTGTCTCAGTGGCTGGTCTCAGACGATCTTGGAGGTGAACCTGCTGGATGTGGAGGTCCTGGGCTGGTGTGGTTACATGTGGTCTGCGGTTGTGAGGTCGGTTGGATGTACTGCCATATTCTCTGAAATGCCTTTGGAGATGGCTTATGGTGGAGAAATGAACATTCAATGCACGAGCAACAGATCTGGTTGACATTCCTGCTGTCAGCATGCCAATTACACGCTCCCTCAATGCTTGTGGCATCTGTGGCATTTTGCTGTGAGACAAAACTGCACATTTCAGGGTGGCCTTTTATTGTGGACAGTCTAAGGCACACCTGTGCACTAATCATGATGTCAGATCAGCATCTTGATGTGGCACACCTGTGAGGTGGGATGGATTATCTCAGCAACGCAGAAGTGCTCACTATCACACATTTAGACAGATTTGTGAACAATGTTTGAGAGAAATGGTTATAGTGTGTATCTGGAATGAATTTTAGATCTTTAAGTCCATCTCATGAAAAATGGGAGCAAAAACAAAAGTGTTGCGTTTATATTTTTGTTGAGTGTATGTTCAAAATGCAATTTGTACTGTGAATGCGGGTGGAGGTTTGGGAGGTGGATGGAGTTAAATCATTGTGAATCAGAGGTTAAAGCAGAAAGTTTGGTCACTATTTTGTCTTACGTGGACAGTCTGGCTGGTTATATACTGTAGGAATGGAAATGCACACAGGAAATCTATCTATAAAGCAAGAAACGTATGTCTGTGTGTCTGTCTGTGACTCGCACATCTCTCTGTTAGTCAGATCGGCCTGAGCCTCCGGATATGGCTTGCGCACGGGCCGAAGATGTGCATCCTTGATTGATTATGAAGTTTTGGACCAAATATGTAGAAGTTATCATATTTATATCATGCTGGCGGCGAATACATGCGCACACTGAAGGCCACAGTAACGACGGGCATGAAGCGGCATGAAGTAGTCTCCGGCTAAACCCCGCCTCCCTCTGATTTGATTGGCTGCTGCGACCAAAGCTTGAAATGAGTGACGAGCGGGACACAGACAGCAGACCTGCTTCCTACGGGCACTGCACTAGGACTACACAAAAAGGCTTTAAAAGGACCTCCATGCTTGACAATACTTAAAGCTCAACCTCTCATTGTCTCCTTTCCAACACGTCTCACTAAATAGCTCTACTCCCTAGCTCACCTCAATGGATATGTTACCTTCATGCTCTGCTGTGATGTGGATCAAATCACTGACTGTAGTCTCATCCATGTGTTTTAGGATGTGACCTTTGACCCCAGGGAGGGGCGCCGCTTGGGACTTGTAGGTGATGTCTGAGAGCAGAGCACATGAACCTCCAATGCCTCTGCTTAACTTCCCCCACTGCTCTGTGTCCTAACAACCGCACACACACACACACACGCACACACACACACACAAACAAGGATACACATATGAGTGAAGAGAAGGCTGAGCAAATGGTCAACCTCACAAACACGGATAGACAAAAGTACACATAGAATAATTATTACCCAAACCAAATAATAATGGGAGTTTCCTTCTACTCAAAGCAGTGCCTGTTATTAATGTAAATTCATTAAAAAGTTTGATGTAAGTTGCATATCACTAGAGGTGTTGGTGACACTAATTAGACGGTGTGGTTTGGATAAGGCTGTATATTTGGAATAGTTTTGTAAAATGTCAGTACTCTACAATCAAATATTCTACAAATACCACTGTCAGGACTGTTAACTTAGATGTCCAGCCAAGGCGTGTTTATTAACAAGCTGTTTAAGAATAAAACTATTAATAATAATATAAAGTAAAATATAACTAAACATTGACCCAGTTTTAAATATATTCATCTACAGAAGCAACCATTGGGCTTGGAGCTGACATTGTTGGGCTGTCAAGGTAATCTTGGGTTTCTTGAAAGGGGCAATACAAATCTAAGCTATTATTATGATTATTATTAGTATTGGTCTTTTCTCTGATTAAGGGTGAGTCATCACTGTCCTTTAACCTCAACATTGAAATATTTCTGTATTTACCTTTAAAGAGATCCTATTATACTACTTTTCCGGTCTTAATTTCTTGTTAAAAACTGCTATAGAGCAACCTGACACGAATCACATCACAAAAAACCATGCAGATTTTCGGGACACTCTTCCTCTCACCCTAGCGAGCACAGCCGTCTGCTCCACACACTGCTTTGAGCTTCTCCGCCTCCCCCCCCCCCCCCCCGCAAACCCCACTCCGTTGTGATTGGTTACCTTCCTTCCGGAACATTTCCAGAAGCGCGCGGAGATTTCTGAGAGAGGAAGGTGGGAGCATGCAGCCGGAGCTTGCCTGAGCAGCATTACCATACATGGAAACATCCGGGAACGTGATGACACGATACCCGGAAATTTGAACAAGTGAATTCTCGACAGGCTGCCCTAGTGTTTAGTGCTCTGCATAGCCACCACAGACGGTAAGCAGGGAATACGTCTAAATGCATGTACGTAATTATTTGATACGCTAGTATGGTTAAACATGACTATAAATCATTATAACAACGTTTATAGGTCATAAAAGTTGAAAAGTATCATAGGTCCTCTTTAAGGAATGACTTCTACTTGTGTGCTTTACACTCTATGGGCCGGTTTCACAGACAAGGCTTAAGCCTAGTCCGAGACTAATATTGTTCTCTTTGTAACATTTTCATTAGAATTGAATTTGTTGTAAATTGCGGCCCAACTATTTATTGCTCAGTCTCAGCAGTATGGCTTTTAGATTCAAGAACCGGAAGGTTTCAAACTATTTTTTTTAAGAGATTTTTTTCAAATTCATTAAGGTTTATTGACGGGATATTTTTAGCCTCTGCCATTGTTTTTTGTCACAAGCAATGGTGTTTCTGCTCCACTCCGGGTTTTTATGATCACCGTTGGACCAGCAGCATGTGCTCATGGGCAGGTGTTAACAATCAGGCTTACTTAAAGCAGCTCCGAGTAACATTTAAATATATTTTGAACAGCCTCATGTTTCCTCACATAATCATAAATTACCTTTAACAGCAAACGAGACCATCAGTGCAAAGAAAGACGTTTTTATATCGTTTTTATTACTGCATTTGGTCTGGTCGCACACCCAGTCCAATTTTCGGTTCACGCATGCATGCTCTATGGTCACATATTGGTTGCAGATTTCAGTGTGGCGCAACAACGCGATTTGAGAAGCCTATCCCTCCAGGTGAGGGAAGGGGAGCAGGAGCCTTGTTTGAGACAGTTGTTTGTCGTCATAATGACTGATAACGGGGCTGAACCATCAAAGAAAAAAAAGAAAATTAAATGAAGAAAAGCTAAAAGAGAGAGTATAGGCGGGCGGGAGGGCGTTGCCAAGCAACATATACACAATTTCACGGGAGCGAACTAGACTCTTTTTTTTTTTTAACCTTTATTTCTACAGGTAAATCCCATTGAGACCGAAGACTCTTTTGCAAGGGAGACCTGTTTTCCTTTCCCACGTTACCATTCACACACACATTCATACACCGATAGCAGGCTAACTATCGACATTCACACGAGGCAAGGTGGGTGAAGTGTCTCGCCCAAGGACACAACAACTATGACACAGGTGGCAGGGTGGGGATCGAACCTCCAACCCTTTGATCATCGGCCGACCCGCTCTACCACCTGAGCCACAGTCGCCCCAAATGAATGAGCGGTAGCCTACTAAAACAAAGTTTACTTTGCCTCACCAGCATCATCAGATGACCATTATTCATCTTAAATAGTCATTATTTACAACAACATAAACACATTACCTCATCGTGATCCATACTAACTGCCGTCTCTCGTTCATTCGCTTTCTATGAGGACACGGAATCTTTCAGCTCCGTGAGAGGTGACACTGCATGAACTCATTGCAATCAGGTGTGTGTAGCACTGACTGGCATTAGTTGATGCTGTGTCACTAACCACTCTCACGGAGCCGAAAAGAGTCCGATGGCCTCACACTTTCAACACACGGACATGCACTATATTGCTTCCTGATCATTTGAATCTTGCACGCCCGGCACGAGCTAGAAAACAGCTTCACGACAGCTGGCGTTGTAAAAATACTACCGCTTTTGTCCAAAGGGGACGCCAACGTGCCATGTTACTCGTAGTGGCTTTAACTTACTCCAGGACTTCATAGTCTCAGACTAACTAAACCAAACTTAAGCCATATCCATGAAAGTGACTTAAACGTCCCAGTTTAACTAGTCCACATTAAGGCCTACTCCTGGCTTAATCTAGGCCCTGTCTGTGAAACCGGCCCTATGTGTCGGGGGAAGAAACAAAAGAGAAAACATGTGCAGCATAGAATGTTCTGTACATGAACTTGGACATGTTGACCATAGAGTGCTAATGTTTTGAACTTACCTCTCTCCTGAAAGGATCGATTAAGGCCACCACGGCTGGGTATTTGCTGATGAGGTTTTGGTACATATCCATTAATTCATCTGGAGACTTCAAAACTCCCGCTGAAACCTCATACTTTCCTTTAGACTGAGAGGAAGACAAGAAGAAAATGTATTCAATTAACCCTCGCTGCTTGAAGTCTTCAATGTCTATGCTGTATTTGCATGCGAACTGACCACTTTAGCTGTATGCATATAACACTGATTTAAACCAGGAATCCTAAGCAAGGGCTCCCAAAATCTTGGTTCACATTACGCCAGCAGCAACTTACATAGTCCATGAGTTTAGGGGCAGCACAGTTTAGTAATAAATGGATCTCTGCTCCCAGTTCCAGTCCAATGTTAGTGCAGGCTTCAGTGATCAGATCCAGAGGCTGTTCAGGCCGCTCGTAGCTCACAGTCAGCGCTCCATTGTCACTAACACTTATCTGGGTGGCCTCGAAGGAAAGGCACAGTTCACCTGGTTAACATCTATTTATTGTGCTTGACACATGTAACTCTATACATTAACCCACAACACTCTCTACATATCTCCTCTTTGGATATGTCTAAAGGATACCTATCTATTCATAGCTCTGAATGAGATGGTTGTGAGGGCAAGATTATTAGAAGACTCTTAACACTGTTCACATCATAATTGCAAGTCCTGAGAGGTCATTGAACAATGCAGGAGATAACTGTGTACACAGTACAAATGCTGCACATATTAAATGGTTTGATAAGTGTTTTGTCAAAACTCCAGGCATTCATACCTAAGTTCATTTGAAGGTGGAATTGGAATATAAATCATCTTATTCCTATTAATCTCTTAGGAAAGCTTCATAACAGAAATAGTCTCAAATCCTTCCTCCACCTTTTCTATTCTGTTCTCATCATAAACTGTGTGAACAGAGTTCCTGTTCCAACAATGAATAAAGAGCAATGTCCCTCACCCCGGCTTTGGTTGAAGTGTTTATTATTCTCATCATCTCCTTCTGTAACTCAAGGGTCATTGTGATGACCTGTTGAAGACAATCACAGTTCAGTGTGTTAAAAAAAACACTAAAGTGAAAATGTAATCTAGAAAAACGTGTAGGAGATACAGTTGAGGCCAAAATGATTAGCCCCCCTATGAAAATTTCACTTTTTTAATTATTATTATTTTTTGCTGTCCAACAGAGCAAATCATTTTTAACACAGCTTTTCCAAAAATCCTATTTTTTTTTTTTGGATGATTACATTATTTTACTTTGCATAGAGAAACAAAATTATTTCACAAAAAACTAAAACTACCAGGGTCAAAATTATTAGCCCCCTGAAGAACTGACCTTTGTGTTGAGCCAATGCACAAACCACTGCTGTACAATGATGTTTTCTGCCTTTATGAACATTATTGCAAACACGTTCATTCTGGCGTTTGTGAACGGCGCTCTTACAGTCATTCAATCGTTCATAAAGTGCCAGATTTCCATAGAAAACCCCCGCTAAAAGACAGCGTAAACAGCACTTAATATGTAGCGGAAAAACACCCAATCTGGCAACAACTGCCACCACAGCGTCGCACCGCCGCTGCGTCATCAAAATGTGAAACACCGTGGCAAAAAACAAAAACAAATGAATTCAGCAGTTAATCGCATTAACGGTGTACAGTAGAGGCTCCATGGTCTCCATCTCCCAGCCGCAGCTGGACAACCTGGTTTTGCAGTATATTGTCGTAGACCTGCAGCCTTTCAGAAAAGTGGACAGCCCAGCTTTCATCAACTTAATTAAGGGGTTGCACCCATCCAAAAATGTGCCATCAAGGAAAAAAGTACAGACACTGCTTAACAAGAAATTTGAAGAAAACATATGCGAACTTAAGACTATTAAGAACTAGAGACTAGGTACTATTTTAAGTTGTAATTTGGTTGTAGAACCTGCCTGGTATATTTTTCCAGTATTGCTTTCTTTGAATTAAATTTCATGTGAATTGTGTCCAGGTTTGGAAAATTATAAAAATGGAAAAACATTTGCACCTTAACCGTTTTTGTTTGAATAATTCCTCATTAAAAAAGACCATTCAAACAGCAACTTTTTCCTCATGTTTTTGAGAATATACTGTAGAGGTAAAAGCTGCAGCTGGCTTCTAGTGTGGACTGAATGTTATTGAAATAATTTATGTCTGTGGTTCTATATGGTATGTGGCAATTATTCAGAAAAATAAAGAACTATGAACTAGCTCATTTTTTAACTGTGAATTTAGTTCAGAATTTTGAATTATGAACTATTAACTGAACTAGTTCATTTTAAAGTGTGTGAACTGAACGTTGAACTAGTTCACGTAGAAAAATAACTTTCCCAACACTGGAGAGATGTGTCTGCCAATACACTAGTGATGGACTTAGGCAATTGTAGTCTCAAAGAAGACAATACCTAGAACCCTGCACAGGAATGGACTGCGAGGTTGCAGACCAAGAAAAACTCCACTTTTTTAGAAGAGACACCTTTAAGCCAGACTGAAGTATGCTGAGGACAACCTGGAGAAATATTATGTATATTGGAAGCGTGTCCTTTGGTCGGATGAGACCTGTTTGACAGCAAAAAATAAATAAAAATCAAAAAGTCTAATTTTAGTACAAATACTGCACATATCCAAAAATATACCACATCAAAGTAACAACAAAGGAAGCAAAGGAACTTGCACAAAGAATACTTGCTGTATACAGCGGACATGTCTATAGGAACTGCCAAGTCCAAGAATAAGTGACAACATGTAACATGTAACAACAACTACACAGAAATGTGAGTGAATAGTCGTGAGTACTTGTTTAGCTCGTTGTCCTGTTTTGGGGATCAGGATGACTTCCTCCAGTAAACTCAGTTTTCCAGGAGAATTCTTCCCGCAGCTGAGCAAGGTTACCAAGGGGATAGGGACGTGAAACTTTGTTGGAGCCTGAATAAAATAGTTTATTACCTTTTTACATGTGTGATCCCAGTTTGAGTCTGTGTGAATATACGTACTGTATGTGTTTGTGCTTCTTTGGTCTAACCTCTCTGTCCTTCAGTGCTGCAATGTATTTGTAGAGAGGGGAACCCTGTACTTGTGCCCCAGTTTTGGCTACAGCCAGAGACACTGAGCCAATTGCCAAGCTCCCGGGCAGGACTGCTTCTGGTGCCTCTGCTGAAGGAAAGGGCTTCTCTGCCATGTTGCTTTTTTTGCCTGTGATGTACGCATAAAACAAAGAGTTACAAGGTACCCATGTGAGAAAAGGAGTTTAGATGCACAGTTTGGGCTTTCGGGTGACACACTTTGTAGAGCAACTTAAAATGAGCAACAATAACTAACACTAAGATTTGTGCATCGCAGGCAGTCTAAATAAGCTGTCACTGCAGCAAAAACAAGTATAGGAACATGCATAGCATAGTACATCTATCCATTTATCCATAAGCTATAGAGGGTAAACAGCAGTGTGACGGTCTTCTCCTGTTTGCTGTTGTTTTGTGTCCCTCCAGGTTCTTTGGTGGGAGGGGCCTTACAACCCTCACTTTTGGCGCTTTTCCTCCGCACATGTAGCTCTACTCGACTCAACTCGACTTAACTCAACTTGGTTTAGTAGAAGCACGGGTCGTTTTCCACCGCAAATAGTACCTCCTGAACGTGGGCGGGGTCGTCATACAAAGAGGCTGAAAGCCTACTCCGGAGTCAAGTAGCAAAGCAGAAATTACAATAAGTTGTTGTTGTACTATTACTTGTTGTGATGGTTCCTCTCCGGGAACCATCACCTTATCGTGGTGGAGAGGTTTGTGTGCCCCTGTGAACCTGAGAGCTGTGTTGTCCGGAGCCTAGTGCTCCTGGTAGGGTCTCCCATGGCAAAGTGGTCTCAAGTGAGGGGCCCGACTAAGAATGGTTCACAAAGACCCCATGGAAGATCAAGCAAGAGGAAGTGTGACCCTGCCCGGAGGAAGCCCGGGGCCCCCGTCTGGAGCCAGGCCCAGAAAGGGGGCCCGCCTGCGAGCGTCTGGTGGCCGGGTCTGCCACGGGGCCCGGCCGGGCACAGCCCGAAGAAGCTACGTGGCACAAACTCCCTCTACAACTGATGGGCCCACCACTCGTCAGAGGAACCGCTGGGGTCGGGTGCGCTGCCTTATGGGTGGCAGTGAAGGGCGGGGACCACGACGGACCAGACCCGGGCGGCAGAGGCTGGCTTTGGGGACGTGGAACGTCACCTCGCTGTGGGGGAAGGAGCTGGAACTGGTGCGGGAGGTGGAGCGCTACCAATTAGATCTGGTGGGGCTGACCTCCACGCACAGTCTTGGTTCTGGAACCGTACTTCTGGACAGGGGTTGGACTCTATTTTTCTCTGGAGTTGCCCAAGGTGTGAGGCGCCGGGCCGGTGTGGGGATACTCACGAGCCCCCGGCTGGGCGCTACTACGTTGGAGTTTACCCCGGTGGACGAGAGGGTCGCCTCCCTACGCCTCCGGGTTGTGGGGGGGAAGACTCTGACTGTTGTCTGTGCGTATGCACCGAACAGCAGTTCGGAGTATCCGGCCTTCTTGGAGACCCTGAACGGAGTCCTGCATGGGGCTCCGGTAGGGGACTCCATAGTTCTGCTGGGAGACTTTAACGCGCACGTGGGCAATGATGGAGACACCTGGAGAGGCGTGATTGGGAGGAACGGCCTCCCCGATCTGAACCCGAGCGGTCGTTTGTTGTTAGACTTCTGTGCTGGTCATGGTTTGTCTATAACGAACACCATGTTCGAACATAAGGATGCTCATAAGTGTACATGGTACCAGAGCACCCTAGGCCGAAGGTCGATGATCGATTTCGTGATCGTATCATCTGATCTGAGGCCGCATGTTTTGGACACTCGGGTGAAGAGAGGGGCAGAGCTGTCAACTGATCACCATCTGGTTGTGAGTTGGGTCAAAGGGTGGGGGAAGACTCTGGACAGACCTGGTAAGCCCAAACGGGTAGTGCGGGTGAACTGGGAACGTCTGGCGGAGGCCCCTGTTCAAGAGATCTTTAATTCGCACCTCCAGCAGAGCTTTTCTAGCATCCCTGTGGAGGTTGGGGGCATTGAACCCGAGTGGTCGATGTTCAAAACTTCCATTGCTGAAGCCGCGGCAGGCAGCTGTGGTCTCAAGGTCTTAGGTGCCTCAAGGGGCGGTAACCCTCGAACGCCGTGGTGGACCTCGGTGGTCAGGGAAGCCGTCCGACTGAAGAAGGAGTGCTTCCGGGATATGTTATCACGGGGGACTCCTGAGGCAGTTGCAAGGTACCGACAGGCCCGAAGGGCTGCAGCCTCTGCCGTGACAGAGGCAAAGCAGCGGGTGTGGGAGAAGTTCGGAGAAACCATGGAGAAGGACTTTCGGTCGGCACCAAAGTGTTTCTGGAAGACCGTCCGGCACCTCAGGAGGGGGAAGCGGGGAACCATCCAAGCTGTGTACAGTAAGGATGGGACGCTGTTGACCTCAACTGAGGAGGTGGTCGGTCGGTGGAAGGAGCACTTTGAGGAACTCCTGAATCCGATTAACCCGCCCTCTATGTTGGAGGCAGAGCTGGAGGCTGATGGGGGATCATCGTCAATTTCCCTGGTGGAAGTCACTGAGGTAGTCAAACAACTCCACAGTGGCAAAGCCCCGGGGGTTGATGAGATCCGTCCAGAAATGCTGAAAGCAATGGGTGTGGAGGGGCTGTCTTGGATGACACGCCTCTTCAACATTGCGTGGAAGTCGGGTACAGTGCCGAAGGAGTGGCAGACCGGGGTGGTGGTTCCTATTTTCAAAAAGGGGGACCAGAGAGTGTGTGCCAATTACCGAGGTATCACACTTCTCAGCCTCCCCGGCAAAGTCTACTCCAAGGTGCTGGAAAGGAGGGTTCGGCCGATAGTCGAACCTCAGATTGAAGAGGAACAATGCGGATTCCGTCCTGGCCGTGGAACAACGGACCAGCTCTTCACTCTCGCAAGGATCCTAGAGGGAGCTTGGGAGTTTGCTCATCCAGTCTACATGTGTTTTGTAGATCTGGAGAAGGCTTATGACCGGGTTCCCCGGGAGATACTGTGGGGGGTGCTGCGGGAGTATGGGGTGAGGGTGTCTCTTCTCAGGGCCATCCAATCTCTGTACGCTCAAAGCGAGAGCTGTGTACGGGTTCTCGGTAGTAAGTCGGACTCGTTTCCGGTGGGGGTTGGCCTCCGCCAGGGCTGCGCTTTATCACCAATCCTGTTTGTGATATTTATGGACAGGATATCAAGGCGTAGTCGTGGTGGGGAGGGGTTGCAGTTTGGTGGTCTGAAGATCTCATCTCTGCTGTTTGCGGATGATGTGGTTCTGATGGCATCATCGGCCTGTGACCTTCAGCTCTCATTGGATCGGTTTGCAGCCGAGTGTGAAGCGGTTGGGATGAGGATCAGCACCTCTAAATCTGAGGCCATGGTGCTCAGCAGGAAACCGATGGATTGTCTGCTACAGGTAGGGAATGAGTCCTTACCCCAAGTGAAGGAGTTCAAGTACCTCGGGGTCTTGTTTTCGAGTGAGGGAACAATGGAACGTGAGATTGGCCGGAGAATCGGAGCAGCAGGGGCGGTTTTGCATACGCTTTACCGCACTGTTGTGACGAAAAGAGAGCTGAGTCGTAAGGCAAAGCTTTCGATCTACCGGTCGATCTTTGTTCCTACCCTCACCTATGGTCATGAAGGCTGGGTAATGACCGAAAGAACGAGATCGCGGGTACAAGCGGCCGAAATGGGTTTTCTCAGGAGAGTGGCTGGCGTCTCCCTTAGAGATAGGGTGAGAAGCTCAGTCATTCGTGAGGAACTCGGGGCAGAGCCGCTACTCCTTTGCGTTGAAAGGAGCCAGTTGAGGTGGTTCGGGCATCTGGTAAGGATGCCCCCAGGGCGCCTCCCTAGGGAGGTGTTCCAGGAGCGTCCAGCTGGAAGGAGGCCTCGGGGAAGACCCAGGACTAGGTGGAGAGATTATATCTCCACACTGGCCTGGGAACGCCTCGGGATCCCCCAGTCAGAGCTGGTTGATGTGGCCCGGGAAAGAGAAGTTTGGGGTTCCCTGCTCAAGCTGCTGCCCCCGCGACCCGATTTCGGATAAGCGGTTGAAGATGTATGTATAATATGTATATGTACTATTAACTGCACCAACCGCCAAAAATAAGGATGGAAAATGTTTATGTAATACCCCCCATGTATCTGTTTTCTAAAAGAAGTAGAAGAATATTGTGACGGGCCATTAGAAGGGAGGATTGGTGTCCCGGTGAGTGACTCGGCTACTCAGTCAGCTGTAGGGAAACCGGGATGCGTCACATACGCCACATCCATGCTCGTAAATACGGGCATCATAAAGTTGTCTGTTTTGCACTTGTTTCAGGATACGTGTTTGCAAATGCAAGCCGTGTCTCAGCCTGAATATTTTATTGAGATAATCAGTGCAGTCCGAGGCTTGTAATGTAATCGCTCGCTATAATTTCTGTCCCAGCTGGCTACTATAGGCTAGCTGCCCTACATGTCTCCTCTCCTGTTGTGTACAGTATGTTTAAAGTAACATTCCCAACAACCAACACAACTGGGTGAGCTTAGCGAATATATGGACATTTCATTAAGTTTTATCGGATCTGAGATGCAAATCAAATGAAAGAGAGCCAGAGAAGGCTGCACGCGGCGAGACAAAATAAACTTGAAAAAACCCAGAGTCAACAGAATGAAGCCGGTAGTCTCTGGCCAATCAGTGGCCGGCAGTCTGCCGACGTCACCTTTTAGCATCGGCTCAGCTCGCTTGGAATCTAGAGCGAGGCGATACCAAAAAAACAGCCGCTAGCAGGGACCAGGTACCATGAAATTGCGGTGGAAACGCCAAAAATGCGAGTTGAGTCGAGTCGAGTTGAGCTGATACCATGCAGTGGAAAAGCGCCATTTCTCTCCTTCAACTCAGATGCCTCCGGCGCTGTGATTTTCTTTACTGTGCAATTAGTTTAGTTTTGCACCTTCCAACACCTTACACACATCACTACACAAAACCATTGGCATACATACTGATACTCCCAAACCTTCTTTTGCTTTTATGTCAGTTGGGTTTTATTTATTTCAATTTAAGTAGCGTTTTTTACAATGTGCAACACTATACTAGTTATATCACCTGTAAACTCAAAACAACTAAATACTATGTTATTTGGGGAGTTAGTTGCATAGTAAGAATCTGAAAAGAGTTAGGCATATTTATCAATCAAAATTAAAGATAGTCATTTAAGTTTGATAAACGTGAAAGAAATGTGTTTTAGTTGAGGTGGGTTATGCTCTGGTTATTATTACACAATAGGTATTTTTAACCAATCACGGCAGTTCTCTGCCTGAACATTTTATAAGATTTATCAACATATATTTTCAATCAGATTGTTGTAGCGCTTATTAAGACATCCAACTTTGATATCATACATTGATGTTTATCATACATTGATGTGTTTAGACATGGTTTACGCTTTACAGAGGCTCTAAGATATTCAGATCAGATAACAAAACCCAATAAGAAAGGGCTTTTAAATTGGAAGCCAGAGGCAGTGGATGTTAAAGCAAATCATTTAGTATTTGAGCTTATAACCATAGTTTTAGGTTAATCTTATTCATATTAGAGACCAAAATTGACAACCTGTTTCTGGTGATAATATTACTGAAACACAGGAAAAAAACATGATATAAATAAGAAAGTCTGTTGGTCTGGAAGCCGATCAAGAACGTAGCCGATCAACAATTAGAAAGCTTTAGGATGTGTTTCTGGGCAAAACACAAGCGTGTTATTGTTCAGTATATAACCCGCTGGTGTAAGATTTTAGAACTAGAACATTGTGATAATGAAAAGAAAAATGAAGCAGCACTGTTGCATCTCTAATGACTATCCTACCCTTATCGGCGCTCTTCTTGTCTTTAGTCTGTGCAGGAAGAGAAGAAGGTAGATCCAGGTCAGGTTCGCTGGGGAGAAGACTCTCCCCATTCCCCTTGTTCCCGCTGTCTTGCTCCTCCAGGCAGCGGGCCATAAAGAAATTGCTGCAAAATTACACAACATAAGATTTTGTGTCAGGAAGCAATGAGCACTGACTCTGATCTGTAACGAAGGTTGGGGATTTAATAAGACAAATAAATGTATGAAAGCGTGTAGATACTGAGCCCCAAAATATGTGTGGCACCTAATCCCCTAATACATTTCATCTAGACTAGAACACAGATGACCTCTACTGATGAACTATATGATTACTCCAACATCCTGTATACTGCACTTGGGAAGACTTCCTGGCAGAATGTATTCTTGTCTCAGGGTGTGAAAGCTTCTCCCACTGCATGTGGAGTATCTAAAGACAGATGAGCAATCAAAGGCCTTTTTCATTTCAATGCCGCTCCAGATGAACGAAACCCTCCACAGTTACTAGAAACACATTAAAATACTACCTGAGTATGTGGTCAACTTCTGATTGGTCACATGGATTTTGGGCCTTCAGCATGTTGTTCAGAGGTTCATTGATCCACTGGACAGCAGATATCACATGGTCAGCTCTCTTCTGACAGTACGCTTTCCCTTCCAGTGAAGTGTCCTTTAGCCCAAAGTGGCTGGAGACAGCCGCTGATGACGTGCTCTGAACACCAAGACCCGGGAAAAAGTTCTTTAAAATTATAGGAACTATTTGCCACAACATCATTAAGGTTCTTATGAATAACACGGTTTACAAGCCACTGGCTCTCCAATTCTGAAAATCCTTGATTTTTGTAAGTATGTATGATGTCACCATAGTAACGTAGCTGCTAGGATGTCACCATAGTTATCTACAGTAGCTGCTATGATGTCATTATAATTACGTAGCTGCTGCGACCAGCACCGTTCAAAGGCTCTGCATCTCCCTAAATTCCTTCCCTCAAAGATTTGTTGAAAATAATCAAAAATACCATCTAATTTATTAAGCAGTATTCGATTGACCCTCTTTGGGTTCACAACAAAAAAAGCCATAGAAATACTTAAAGAAGACTTAAATTGAGTAAGATGGGACATTAATATCATCTGAGCTTCATTTGTAGACTTTTACGGTAACAGTTCCAGTTTACAAAGGAGCAGGACACTTAGAATCTTTGTTTTTTATTATTTTGAGGGGGCTGTAATTTCAAGAAAATACCTTAACCTTCACTTGTCACTGTCACTGATATGCTGCAATATCCAAACCCCAATACCAGTTTGTATTTTATACAGATGACTCTCAGATGTACTTTGATTCTATTTCTAGGATGCAACTGAGCAAACAACATACACTTCACAGTAGTTTCACAGTAGTGCCTTTAAATAAACTAACATATAAGAAGTTATTATTGAGCCTCCCCAGTGTTGTAACACTTAAGCCTTGTTTCCACTGAGCGGTTCGGTGCAGCTTGACACGCATTTATTTGAGTTTCCCATTGTCAAACGTTGGGAAGGGGCGCGCTCTATGGCGTAGTGGGTAGAGCGCTCCATATAGACTCAGTCGTTGTTGCAGTGGTCGCTGGTTTGAGTCCAACCCGGGGACCCTTAATGTCATCCCCCTCTCTCTCCCCATTTCAACTGTGTACTCTCTCCTCTTAACTGTCAATAAGAGGTTAAAATACATTAAAAAAAAGGGTACAGAAATAAGCGAGCTGAGCTGCATCTATTTTTGTGATCCTTTCGTTGGGGTACTAAGCGGCCCCAAAAAGGGTGAAGTTGCATACTGCATTCAGTTGAGTGGTCCACAGAATAATTTCTGTGGGAGAGATAAACCGCTGCTGTGTGTAGTAACCTCTGAAAGAGTGAAGAGTCTTGTGTGTAGAGAACATTTTTGGCGCGCAGCTCTTTGTTTATTGTGTTGTGTTTTTCCTCTTCATTTAATTAATCAGTGAGCTACACGGTGTGTCCCACTCCTATGATGTCACCATAGTAACGTAGCTGCTATGATGTCATCATGGCAACAGCTGGATGGGAAGGCACAAGACCGAAGAGGATGGAGGGGTTTCATGGATTGGCCTATGTTCCCTATCAATGTAAGTATGTATGATGTCACCATAGTAACGTAGCTGCTTGGGTGCAGCCTGAAAGTCCTTGGTTGGTCTGTTAGAAGTTCCCAGGCGATGCTTAAAATAAGAGACAAGGCCTTTTCAGTCAAATGACTTGCTGGGGGAGATCAGGTAACTTGCTCTTTATGTATGTTTTAATAAATGTCTCTCTAAAGAAATAATGTATTTCTAATAGCTTTTTTAAAAAAGTTTAGTTTAAATAAAGCAAATCGTCACCCTCTTAAAATAATGGCCTAAGTCACTTTTTTGCCAAAATGATTTTCTTGCCTAAATCAGCTCCTTGTGATGCTGGCCACTTCTGGTAAAACTCTCAGCATCCTCAGTTGAACAGATCATGAGATATCACCCCTTTAGTGTAATGGCCTATGTCAAGAGTGTGAATTAGGCCATTTTATTTAGCCTAAGTCACTAGACGGAGTGACTTAGGCAATTTTATAAGCTTTTCAAAATGGTGGTGGTTTGTAAAAAAATATATTTTATATGAAATTATAACCAAATATGGTAAACATTTACAATAAGGTTTAGAGTTAGGGGGTTAATCAGCATTAACAGTAAGTTTATGTTTAATTACCATGATTATTCACGTAATGCTTAGTTCATGCTTAATATCTTAGTTAAGCAGTTAAGTAAAATGTGTGGTAAATGATTATTGAGAATGTTTGTTGACAAATCACTTTGTCAACATCAGTGAATATCTCCTCCCAATCTGCTACCGGTCCATACTGTGTGAGCACTGACAAATCTTGTTAATACACCTAGGCTAGGGAATTTTAACAAAGACGATCAGCTTAAACCACCTTCAATGCTAAGTTGATGCTTATAAAACATTAACTTAGCATTGATTAATGCTTATTAAGTATTAAATAACCATTAATTAATGCACCCTTATTGTGTGCATTAATAAGATAAGAAAATATAAGATAAGATAAGATCATCCTCCTCTCCACCTCCAGACTGTCCAGTTCAAGTCCCACAACCGAGCTGGCCTTCCTCACCAGCTTGTTGAGTCTGTTTGACTCCCCAGCCTTGATGCCTCCTCCCCAGCATGCCCCAGCGAAGAACAGCGTGCTGGCTACCACAGACTGATAAAATGTCCTTAGTAGCCTGCCACACACGTCAAACGACCTGAGCCTCCTGACGAAGAAGAGTTTGCTCTGACTCTTCCGGTAGAGGGCCTCTGTGTTGTCTGACCAGTCCAGTTTATTGTCTCTATTTCAACCCCCTGGATGGTACTAGGGGTTGGGGGCTTCCTCTTCCGGCGGAAGTCCACCACCAGCCCCTTGGTCTTGCCGATGTTGAGTTGGAGGTGATTCTCCTCTGCCCATCTGACGTCCTCCACCACACCTCTGTACCCGTCCTCCCTGATGCAGCCCACGATGGAAGAGTCGTCTGAGAATTTCTGGAGATGGCAAGTTCCAGAGTTGAAGCTGAAGTCAGAGGTGTAGATGGTAAAGAGGAAGGGTGAAAGTACTGTTCCTTGGGATGCGCCAGTGTTGCTCATCACAACATCTGACAGGCCGCTCTGCAGCCGCACGTACTGTGGCCTGCTGGAAAGGTAGTCACCAATCCAGGCCACCATGTTGGGGGTTTACCTGCATTGCTGAGAGCTTCTTCTCAAGCAGGATAGGCTGGATGGTATTGAACGCACTGGAGAAGTCGAAGAACATGACTCTCACTGAGCTCCCCGGCTTCTCCAGGTGTGAGTAAGCCCTGTGTAGCAGGTAAATGATGGCACTGTCCACGCTGAGTTGGGCCTGGTACGCGAACTGCAGTGGGTCCATGGAGTCACACATCTGGGGCTTAAGGTGATGTAGAACGAGTCTTTCGAAGGTCTTCATGATGTGTGAGATCAGCACCACTGGCCTGTAATTGTTGGGAGAGCTGGGGCGAGCTATCTTAGGCACCGGAACAATGCAGGAGGTCTTCCACAGCTGGGGCACCTTCTTCAGCCTCAGGGAGAGGTTGAAGAGGTGTTGGAACACTCCAGCAAGCTGTCCGGCACACGCTTTAAGCACCTTGGGATTGATGTTGTCCGGACCCATTGCCTTATTCCTCTGGAGCTTTGATAGCTTCCGCCTCACCTGGCTTGATGTGATGACAAGACTGGTAACAAGGGGGGGAGGAGGGGGAAAGACAGGGGGAGAGGGAGGGGAAGTAGGGGAGGGAGGGGAGGTGGAGGAGGGGGCACAGACTGACCTGCTGAGCTCACTGGGGCAGGGGTTTGAGTCAAACCTGTTGAAAAATAGGTTCAGCTCATTAGCACGTTCATGTACGCCCGCCACAGCTGGACCTGGCAGTTTGTGTCCCGTGATCTTCTTCATCCCATCCCAACCTCCTTGGCACTGTTCCTTTCGAGCTTGCCCTCAAGCCTCTCCTTATAGCATGTTTCGGCCGCCTTTAGTTCCCTTCTCAGTTCCTTCTGAACTGATTTTACCCCCTCTCTGTCTCCTGCCATGAAAGCCCTCTTCTTCCTGTTGAGTAGGTTTTTAATGTTCTTATTGATCCAGGGTTTGTTGTTAGGAAAACAGCGGACCTTCTTGATGGTTACAACGCTGTCCTCACAGAGCCTGATGTAATCTGTAATGCAATGGGAGAGTCCCTCAATGTCCTCTGCGTGGTCCTCCAGGAACAGATCCCAGTCTGTACTCTGGCAGCAGTCCTGCAGGGCCTCCTCAGCCTCTCTAGACCACACCTTCACAGTCCTGGTGGTAGCCGGCTGCTTGCTTACTACAGGCTTGTACACAGGTGTAAGGTGTATCTGGTTGTGGTCAGACTGGCCAAGGGGAGGGAGGGGAGAGGAGCTGTATGCCTCCCTCACATTGGCATAAAGCAAGTCCAGGATTTTATTTCCTCTGGTTTTACATTTCACATACTGTGTGAAGCTGGTCAGAGTTTTGGAGAGGGAGACATGATTGAAGTCTCCGTTGAATATCATGAGAGCTGTGGGGTGCCGGGTCTGTAGTCTTGCGTCGGTAGAGTGGATTAATGGTGCCATTCACAGCCAAACTTCCCTCTGTCTCATGAGTCTATGTGTGCTCCACTAGCTACTACTATATTCAAATGTTTGTGGCATACCCTTCCTCATGGTATGGGGAAAAAAAGAAATGCACTGTTTTGCCTCACTTATCCCAGAATTAATTTGGCCCAAGTCAGGTTAAAAATTGCGTAAATCGCAAAGGTATGTTCATAAATTGGCCTAAGTCATTTTATCCTCTCATGTTACACAATTGACTGACATCCTTATTTGTATATCAATAGTCATCTATTGTCATAACCTTTTTGTTTGAAATGATTCATAAATATCATATACTCTATATATGGTTCAGTTTTTTCTGTTTTCTGAACAACTTGAAAATATGACTTAGGCCATTATTTTAAGAGGGTGACGAAATGTAGTTTAAATAAACAGTATAAGGGGCAGAGCAGCAAGGCTGCAAGGACCTTATTGTTCTTGTCTGAATGATGTTCCTCTGCTTCTTGTTTCCCTCTCATAGAAATCCAAATCCAATCCAATTTTCTAGTGATGAATGATTTTTGACAATAGTTTAAACTTCTGCATTTGGATACAGTCCTATCCATAGTCTTGATGTCATGAAGCCAGTTGTGTCATCACCCAGATAATAGCTCCCTGAGATCAGCAGCTTCCTATGGCGACAAAGGTCCTGAGTTGGAGCCTATGGTGTCACAAGATGATCATACTATATCTTACAGCCATTGTGCTGTGGACACATGCCTGCATGTTTTAGATGTGTGTCTGCTTCAACACTTAGAGGAGCTGTAGCTCAACAAGGTTGATACTGGTTTTCAAAATGAGAGGTTGGGAGTTTAAAATCCCCTACACGCCACTGACGGAACCCTGTTGTATTTGTCATTATAGACGGGTTTCTGTGCAACGTCACAGCATGTATGCGCCTGCATCACAGGGGCAGAAAAACAACTCTTAGCCAAGCAGAAAATACGATCAGTTGTTGCACTATTAACTGTACCAACCGCCAACAATACATGTTTACGTTGACTTAGTTGGCTTTGCCTTTGTGACTAAACGTTACCACCTCCTGTTGAAGACATCCCCAACAACCAACACAACCAGGTGAGTTTAGAGAATATATGGACATTTCATCAAAAAAAAATTCTGATCTGTGATGCAAATCAAATGAAAGACAAACAGAATTTAGTTTAAATGTCATTTAATGACAAATGAATCAACGAGAAGTTACAAACAACACGGCATCAACTGATAATATCAGTTGACTGGGCTACAGAAGAAGTATTTTGCCCCGTGGTTGTGCGCGCACCCAGTACTGTTTGTATTCAAGAAAACATGTTTATTCTCCTTTCGCTCTTCTTCATCCTCCGCTTCTTGCCTTTCCTCCTCAAAATGTTTGGCCCTGATATTTATCTCTGGCACTGAGCAACTAAGTGCAATAGCACTAAATAATACTGTTGGGTTAAAGCATTGACGCCTCCCCATGGCTAGGCCCTGCTATAGGAATTTGCCCTCAGCCACTTCTTGTGGACCTCAGCTTAAGGTTTCAGATCTCATCTTGCCTGCTTTTGTGACAGTGTAAAAAGTAAAATGGCGTGGGTGAATGTTCATGCTTTGTTTTCTGATTGCTACCTTATTTGCTGGCTTCTTGCCTCCAGCTGCCTGTTCCCTTCAGTCCACTGCATGTTTGAATAGGTCATTACAAAGCAGCAGCCTATCACTACTCCATCACATCTATTTTGTTTAACCTTATTTAGTCAAAGTCATTCTTAATCTTAATGCAGACAATAGACTGAATACACAATATTCTAACAAAGCCATTGTCAGCCACAATCCAAGCAGGAGCTACACATGAGTCAACAGTTAGTGTGTTCAAATTCTATTGGATTATTGGGCCTATTTTATAAGGAAAGGTTGTGTCCGTGACCTAAAAGGCTAAAGGTGGCTGATTAGTTTTACCTTTTCCTTGTTGCAGACGATGCAGTACACCTCAGCTTCAATGGATGGCTGTCCTCTGGCATCATACACCTCCCTCGCCTTCAGTCTGCTGATCATCGGTGGGGCAGAGCGGCTTGCAAAGTAGTTTGCCTACAGAGACAGATAATTGTAAAAGTTTTCTCCTGAAGTTATTTAAAGCAATAACATTTAGCAGAGTAAATCAGTTCACATGGAGATGTATTTAAAACTGCTATACAAACAGTTACCTCATATAAGCACAGTAGGGCCTATATTCAGCTTTAACAATGTTAACATATTCTTTAACTAAATTTGAACTCACCATGAATGTAAACACAGTATTAACTCTTTTCTAGACTTCGCATTATATTTCTTGTACGATATAATGTCAACATTGAACCAAAACAAAAAATCTGAAAGGTGCTATTAAATCTAAATCTTTTGTGTAATGAAATGGAATTGTAATTACAATTTTTACATTATTTGAAGAACAAGACATAGCTCATTTGACTGACTTGTTAAACAAGCTGCTGTAGTGCAAGTTACTCTATGGCCGCCCTAGCACGTCATCTTGTGTAAATGATTTGAAAACATGGGTTTTTGTCATAGCCTACCTATTTATTATTACTATAATCTTTGGGGAATTTGTATGCTTCATTGGACAGCTTAGGAGAGACAGAGGTGAAATGGGGCAAAGAGGGGACTGACATGCAGAGAAGACCACGAGCCGGACCCCCACCCATGGTCTGCTGGTTACGATGAATGGGCAACACTGCACCACAAGCGCCAAAAGAATAGCCTACAGTGTTTTGTATGGATCTCTCATATTAAAAAATTATTGATTTAAAAAAGAGTTTGTAAACTTGTTATTCTGTTGTTCTTATTGCCTGGATAATGTCATATTTGCTTATTTTCTTTTTAGATATAAAAAGAGAAAAACAGAAAAAGTAGCCTACAAAATACGGTCCCTGTAGGGTCCGTGTGCTTCCATGTTGAGCATCGCACGAACGGTATGTCAATCTCATTTTCGTCTCAAATCAGTCAGACTTTAGTTTTATATGTCGCCAGACCCTCGGAAAGTTGTCTCACATTTCTCACACTTCCTGACTCGCGGAAACTGAATTGAGAAGGGTTTGCAACGCGTTCGAGACACCTGCGACGCCTCTGGGACTATTTTGAGAGTAGATTTTTCGCAATTTTTTTTAACATGTTTAAAATTCAAGTGACAGGACTGCGAGGCTCTGCGAGTCATGTGAGAAAATTGAGACTCCCTCGCGAATGCAGTCTCCAACTTGTCGCAAACAGTCGCAGCCCAGTGAGATAGGGGCTTTAGCAAATCAGACAGCTAACTAACTACTTGACAGGACCGTGCAGCTGTTCGGCTATGGCTCTGCCCACTCATGCGTCACATACCAGGTAACCGTTAACGTCTTCAGGCTTGTGGAGGAAGAGCTCGTTGAGAGCGCGCTCGATCTCCTGTGGGACTCTCTTAACCCGGTAATACTCTGCCGCTGCATTTTTAATGTCGTAGAAGTCCCGCTCCTCCTTAGAAAGACGGTTAACAAACCCTTTGAAAGACATTGCCCGAGTGGAATCACTTTAGTCTTTGTGTTGTCTGTCTGTTACCATGGGAACATCCCCTTCACGTGATAGCGGGAGCACAGGAAGTGTGAAGGAGTGACGTCTCGCGCTGCTTCCCTCTCTCATTGAGAAGGCTATATTTAGCCAAAAAAAGTTTATTTAAAAATAATACAGTAAAGCTTATACAATATGAGATGCATGTATTAGGCTACATTTGTATCTGTTTAATGTCCATTGCCAGGGCTGCCAAGTTTCACCAAAAGTTTGGAGTGAGATTTTTTGGCCGAGGGACTCAAAACCTGTCCTCTTTCCCACCCAATCATTTTTGCTAGTGTCCTGCAAGTTTACATATTGTTCATAATAAATCAGAAGTAAAAGACAATTGGAAAATGTGATAACACATCAAAAATCTTATTAAAATAAACGAATTCATGAATTGCAAAGTCGTAGGACAGGTTTTAATTAAACATTGGGTGTGGACATATTATAAGTGGGGTCTGGGGGTCCCCCCCCCCCAGAAAATTTTGAGCATTAAACACTTAATTTCCTGCATTCTGGTGAATTTTTATGAAGCAATGTGTGCCTTTTCTGCATTCATTTTTATGTAAAGTAAAAGAGAACATTCACGGTTTCGCTGACACAAATTTAATTGAATAGCCTACAATGCATGTGTAGTGTTCAAATATCTCCTGTAGCCTATTGTTAAAACATTTAGTTAAACTGTAATAAAGGTAATTATTCTATATCATGTCTACTATTGAGGGTTGAGTGGCTGGTGGTATTTTGCTATCAGCATTAGGCTTTATTCAAAGAAGAAAAAAATTAGGGAACAGTTCAACACCAATGCAAACTACTAGGCTAAAATAAAACATCTGGGTTACTTGGTCCCTCTTCTTAGGCTACCTTGACTTGTCTTATGAAAAGTGCTATACATGTGCAATACATAGGCTACAGTTCATTACACAGAATAATAAAAGCATTTTTATTGGCGGATGAGCCATTTGTTACTTTGCAAACCTAATTTTCAAACTAAATTACCAAAAACAATATACAAAACGATCCAAAGATCTTCTGAATTTACTTGAGTGAGATTGAAGGGTTAATATGTTTGATGCATGCGCGCTCACCGGCCGGCAGGGACACAATTCTTATCAGCGGTAACAGCGGCACGCTATCAACACACACCTCGGAAGAGAAGGTGCGGGTAGGGGGCTCGCCTCCTTTATATGTCAATGCTCGCCTCCCGCTTCGAATGCACAGTGCACATCAAAGCATAACGTTAACGTGCGTTCAGAAAGAGGAAGTCACGGCACTCATGTCAGTTAGCTTTTCAAAATAAGAAATTTAAAATAAAAGTCCCGCAAAACAAATGTTATTTTGGGGATTAATTTCTCCGCGTGAGAAATTTGAGGTGTGACTGGTTGATTTGCGTGTGTCTCACGGCCAAAGAGTGAGACTTGGCAGCTCTGTCCATTGCCTCATGGAACCTACACTTTCCCTGACACTGATCCTATTTTAGCCAGGATGGTGGTTCACTGAATTATCACTATTAAACCTGGCTGAACAGCTGAACCCATACATTAGGGAAAGCCACTGTACCTGTTTACTGTCATGTGAGCTAATGATCTATTCAGTTACAATATCCTCATCCATACAAAATTGTTGTAGCCTATCAAATGATCCTTGGGTCTAATGGAAACGGTCAAATGTAGCCTATAGCCTAATGCTGACAGCATTGTGTGGAATAAACATTGCAAAAACATATTATCAATCAAGACCTATTGATTGTCCTGAAGCATATCACTTCACTATCAACACACACACACACACACACACACACTCACCGTGGCCCTGCCCCCAGTGGTTGCATTATTTTGAAGGCCTGAACCCGGCGCTTTTCATCACACTGAGTGTCAACGTATTGTGCATTGGCCTCGCAAACATTCAATCTCACCGCTGACACTCAAGGCCATATAGGTCTGGTTAAATTCCTACCTTTATTTGTAAACATACTGTAAATACACAACAGCAAATGAAAGAACTAGGCCTACACAATGCAGGGCTGTACGCTTATTTTTTTTAGGTGGTAGCACTGGTGCTAGCAAGCAAAAAAAATCAGTAGCACAAAAATAAATTCAGTAGCACACAAAGTATGATCGAAAACATGCATAACCTTAACTTCTCAATAAATTCTCAATAAATGTCATATCCTAGTGTGTGCAGTAATAATTGTAGAAAAATTAATAGGGGTGCACTGATTGTAATTTAGACAAAATAATCTAACCTGCCTGCCAATTGCAATTTTTTGCTGATTCAGAATTATTTCTCCCCATAAAGTTAATATCTATATATTTTTTGTATATACATATCATTATTATATTCATAATAATAAACATTTTTGGTAAATGTCCTTCTGTTAATTAAAACCTATAACTTTAAAACATATAGCCTATTAAATAAATAAGTATACATATTGGTACAATTTAGGATAAGTTAAATAGGTTGTTGTGAATGTGTTGGGAGTACTTCTTCAGTGGCTTATTAGTCTCGCAAAGCCAGACCAAACTACAGCAAGTAGTATGGTCTGGAAGCACTCCGTTTAGAGCCGTCTATTCGGGGGGAAACTGGGCTGGCCTGTTTTTATTTATTTAAACCAATCACAATCATCTACGGCGGGGCTAACCCCGGGAAGCAGCCAATGGAGGCGTAGCGTTGTTTGCCGACGCCAGCGCTTCATAGACGCTGGCGGGAGTGGTCAAGCCAGACTAGTGGCTTATCAGTTATTTCAAACTTTGTTTAAATAGACTACTGTTGTTGACTGCTCTCTGCAGCTGAAGCAGTTGATTTTCAAGCTAGAGCACTGCAGGGCTGTGAAGTGCGAACTTCCTGTTCTTACCGGCTTCAAAAAAGTCAACTCACGTTTGGCTAGTAACATGCTTTTAATGTGAAGGCGCACAGGAAATGTTCTGTTTGCACACGCGCTAACTTAACTACATGCCGTCTCCTTCCGGTTATTACCGTTGGTAAAGTGTATTAGACGTTAGAATCGCCGCACAAGCACAGATCCCGAGCACACATCTTTCACCAGCCAAAGTGGAGGGTGGACTCAATAACTTACTTGCCTAAGACTACATTTACCCGAATTTGGAGAGTGTTAATGTAGAGCCCTCTAAAAAGCAGTGTTGAGCAGCACTCCTCTGTGTCTCAAACAGACAGCATCTGCTCATTAGCACTCCTGCGAGTGTACTTGTATTCATCATCGCACGTGATCATTTTCAGTAGCAAATGCGATCACAACTGTCGCACTGTACAGCCCTGACAATGGCACGAAAGAGTTCTGAATGTTCTCAAAATCCTTCCTAATGTCTTCCCTTTGTAATTCAAGACGTTGCTGGGGCAGGCCTATGCTTAGGCTACTGCAGACTTTATTTTAAAGTAGCCTAACAATAACCATTAGTAATAATAGTAGCCTAATTATTATTATAATAATATGTTTTCAAGCCATAGAAAAAAGAATAACGAGGGGGCGCCCTTAGCTCAGTTGGTACGGCGCTTCCACCCCCCCCCCCCCCCGAGCCGGGCCCAGCAGCAGACCCGAGTTCGATTCCCGTCCGCGGTCGTCCTCTGCATGTCACTCCCCTCTCTGCCCCATTTCACCTCTGTCTCTCTGCACTGCATAAAGCATAGAAATGCGCAAAAAATATCTAAAAAAAAAAAAAAAAAAAAAAAGAATAACGAGACTCATTAAAATTTTTAACTGTCTAGTAGCTTAATATCCTCTGTCCGATCTCTTTCTGTCTCTGCCTGATTCACTAGCCTACACTTGCTGTGAACATACACGAGCTGAACCCTTGAACTGTTCGTCACCTTGATCACCCAAGGCAGGCCGTTACACACCGACAATCAACTCTTGACTTTCAAATCCTGTTGGAGAGATAATGGATACTTCTCTCTCTCTCTCACACCAATGCAGCTATTTCAGTTAGGCTACTAACACCAGTGACAGCTGGAATGAAAGTAGGCTATGGCCCACAGACTGGGCTTTTATTGTTTAAGGCCGAATGCAGCCCAAGGCTGCACATTGTGATAGAAAATAGCCTAGCCTAATGGAAATTCATTTCCATTAGGCTAAATGCTTTAGTTCAACCTTTTTTTTAATCTGGAAAAAATGTTTAGGCTACTCCTGCCTACTCACAACCTTCCTTAAAAATTAAAATATTTATAATAATGAGTAGGCCTAGGTATACAGACACCATGTGCTTTACAGTGGAACAGAAAAACACCGCCGCTGAACAGTTCAGACCAAAGATAAGATAGACAACATCCACGCAGAATTCCGTCAAGTCACAATGCTAGTTTCTGACTTTAAAATATCCAGATTTTATGAACCACATTTTGCCCTGGTTGTAATGAGTCATTCTGACGCCCAAATTATTTTTTCCCAGTGCAGTTTTAATGCCCCACTTCTTAAAATGACTTTAATCACTGTAGCACTGATAGGAAATTACTTTAAAAGTGTGTTCAATGAAAACTTAATTGTAAAAATAAATATTAGCCTAGGCCTATTTAAATGCAATGTCAATGTATTGCTCAGATTAGTAGGGCATATGTGCAAATAATTATAAACTGCAGGCTGATTTATAGCCTAAGTCCGAAACCGTACGTTTCTATATTTCCATGTCAATCAGAATATATTGACAAAATGATTCAAATTCATAGACGTGTTTTAAATTAAATGTCGGCATACACATTGTTTTCAACTTGAAAGTGATTTGAATATGAAATGGAGCTTGTGACTAAAGCAAAGCGTTGTCACAATGGACTTTTTATATTTTTCATTAGCTACTATTAGAGAATAAAATAATATAGGCCTATTAATTTTTTCATGTGGGCTTAAGTAGGCTATAATATTAGCCTACTACAACTAATAATAATGTAAAATCTCTATTTTGTAGTTTGTGAGAAGGTGCTCATGGACATAGGCTACTAATAAAAATTTAAATGAATAACTAAATATGACTTCTTCCTAATAGACTAATTACCTTTTTCCATTTCCCCCCACACATCACAGGTGTAGAGTGTACTGGAGGAGAAGCCTTCAGGAGATTCAGAAGGTCAATGCTGGGTCAATGGCTGAAGGACTGTTGACCTGTCGCCTGCTGGCTCAATCTAGACTGAATCTTTGGTAATGACACAGATGGGAAGTGATCCATGGGAAATGAATCATTATTGAGATCAAGCCTATGGATCATTATTGAGATCAAGCCTATATCCTGCATGGTGCACAGGTTGACTGTCATGTTTGATGTCACCACACATTACTACTTTTTTTTATCAAAAGCTGCCCAGCACTGAGATCACTTCATGGGGGTAAACCATACTGAAGTTATTTACCTCCAAACATGTTAAATCTGCTCATATTAAAACGGTACAACACATTCTTATCTGGGCCTCATACCCAGAACTCTTTATTACCAAACCCTAGCTGAATATATAAATGTTTACTTTTCAGATCATCACAGATTTCGTCTCAAAAAGTACATTTTGAAATTATTTTCACTTTTCCCCGCAAAAGAAAAAAAAAGATTTACATTGACAGTTAATAAGCAAAAATATAAAAATACATTGATGACAATAATAGGGACAGGGGAAAAAAATCCCACTTACTTTATGTCTTCATCATCATATATCCTAAAAACATAAAATAAATTGTGTTTACCATCCACATTACTATCACTGTTAGATCAAGTCACACATTTAAAAGTTCCTGTCGCCACCGTCTGGAAGCAGAGGAGAAGAACTTTCTCTTTCTCTCTCTGGTGGCTCAATCCAGTGCAGCATTCACTCACTCACAAACTCTTTTTCACACCTAAAATGCAACAATTCTAACAACCATTATTCCAATGAATCCTAGACGGTACAGGCCTTACCTACCTGAGCAGGATTATGCAGGCCTGGAGCAGTGTGAGCCGGAGCCTTAAGCAACACATTCAAGGAAAAGAAAAACCCATTTAGGCCTGTTAAAAAGGACACATTTTTAAGACAGTAAATCCTAAAAAGGTTGCAGCTTTCAATGAAGTCCAAACCCAAGGCTCCTCCTGGATACTCTCACTCTCCCATCTGAGGATATAATAGGGCCATCGTTCCTTTCTTTTGCTTTTTTCCCCTCCAGAGGATGGTAGGCTACAACAGCAGGGTGCCTACAGGCTTTTTTTTTTTTTAACTGCAGCAGCTGCCAAGAAAATGATTGTGAATGTGTGATGGGCCGGTTTGGTCTTAAGTGACACAAATGGCATATGAAAATTGGCTGTATGGAAAGTGTTTATAGCCTAATGTGTCACAGGAAGAAAAACTGTGAATGTCTTTTTTTAAATCGCTGGTGGCCATTGTTGGAGTCCAGCAGTAGGAGTTCCCTGAAGAGGTTCCAGGGAAAGCACTCAAAGGGGCTTTTTCGCTCGGTGCCGTGGAAAAAAAGAAGGAAAGTTTAACTCTCTGTTGTATTTTTATTTCTCAATACGTTTGGACAGAGAATTGAAAGCGTTGCTATAGAGAGCTTTCAGGAAATGACAGAGCCTATGAGCCAAAGTTGAGTGTAATGATACAAATAATGTTCAAATACTCATGGGTGTCTGCAATCTTGTGTAGAGGAATATGTCAAATAATTCACACTACGTCTTGTCAGCATGGCTCTCCCTATATACGGACTGTAGTGTTAAAAGGAACATGGCTCCACAGTGGCCTATGCTATCCCTCCTCTGCTCGGTCACCAGTTAATGTTGGTCCATTCACTGAAGACCATTCAAGGCTCATAGACAACCCACTGAATGCAATGGTGTCTGTTTATGTCAACATGCACAGCTCATTCAAATGAATTCCCCTTTCTAATTGTCGGAGTGGTGGCGTTAAACAGCTTGCGCAGGGTCTCCACAGGTCACATGAATAAAAGTAGCCTCCGGGCCCTAATTAGTGCATCTCAGTTCTAAAAAGCAGGGGGGTGGGGTGCATCCATTTCTCCGCATGGTTGCCATCTCTAATTGCGTGACTAATTAAAATCCCCTAGTCATGTTTTCAAAACTTGACCAGGTGTGCTATGAATGGGAGCATCGGTTTGGCTTTAAAAGTCTGCATTCAGTCTGGTATGCGGAGAATGGCCTGTGACGGTGTTACAGAGGGCTGAAGAAGTGTTGCTAGAATGTTCTGAGTGTAACTGCAGACGTGTGTGTGTGTGTGTGTGTGTGTGTGTTTGTGGAAATGTTTCGGTATGTAATATGTAATTTATGATACATCATTTTCATATATTTTTCAGATAATCCAATAGCTTTTAGAAGGACGTTTTAGCCAGAAGTTGGAGCTGTATAGGTTTCTCAGCTCATAAAAGTAAATTTAATCCTTCAGTTTCCTGAACATTTTAAATCCCCAAAATTGGAATACATGGTTTACAATCACTATCACCATGATAGATTGCGTAAAAATAACATGGATTTAAAAAAAAAACAGTTAACCTTGTAATACAGCCAGGCCAATGCTAAATTTGTTGACATTATTACCCGTAGAATAGCAGGCTTAATATGTATTTATTTATTTATTATTATTCTTTTGGACAATTCTACACAATACACAATTTTCTCTTTCACATATTCATACAGTGAAAGAGAAAATTGTGTATTGTGTAGAATATATCAATTTGTCATTCATCGATCCAATGCTAAATATATCAAAGACACCGAAAAACAAGCTAATCACTTCTAGTAAGCCTAGGGGGGTATATTGAGTTTATTCCTCATTATATTATCTGAAACAATACCATACAATTCAATGGGGCCAATTTAAAATTAATTTGTTTTTTCTTGTACAGTAGAATCCCCCTTCACTGAGGACATTTTATTCTTCCGACATTTTCTACCAGAATGACAGAAGTCATTTGGATCAAGCCTAAAAGCATGAGTGAATTTGAAATCTTGCCTTGTTAAGACATGTGTGCCTGTAGGAAAAGGCTGTGCTATTGATCAGATAATCAGCCCAGATGTTGAGGTATAGCTCAGTGTTTTGAGTTCTTTGTTAAAGCCTAAGAAGTGTCAGACCGGTCGGTGAACTCTCCGAATAAGCTTGGGGTGAGGGTGGGGGTGACCTAATCAAAACGGTCACAACATGTTAAGTCTCCCCCGAGTAAGGTTCTCAAAAACCACAAATCTTCTTATTTTAGACATGCAACACATCAGCAGACTGAGTCACGCTCAATCACTCTCATTTTCCTTTTACATTTAGTGCCTAATTTGATTCCTATTTTGGAGCATACTATAAATGAACTGTTTGTTTGTGTCAGACGTAATATTCCAGGTAGTCTTCTGTTACCTCATTTGGACACATTGTTAAATTGCCTTCATACAAATGTATCATTGCTTCTGGATGAACCTGAAAAAAAAACGGTCTTAACATAAAGTACATTTAAAATGTTATTGCATTTGTTTTAGTTTTTTACCACAGTTTTTGCTGAAGAAACTTAAATTTGATTTCTGCTTTTTGTACAGCAAAATATAATTGACATACATATTTTTAAGTTATATTTTATGTTTCACAAACTTAAATGACCTATGACAGCAAATGGCTGTTATTATGATCAAATGGTTCATGACAAATGTCAGATTCATACATTAATTTTAAAAAATGATCACAGATTGTTTGATATTTAAAATCATAATATTAATCAACAGTTCATATCGTCGATGTCTTGAATTAGTATAATGCAGTCTGCACAACTAGAACATTAATAGTATTCTGATGTACACTTTAAAGAAGGTCAAAACCTCCAGATAAAAACTTAACACCAGATCAGCAACACCAATATGCAGATTGCACCTCTGATACATATGACTAATTTAACCTTTTCTGTTTGATGAGTAACTTAAGGGTCTGCTAGGCAGCTACTTCTACCTGTTGGGATCTCTTTGTCCATGCCGAAATCTAAAACTTACTTTGTGAAACCTGCAGGCTGCCTCCAGTTTCTACACTTGTACTGCGCTCTAGTGGTGCATACTGAGTACTGCAGCTTCATGTCCATCCTCCCAAACAAAACATAGAAACTAAATGTTACATGTAAATACCACCATATCACAGGTGTATGTGACTTTGCCAAGATTAGTTTATCCCGACTGATGTGGCAAAGAATTGAGGCAGACTTTGAGCACCAGGTGGTGATCACTATAAAGCAAACTGCCACCAACATAAATTCAACCTAAGGTTGGGGGTTGCAAAAGGAAAAAACGAATCGTAAGAATGGAAGCAGCATAGGCTGGGATAGCTTGACTTTTAGTCAGTTGTAGCCTATGGATCAACCTAAATGAATGGTAACGTGGGAAAGGAAAAGAGGTCTCCCTTGCAAAAGAGTATTCGGTCTCAATGGGATATACCTGTATAAATAAAGAAAGAAAAAAAAAAAAAAAAAAAAAAAACACTGGATCCCGACTAGATTCTACACTATCGCCAATAGAGCCTATTTACCTTTTAAACACCAGATTCTATTAAAGCAGTTGGTTACAGTTTTTGCCGAATGCTTACACACAGGTTGCAGACTTTGGCCCACTGTGTCAAAACTTAACACACAGGCCGAATAGGACAAAGAACATGGAGATAAACTTCTAACTTATTCGGCAAAATGAAACTCTTGAAACAAAACCTAATGATCCCATTTCAATGGATGCAAAACACATCTGTATTCAGTACTTTGGATGGTTTTTGACTCAAGTCTCATACAGATTTTTTTTGTGAAAGATTGATCCACTACAGTTGATCTAGACACATGAAAACAATGTAAACGCTTCAGACTTTTTATTTTATTTCAAGCCACGGTACACTTTGAAGACAGTGAAGCATGGTGGCACAGACATCATGTTATGGGGATGTTTCTCACACTATGGTGTCGGGCAGGGCCGGCGGTAGCCAGGGGCCAGGATGGGCCATGCCCACCCAATCAAAAAAATTATTATTTATTTTTTTTGGTGGGAGTCCAGACCCACTATCGGACGGACCTGTTCATTCGCTGTCCAAGAAAATGTCAAATAAAATTCAGACAATTAATTAATACTAAATAATATACCATTACCATGCATTGCTTCTAATTGTATTATTGGGTAGGCAGGACAGCCTGCCTCCAAGTTACCCACCCGCTTATAGTGGTCACTGGTCAGCAGAGCCAGCCCGAGGCATAAGCAAAATGAGCGGTTCCTTACGGTCCCGACTGTCAAGGGCCCCCCCCCCCCCCCAATTTTTTTTTTTTAAGTTTTTTTTTTTTTTAGTTTGTGTGTTTGATATCAACATCATATTATGTAAATGTAAATTATCATACATTAAAAGGAATACAATGTTTTGGTAGATAGTTAATAGCTTAATAATTGAATCAGTTCATCTGGGAGGTAATCCGAGGAACTGATCAAGTCACGTTCAAGTCCATGGCATGCACAGTGTGTATTGAGTTTATTTAAAAATATTTGAAAATGGGGCTGCCCTCAGTTGCCCATGCACTGTGTTATAGTCTATAGCCTATTTCAGCCTCGTCTGTGGAAAAAAAGATAACTGGACAACAGAGTTCTTCTGCATCGTTCCTCTCACTGCATTTAAATCAATTCATTATATTACAGACAAATATGTCTCGTTAAAGAAAAAGAGCTCCAAGCCCAACCCAGAGGACCCTGCATAATATTTTATTTCAAATTTCTATTTCTATGGAAAATCCATGTGTCTTTCTTCAATAGCTTCTAATTCATCCGACCCAGTGTCTCCAAATTATTTGATCACACAAAATTCCTCAGATTTAGCCTCTTAATTTTCCTCTCAAAGAGCACCAGATTCAGGCATTTCACTTTAAAAAGGTAAAAAAAAATCTCCCGGGGGGGCATATCCCTCAGACCCCCCTAGCAGGGTCGTGACCTTGGTTGGCTACTATTTTCACCCAGCTGGACATCGGAGGCAATAGTGGAAAGACTATATATCTATATATAGTGTATAGTATATAGCTCTGGACTACCACCAGCCAGGTTGCCCAGTCCCAAAGCTTTCTCTTCAATCAGCTCAGGCTGCCTACAGTTAATACTGTGATAAAAAAAATACATTATGTTGTATATAATGTATATTATATGTTATTCATAAATTTTTTGGAAAAAAAACATGCAAGAATCAAATCTCCCACACAGCATATTGTGCATAACATATTTGCATATTGTGTTCTACACAATTCACAGTAAATGTGCCAAAAAGCAGACGCAGAGATCTTACGAGGGCAAAAAAATTCTGCATCTTCGGTCTCTCTGCCCAGTGTGCCCACCTAAAATTTCTACAGGCCCACCCTAATCTAACTGTCTAGAACCGGGCCTGGTGTCGGGTCTATTCATCGCATACCATGGATCAGTTTGGATACATTAGAATACTTGAAGAGGTTGCCTGAAGAGTTGCCTTATGCTGAAGAGGAAATGCCCTTGAAATGGGTGTTCCAACAAGTCAGCGACCCCAAACACACCTGTAAGCGAACAAGATCTTGGTTCCAGACCAACAAGATTAACGTTATGGAGTGGCCAGCCCAATCCCTGGACCTTAATCCAATAGAACACCTATGTGGTGACATCAAAAATGCTGTTTTTGAGGCAAAACCAAGAAATGCAGAGGAATTGTGGAATGTAGTCCAATCGTACTGGGCTGAAACACCTGTTCACAAGTGCCATAAGTTGGTCAGCTCCCTGCAACACAGATGTGATGCAGTTCTCGGAAACAGAGGTTATACAACTAAATATTAGTTCACTGATTCATAGGAAAGCTAAATCTTCATGAATTTTTTAGTTGATACAGTAAATGTTTGAGTTGTAAAGAAAAATGCAGACACTGCTATTTTTTTGAACAGTCTAATATTCCTTTTTCTTCACTTTCTGTAAAGATGAAGAAATATTTGACATGTTTCTTTATATTTGGATTTGGAATAGAATGTGCAATGTCCCCAATGCATTTGCGTGTTTGGAAATAAAAGCTATGATAAGGATTTTGATCTTGCCTCACTTTTTTAAACACACTGCTATTATTTTGAACACAACTGTACATTCCTGAAAAGCTGAATAGTTTCTAAAATGATTTCCACCAGACATGGACAACTTTAACTGTTCCACACAGAATTGTCCAGGATACAATTCTGATACAGATCTAAATCGTGGAACACAATCAAATAATTGTTGAGGGCTTATAATTCAGATGAAAATACACTCAACAAAAATATAAACGCAACACTTTTGTTTTTGCTCCCATTTTTCATGAGATGGACTTAAAGATCTACAATTCATTCCAGATACACAATATTACCATTTCTCTCAAACATTGTTCACAAATCTGTCTAAATGTGTGATAGTGAGCACTTCTGCTTTGCTGAGATAATCCATCCCACCTCACAGGTGTGCCACATCAAGATGCTGATCTGACATCATGATTAGTGCACAGGTGTGCCTTAGACTGTCCACAATAAAAGGCCACTCTGAAATGTGCATTTTTTTGCTTTATTGGGGGTCTGGGGACTCAGAACCAGTCAGTATCTGGTGTGACCACCATTTGTCTCATGCAGTGCAACACATCTTCTTCGCATAGAGTTTATCAGATTGTCAATTGTGGCCTGTGGAATGTTGGTCCACTCCTCTTCAATGGCTGTGCGAAGTTGCTGGATATTAGTGGGAGAAAGTGGTGCATGCTGTCGTATACGCCGGTCAAGCACATCCCAAACATGCTCAATGGGTGACATGTCCGGTGAGTATGCTGGCCATGCAAGAACTGGGACATTTTCAGCTTCCAAGAATTGTGTACAGATCCTTGCAACATGGGGCCGTGCATTATCTTGCTGAAACGTGAGGTGATGTTCATGGATGTATGGCACAACAATGGGCCTCAGGATCTCATCACGGTATCTCTGTGCATTCAAAATGCCATCAATAAAATGCACCTGTGTTCTTCGTCCATAACAGATGCCTGCCCATACCATAACCCCACCACCACCATGGGCCACTCGATCCACAACATTGACATCAGCAAAGCACTCACCCACACGACGCCACACACGCTGTCTGCCATCTGCCCTGAACAATGTAAACCGAGATTCATCCGTGAAGAGAACACCTCCCCAACGTGCCAGACGCCATCGAATGTGAGCATTTGCCCACTCAAGTCTGTTACGGCGACGAGCTGGAGTCAGGTCAAGACCCCGATGAGGACGACGAGCATGCAGTTGAGCTTCCCTGAGACGGTTTCTGACAGTTTGTGCAGAAATTGTTTGGTTATGCAAACCAATTGTTTCAGCAGCTGTCTCAGTGGCTGGTCTCAGACGATCTTGGAGGTGAACCTGCTGGATGTGGAGGTCCTGGGCTGGTGTGGTTACACGTGGTCTGCGGTTGTGAGGCCGGTTGGATGTACTGCCATATTCTCTGAAACGCCTTTGGAGACGGCTTATGGTGGAGAAATGAACATTCAATGCACGAGCAACAGATCTGGTTGACATTCCTGCTGTCAGCATGCCAATTGCACGCTCCCTCAATGCTTGTGGCATCTGAGGCATTTTGCTGTGAGACAAAACTGCACATTTCAGGGTGGCCTTTTACTGTGCACTAATCATGATGTCAGATCAGCATCTTGATGTGGCACACCTGTGAGGTGGGATGGATTATCTCAGCAAAGCAGAAGTGCTCATTATCACACATTTAGACAGATTTGTGAACAATGTTTGAGAGAAATGGTAATATTGTGTATCTGGAATGAATTTTAGATCTTTAAGTCCATGAAAGTCTCATGAAAAATGGGAGCAAAAACAAAAGTGTTGCGTTCATATTTTTGTTGAGTGTATATTGTTGTTAGAATCAGATTTAAATAGATGTACCGCATATAATTAGACCATTGCTCTCCAAGCTACATAATACAATTATAGAATGTTAAGACACATGCTCACTCACAAACATCTGAATCACAAAAACTACACAGAGCACGATCATTTGGCCTGGTATCAATGAACCCATTTGGAGGAACCTTTAGGATCTATTTGCTTTGCAAATCTGAATATTCCATGGTATACAAATGTTGAATGTATCTCAAAAAGTCAGAAGCACTGATTACAATTGCATCTGAACTAAACTAATACAAACTTTCACTCAAATGGCAAAAAAAACATGTTTTTTCATCACTTACTCCGCACGCAATCTGTGTTGTGTTTTATGTGTGTGTGTATGTTGGATGTGAGTGGACCATCTGAGTCCTTAATAAAGATTAATAAAATGTCAATGTTACCATGCAGATGGTTTGGATTTTTAACCTTTGCCATGACCCCACTTTACTACTCAAATCATTCAAACTATTTTAACAGTAACATCATATACCCAAGAAGAGTGTACAAAGTAATCTGGGTCATCCAAAAACCACAGATACATTAACACTTGCACTATTTAGTTGGTAGAAAGTAAAACCATTAACAACAGGTCTGCTATGAAACCTGAATGGTGCCAAACACCTTTAGTACAGAAGTACTGTTTTCACCTGTACATTGCTTATAGTCAGCATTGGGGAAGCCCTAATACTGAGTGACCACTAGATGGGGTAATATGCTGATCATCGTTGGAACAAACAAAATACATACATGCAGTACATCCACACCAAATGCCTAAATCAAGCTGTGGTCTGCCACATCTTCACCTGAGTACCAAACTCAAACAAGTTACAAGAAAATCAGCTATTTGACAAACATTATTTGACCACTTTTCATTACAATGATGTTAATGGCTTGATCTACTGATTCAGATCCTTTACCTGTGCTAAACTAGCAACACTTTAAAGTAAAAACACTACACGTTTCAAGTTCAAGTAATTTTTTATTGGTCATGAACTACAATCCCTGAAGCAGTCCTGAGTTCTGTTACATTACAGTTCAACAAGTTACATTTATAATAGTAAACAATCTACGACAGATTTGTTTCTTTATTCTTTTATTTACGTCCGCTAACAGAAATAGTCTTACAACTGGATGGGGAGTCGACTGTTGCCAAAAAACTACATTTGGAACTTTCTATACCCCCCCCCCCCCTTCTCTCTGTCTCCATCTCTCTCTTCAACAATCATGAGCTTTAAATGATATTGAATTGAATTGATATTGAGTCTTATCAGGGGGGAAATCTACAGGAAGTGGGTTGTGTATTTATAAAGGAGAAAAAAACAGTTATGATGGAGCTCAGGTTTATTTAATGAGATGGCAAAAAATGTTTCTCAAAATGACCGACTTTTGTAGTCTTCTGAAGCAGATGTAGTAATCGGTCAGGAATATGAGACGCTGAGTCTGAAATAGAGAGACTGAAAGACAAAGTAGTAACACAGTTTATTGCTGAGACGTATTCTAAATGAGAGGTTGGCACTGGTCCCCAAACGCAGGCTGGGAGTGGGAAAGGAGAGAGAGATCATTATCATTGTAAAGTAGCTGTCTAACTGGAGGAAGGCACCACCCTCAACACATGGAATTTGATTGTCTAAATGACTTTTGGGCGTGATGCAAAGCTCTATATGCTATCTATGCCCTCTATATCCGAATGGGATCGATTTGAATCATATCATAATTTAATAATTCCTTGTAAAGTTTCTTTGTGAAAGCATCTGACTGATAACTCATTGTGAATTATTGTACAACATGTAAATCAAGACATTTAAAATGAAAGTTTTTATCATGAAAAGAGATTTGGATTTGTTATATCAAAGTAAAGTCTCCTCTCCTGAATCATGCATTACATTTACACACATAATTGATTGGATTTATATAGCGCTTTATTTCGATGTTGTTGACTCAAAGCGCTTTACAGGGTACCAGGTTCAATTCGTTCACACACAGTCATACTGGTGGTGGTAAACTACGATAGTAGCCACAGCTGCCCTGGGGCAGACTGACGGAAGCGAGGCTGCCATTCCGCGCCATCGGCCCCTCCGACCACCACCTCAAACACACAGCAATCATACACATTCACACAAGGCAGGGTGGGTGAAGTGTCTTGCCCAAGGACACAACAACCATGACACAGGTGGCCGGGCGGGAATCGAACCTCCAACCCTTTGATCATTGGCCAACCCGCTTAACCACCTGAGCCACAGTCGCCCAAACACATTGCACAGACTGTATACTGTGATTCATTTGCACAACCTTTGATCTGCACAATTGTACAGCTCTTCCCCCCACACATTTTTACTATCCTTTGTATAGATTTGATCTGATTAGGTTTCACACTTAAGAACATTCCATGACATGCGTATGTCCTGTGGCCATCACCTACTGTGTCAATCTGGACATGGAACTTTCTGTTATTGTCCCCAAAGTCTGAACCATCCAAATAATGTTTTTGCACTGGACCACCTCTTCTGGTCAGACCAGGGTTCAGCTTTTTGTCTGGGGATAACTGTCCTATGGTATTTTCTTTAAGAATTAATCTCAAATATAATCACAGTCATCAGGCATTTAGAAGGCCTACGTATGGTTTCCTGCAAGTTCATCTCAAAATAGGTCACCTTAATAAAAACACATCTGAGTTCTGCTTTAAAAGCTTCGTCTAGAACAGACATCACTGTGTTTCTTCTCTGACTGCTTGCTTTGGAATGGTGTCAATGTTAATATGATGAGTAGAGAGACAAGGGCACTGTGCCTTTCTCATGGCTGTTTATTTTAACCAGAGTGCAAGCCAAACTGTTTATTTCACTGATGCTGAACAGGCATTAGAGTGGTTCAAGGGGTTCACACTGTTTGAGAAGCCAACAGTCCCTGGACCTCCCTCGTGCTGTAGTCTTACACCAATTATGGTCATTTTTACATGTAAGATGGAACATTCAGGAAGCTCATGGTTCATGGAAGACTGCAAAATTTCCCTTTGAGCAACAGTGTAATTCTTTACAATTAAAAGTCTGACACATTAAAAAAAAACATTAAAACTGACACATACATGTCTGTAAAAGGGAACAAGATTTAAAGTTAAAATGCAGATGAAAATCTGTGAAATGTATACCGCAAGTATTGTTTTTACTGGATGCATGTACTTAGGTGTTGACTTGATGAGCAACAAGGCTGAAAGTTTTGGGAAATGGGTAATGTGAACTGAAAACCAGGCATGGCCTATTGCCAATGTCAATCCACCTAACAAACTCAGCACATCACTTCTAGGTAAGTTAACTTTAAAAACATTCAACTGGTATTCATAACTGAGCAGAGCTGATGCAAAAACACAGTCAATATCGCTGTAGCGTCTCTTAACAACGGCAACAATGAAAGACAGTCTCAAGCCATGTTTTTAAAACCCATTAATGTAAGAAAATGAAGTTCTACTTCTATACTCGCAAATGAAAGCGTGTTGGTCAATATGTCACTGTTACCGATTAGTTGAAAAATACTAGTATAAAACCATGACAGTATAAAAAAAAAATTGGTCCCATTGTACCTATATATAGGACATACTGTACCGTTGTATATACAGCTGTTTGTTTTAGGCTTAAAGTCACCTATTAAATTAACTTTTTCATTTCTTCTTAAATCAATATGTGCCCTCCTTTCTGATAATGTGTGTTTTTTTATGCACAAGTCTGATTTCCCCCTGATTTTGATGTCATAATGTGGCTCTCACCCACATATAACAGCACCACCTCCAGCTAGGTACAAACACACCTCCAGAATATCACTGGATCTAACTGAGGCCTATTTCAGGAGGCAGGTTTTGAGGCAACTCAGAGTATGTTCGCTCTGAGCAGTGTTGGGCAAGTTACTTCAAAAGCGTAATGCATTATTTATTACTTGTTACTGTCATTTCAAAGTAGTTAGTTACATTACAATATTACTGTCTTTGAATTGTAAGGCTTTACATTACTTTTGCATTACTTTCACCAAAATAACAGGAAATATGGATTTGGTGTTCTCAATAGATCTTCTTGTTTTCAATGCAGCTCATTACATAGCAGGAGGTGACATGGTATGGCATAATGACTGAGCTAGGCTTAAGGCTAACAAAAGTATATAATATAATGGTCACGGTTATGGCTCATGGTGCAATACATTTTATAATAGAAATACTGTATCTTTAGGTATTTATATTAATATCAATAGAGCTAGAGCCTACTACTGTTGATGGTAAAAAAAAATCATGACAAGATACACAACCCTTTTTACATTTTGATCCCTTTATTTTCCTTAATTCAGAGAATGTGCAGCATGCACGGCGCCACGATTTTTTCTCCACTGGGGCTAGGAGGGGCTTGACCAATATGTGGGGGTGCTGCACTATAATGTAGGCCTATAACCAGAAAAGAGATTCTGTGTGTGTTTCATTAAAACGATGTGGCACGTTTATTTAGGGTCTGTACAACAGAGGGGGGTCTGGGGGTCTTGCGTTCTGGCGACTTAAAAGCACAAACAAGTTGTTCACATCATCATCAACTTTTGCCTTTTTTAGTTGTTCCAAAGAATCTGCCTTATCATCTTGCCATCTAAATGATAACTGACCATTATGTTTGTTTATCGTCTCTCTTGCGTGACATAATAACAATAGTAGCCTAAATATATATCTCCTTTGCTGTGCGCTGGGGAGAAACAGACACGCTGGCAACTTTCCTAAATTGGTGATTGCGGGATGATTTGGATGCAGCAGCCTATTTGAACGAAATGCTGTCGGGCGGACTCCGCCCGGCGGAGCTGCTTGACTCTCCGCCGGGTGTGAGGCAAAAATAAATAAATAAAAGGACTCAGCGCGTCACTAGGCTACATAATAGGCTGGCCTTATGTGAAACTTCTCTAAAATATAGGCTACTTACTCAGGCTCGCCAACATAAAACAGACGCGCACATAGCCGCGGGAACATATTCTCAACAGGGGGTGATGAAAAAAAAGCTCAGCCTGCATTTGTCTCGCAACTCGCTACATTGATAAATGCAAACTGCACCAATGTAATATTGTTACATGCAGCGGTGATGGTTTTAATACAAGACTGGGGGTTTCCCCTACAAATAGGTCGTAAAAAGTCGGGTCGTCTTATATTTGGGGTCTAATATTCGGCGTCCAGTAAGGGGATGCCCGTTACCAGAGCGATCATTCAGCTTAAGGGCCTGTTTCCACCTTGTGTTTCTTTTCTTTTTTTCGAGTGGAACACTGGTTGTGCGCTCTGAAGCAGCTGGGACGTGCGTTTTTGCGCTGGAGAGAGAACGCGGTGGGCTGAGCCTGAGATTATAGTAGGCTGTAAAAAGGCACGGGAAATCGGCAAAGAGCTCAACATCCCCAGCATTGAATTCAAAGCCTCGAGTCATTCTCTTGGGAGTTGACGTGTCAGAGGCATGAATCGACAAAGCGATCAACTTTTTTGCTGCAGCACTTGTAGTGCTGAGGAGAGCTTGCCAACTGTGCTGTCCTTTACGCACCATCACTGCCGCCGTTATGTTTAGATTTAATAATTTGCATCAAAGCACTTATAGGATAATACGAATTAGAGGCTTTATTTAAACGCTGTCCATGCGGTGGTTATATTAACTGTCGGCTGTGGACTGAAACTAACGAGGGGGCGGCTGCTTCACTGTACAGTTCCATAGTTGCGCATTCAGTTTGGCGTCACGTCTCTGTGTATCAGGACTCGGAACATGCAATCGGATCTCAGAAGCTGCTCCTCCATTGGAAGGGAGCGGTCTCTTCTGGTTTCCTCTTTTACCCAGCACAGCTTACACTTGGGCAGTGAGACGGAAACCAGTAGCACATCTTTGGAATCAATTGTAGCAGGAAATAGTTTTCTTCTCATATTACATATTACCGTTTTTTTGTTGTTGTAATGCCTTACATTACCGCGTTACAGCAAAACTTATTGCATTAAAGTAATGCATTACTTCTTGTAACGCGTTACTCCCAACACTGGCTCTGAGTTAGTGGGACCAGGGCCATCGTATAGGGGGTAAAGGTTATGACGATTATAAGGGCCCACAGCCAGCTAGGGCCCACACAGCCCCCAGTAGAATCTATGACAAAATTATTATGCATACAGTGAACTAATATATAATCATACGAATGATTCCGAATTAAAACAAAGCCACAAGTCATACAATATTCTAATTTTAATAATTTCAATAACCCCCTTGGCCCCTTCTTAAAAAATTGTTTGGTCCACCCCGCGGTTCGTTCTTCCTCATTGGAATTAAGTGAGCGCGAGCGAACTCCAGCAGGCGAGGATGCCCCCCAAAAAGCTCGCACCAGAAAAGAGTTGAGAAGCAGGCCAGGTGGAGTAAGATATGAGCAGCAGAGCAGGGGATCAAAAACTTTTTTTCTAAGAATGGTGAGAGTAAAACTACAGAGGGAGACTGAAACAATTAGCCTACTAGCCTACTTGTTCATTCATATTGCCTCGTTTCCACCGAGTAGAGCGGGTCGGATCGGAGCGGTTCGGTCCGGGTAGTTTGGCTTTTCATTTGCCAAAAGTTGGGTAGGGTACGGTTTAAGCGCACCTAACCGCTCTGAGCCGCTCCAAATCTCAGTACTCCTCCGTAGGGGTACTAGCCGCCTGAAAGGGTGCCTAAAAGGCGGAGCTACACACTGCCATCATTTGATTGGTCGAAAGAATCATTTCCGCCATCTGTAGTCATCTCGGCAAGAGTGAAGATAGTCTTGTGTTTTGGCGAAAATGTGAGCACAGCTCTGTTTATTGTGTGGTGTTTTTCCTCGTCAATAAATTAATCAGTTGGTTACACTGTGTCCCATAGTCACGTAGCTGCCGCAGCCAGCACTGTTCGCTCACTGTCTCTATGAGTTGCGCCGAGCCGTCTGTGTTTACGCCATAGATCGCACACGCTCACAACAACACGGGGGGAATAAATAAAGAAGCGGCTGGTTTGAATCATTTCCGCCGTTTGTAGTCACCTCGGCTAGAGTGAAGAGAGTTTTGGCGAAAATGTGAGCGCGGCACTGTTTATTGTGTGGTGTTTTTCCTCGTCATTAAATGAATCAGTTGCTACACTGTGTCCCACTGCTACGATGTCACGTAGCTGCCGCAGCCAGCGCTGTTCGCTCACTGTCTCTTTCAGTTGCACCGAGCCGTCTCTGTGCTCACAACAACACGGGGGGAATAAATAAAGAAGCGGCTGGTTTGACCAAGCAAAAACAAGAGACCGCTGTCTTGACCACAGTTGTTCCACCGCCCGATAGTTTGACGTACATTCTGGCGGCGGCTATCGCAGTCCAGCCTAAACCCCGCCCTACCAGTAAGGGTAGGGTCGGCGGTGGAAACAACACCGAGATTCTTAAAAGTGAGCCGTCCCGCTCTGAGCCGCTCCGATCCGACCCGCTCTACTCGGTGGAAACGAGGCATAACATTACCTTTGACGGGGCGCAGGCTGGAGCCTACGTTAGCTGTCATCTGGCCGCGCTACACTCTGATAAAGTCGCCAGTTAAGTAAAAAAAAAAACAAACAAAAAAAAAAAGTCGCCAGTTCATTGTAGAGCAACGGTTCCTACAGTAACTATAACTGAACGTTACTACTACAGTGACTATGTGTTTTACACATATTACTGTGTGACAGTGCTCCAGTATGCGCCCATTCAGAGGCTGCACTGAATTCTATCATGACGCATTCAACTTCTACTCTGTAATTATGAGCATCTCACGATGGTCAGTTACGTTCAGGGCCGTCGGACTGCGGACAGGCTATTTTGGGTGCAGCCCCCCAAGGCAGAGGGGGGCTGCACCCAAAAAAAATAAAACTTTTTTTTTTACTGGCTCAATATAGACCCCTGATCTTTGAAGGCCCTGAAATTTTTTATTTAGGAAGATAAATATACATTATCTATAAATTATTCCAGAAAATATTACTAAACAGTTGATTTAGCCTTAGTTTTCTTCTCAAAGTGCACCAGATTGAGGAATTTTACTTTAACATTTAAAAAAAAAATCTCACCCGGACCCCCCTAGAAGGTCCAGGGTCCCCAACACAGTCTCCCAAATTCCTGTGAGAAACACGGTGTGTGTGCATGGTTATTAAGAGTCTTAGACCAGGGGTTGTGTTCAAGTACGCGTAATGATTTGGTCATTTGTCAATAGAAAATTGTGTTGTTATTAGGCTCGGAGAGGGACCAGTCACTCATACGTTTTGGACTATAGACAAACATATCTTTTACATGTTTGTATTGTAAGACCGCCTCTCAGAGGGCCCATCAGGACTTCCTGTATAGGGGCCCAGAATTTGGTGCAACTCCCCTGAGTGGGACCTCTGGGTTTTCCATTTCAGGAAGCAGGTTCAGCGCAACTCAGAGTCTGTTACTGCGGCAGCATAGTCTAACCTGCTCGCTAGGTGGTTTGACCGAATCACGCAAGCGCCTTACGCAGCTATTTTTCTATTGCTCAACAACCATGGCTGAGATCACCACCATCGCTGTGCTGTATTTGTTGTGGGAGTCCGGGGAACGTAGGAAACCCAAACGCCGACGTGTTTGGGTGCATGACATCCTCCGTAGACGCTCACAGCTGGGTGAGTTTCACCACCTCCTCCAGGAACTCCGCCTGAATGACAGCCGGTTCCAGCAGTACTTCAGGTTGACCCCGGCCCAGTTCGATGACCTGCTAGCCCAGGTTGGTGCCAGGATCTCCCGTCAGGACACCAACTCTCCAGAGCGCCTTTCCATCTTTCTCCGGTAAGTTGCGGCTTCAGAGCCCAATAACTCAAAATCATCACATTCTGTAGTCAAAAACTATCTAGCCTACACAACGGGGAGAACTTGTTCGGGCGAGTAGTCTGAAAGTGCATACATCTATTTCCAATGCGCTGTTTATATTTGAGTAGTGACCAATTTATACAAGCATCGTACACTATGCTCACTTGTGGCATAGGCCATTGTGACATCACAGGCATTATTCAAGTTCAACACAAGGCAAACGAAAGCGTGCTGACGCAACATGGTGATAAAACAGTTTGCTTTCCCCATTGCACATCATGTCACCAGAGTTTTATACAAACAAAATAAATAAATGCATCATGGCTCCAACATATTTATTCATATTGTAGTATGTGAGTAAATTCCATACCTCCTTGTCATGCTTTTGAAAGTAAAACAAGCTGATACAAATCCACTGAAAACACTAGTCAAGATATTTACCTGTGCAGTGATATCAGTGAGATAATTGGCATATGGATTTGGTATACAACTGAAATTCTCAATAAGGCTAAAATAAATGATTCATATGTTGCAGATTCCTGGTAGTGGTGACTCGTTTAGGACGATCGCGACTAGCTTTCGGGTCAGGGCCTCCACCGTGGCTTCCATCATGTCAGATGTCGTCACGGCTATTTGGGACAGCCTGGTGGAGGAGTTAATGGCTGTGCCCACTGCAGAGGACTGGAGAGTGGCTGCGGAGAAGTTCGAGGAGCGGTGGAACTTCCCTCTCTGTTGCGGTGCCATCGATGGGAAGCATGTTGTTCTGAAGGCCCCTGCGAACTCTGGTTAAAAATATTTTATTTAAAAAATACTATAACAAAATAACAACATAGAACAATATATTTTAAATCAACACCGCATAAAAAAGTTACATAAATAGAAATTTTAACATTCAGAATACAATTTTTGAACACAACAAGAATATTAACATCTGCCTAAAAAAGAAGCTGTTGTTTGTGACGATAGAAAGTTATGAAATTAATTCAATGTTGAATTACCACCAGAGCCAATGACATATATATATATATATATATAATTAAAATATTGTTGGTAAGTTCTAAAAGCAGTGACGTGTCGTCCGGGCCCAGGAGTTCCCAACAGTGCCTACCCTGCCAGATCGAACACAAAATTAACACTCTTATTAAAAAAGTTTAGACTCTATACTGAAGTTATTGAAAAAACTTTTATAACCTATTCAAACATTATTGCATGTTTTCATTGATTGATTGATTGATTCTTTTAATGACCACACAGCCAGGCTGGTGGAATTTGTTGTCAGTACAGCTTGGTACAGGTTCCAACTTACAAAACATATAACACAAATAGACATACACACTACACAATACATATATATATATATAATAAGGGCCATGCTTAAAGAGGACCTATGATGCTTTTTGACTTTTATGACCTATAAACGTTGTTATGATGATTCATAGTCATGCTTAACCATACTAAATTATCAAATAATGACTTACTTGCATTTCGACGTATTCCCTGCTGACCGTCTGGGGTGTCTGTGCCGAGCACTAAACATTATTCTAGCCAGTCGAGAAGTCACGTGTTCAAAGCGGTCTACCCTTTCATAATTCGTGACGTCGCATAAAACTTCGTGACTTCACCACGCGGATGTTTCCATGTATGGTAATGCTGTCACTTCCCTGTTCGCGTCTGCCTCGCGTCTGCCTCGCGCCCTTATAGGTCCATGCTCGCGCTTCCCGCCACTGAAAGTGTTCCGGAAGGAAGGTAACCAATCACAACGGAGTGGGGTTTGCAGGAGGGGGGGGGGGGAGGGGAGCGGAGATGGCCGATCACAGGCGGAGGGAGCGGAGATTGCCGAAGCACACACACTCAAGTGTTGACAGGATGTGCTGGATCGCCAAAATAAGAGAAAGAGCTTCCCGAAAATCTACATAGTTTTTTGTGATGTGATTCGTGTCAGGTTGCTCTATAGCAGTGTAAAACAAGAAATTAAGACCAGAAAAGTAGTATAATAGGTCCTCTTTAATCCTCAGCGATCAGAGTTCTGAATGTTTATTGCAGTTGGAATGAAACTGTTTTTGAACCAGGTTGTTCTGGAGGCAATTTAGTCTAGCAGCAAGTGCTCAAAAAAGGCTTTAGTTTTCGAGATACCCCTACCCGAGGTAGAACAAACCTCAACAATGATTTTTTTAATCTTTAGAATGTCCTGTTCATGAAATTGATTCTTGAGCACTTTTGTCTTTGGGCGAAATGTGTTTTTTTGGTTATTCTTTAGAACTACCCCAGTCCCTAAAAAAGAGCCAAATTAGGCCATTCCGAATAGGGGATATGTGACAAAAAAGCCCATAACTTGGGAATGCTCACTCTTTTCTTCATCAGATTTGCTGAGGTACTAACCAGGTGTCTGTCCCATATCACCAAAAAGTTAGAATGTAATTTACCAAAACATTTATTGAAATAGGGTCCTGTAAACATAGCTTTAGTTTAGGCGGAAATGGTACTTTTGTGGTGATAGGAAAAGAGGCTTCCTTTACTTTTCTCTCAAATATCACCAAAACATAAATCCCTGCCAAATATACCATTTATGTATTGTCTAGGATGCTATTGAACAATAACCAGTGGTTGTATGAAGATATATATTACAGTTCAATTTCGAATTAGATTTTTCTAGAAGTACTGCTCCACTGAAATAGCCATATTAGGACATTCCGAATAGCCTAGAGTCCAGCAGATATGTGAATGCATTGTGCTTTTTATGATACAAACATGAGCTTTGGCACACTGTTAGAGCATGCCCTACGGAAGATTTTTAGCTATAAGTTGCAATCAGTAACTTTTACTCACATAAAGTTGTAGGTCACACCCAAAACACATATGCATATAAATCATTTGAACATACAAAATTGGCCTAATTCTACTTGTACAAGAATGAGGAATGCAGTGGTACTATTTACAACATGCTAAACTACATACGCACATATCTGGCATTCAGGGAATTAAATAACAATAAAACCATCAACACATTTATAATTATTTCTGAAAACACAGTCCACTACAGGGGCGAAGTGCACAGAAGTGCTGCCTTGACACATTTGCAATGTCCACTGCACCCCTTTTTGCATCCACAGCGGAGGAGTTTACAACAGGCCTGTATCGATCCTGGTAGTGCGGCCCAGTGAAATTCCCATCTGCCTGTGGCCCTCCACTTCCACCCCCATTCACCTGGTGATGGGAGTTGAGGGGCTGAAACTATCATATGTCCCCAACAGTGAACAGCTTGGTAGGCAGCCCTGTGTTGCATCAGTGCTGCTTGTGTTGGAAGTCCCTCAATTGATGTCCCTTTCTGGGTGAAGAGCTGCTTTCTTGCCCGATAGACAGATTCCTGGCTGCTGGTGCGGTCATATAGCGATACAACAAATCGCTCCAGAGGCTCCATCCAGTTGTCTATGGAGTCAGGTGTGGCAGCAAAGGCACAGAAGGCTTTTGTGACATCTTCAAAGCTCCTCCATGTATCCCACGCATTTTTCTTACCCCTGCCACCAAAAGATGACACTGTGTCACATCCAGTAAAGGCATGGAACCCCGGCAAGGCGATACATCGTTCTGTACCTAGTGCCGTTGCCATCTTGTGTGCTGCTACATGCCGAAAACTCTTTCCAGCTCCAAAGGCAACCCACAGCTCATTGATGTTGAGAGAGTGGGCTGCAGTCACTGCCAGTACTACCACATCGGTGTCAACTGTGCATATTGATACACTTAGGCCTTTCACACCGCAGCAAAATCGGAGCTGGTTCTGGGCTAGTTCGGAGCTAGAGACAGTGTTTTGGTTTCACAACGCCAAAGAACCGGCTCCGGCCTGTAAAAACCGGTTCAACTCAAACACCAGGATTGAGCAGGGTCTAAATAAAGAACTGCTTTTACGCCAGGGGCAGGGGGCGGGGTTATCCTTACCTTCATGGAGGGATTATCCTGACCAACCAGACCAACTCAAAGCTCAAACCTCATGCCCGCCATATTTAAAAACACCACTACTACGAGACGTAAACATAACATAAGTACCGAACGTAGCGATCAAATTGACCGGCGAAAATACACTGTATGGGTCCTGTTTGCAAAGTAGGGTGACCAGATCCCAATTCACCAGATGTGGGACAAAGACTACGTTTGTGCGGGACAATGTGCCGTTTTTTTTAGCAAAATAAACTTGTGTCACCACCGGTAATGCCAGAGACACGGCTTTCTATATTAAAAAACACTATCTTTAGATCAGTGCGCAGCAGTTAAGTTACTGTTAAACAAATAGAGCAGGGGTGTCAAACTCATTTTGGTTGGAGGGCCACATACAGCCTCTCTGATCTCAAGTGGGCCGGACCAGTAAAATAATGGCAAAATAACTCCTAATCCCTAACTTTGTTTTTCAGTAATATGCTTTATCACTCAGCCTACATTTGTTTATTTATTTATTTGTTTATTGAACAGGGACAATGTACAGCACATAAGCAGTACCAGATTTAGCTATAAGCTAATTTTCATCTGCAGTCCCTGGGCAGGAAACAGAGTATTACATCTCTGTCAAGATGGGAACCCTCACACTGAAGTATAAAAACAATAACACACAATTTCACAACAGTAAAACACAACAACACAATACGAACAAGAAAATCACAACATTTAGGACACCACAACAACAACAACAACATCACAACAGTAAGACACCAAGAAAACAGGACATCACAACATTAAGAAAACTATCTATGCATGATGGGTACATGCTTGGGTTGATTTCAGCCATGACTTCATCTTACATTTAAAACCAGCAAAGGTGTTCCACTCTCTTATCTCGCTTGGTACTAAGTTCCAAGACTTGGTGGCTCTGACTGAAAATACAGACATGCCAAACTCAGTGGATCTGTGCTGTACTACACAGTCCCCTCTATTAGACGTTCTAGTTCTCCTTCCATTGTCTGAGCGCAGTGACACAAACTCATTTAATGGAGGAGCGGCCAAATCATTCATTATTTTATAAACTAAACATACATCCGCAAGAAACACAAAACTATCAAAAGTCATGAGATTATGTCTTTGAATTATGTTACAGTGGTGATATCGTAATGGCTTTTTGTCCAGTACCTTGAGTGTTTGTTTGTAAAGTGTTTGCAGTGGAGCAAGTGTTGTTTTTCCAGTTTGTGACCAGCTTGTAATACATTATGAGATGTGTGAAAAGATCATGGAGTGCATGTAAAGTTTTGCTGCATCTAGAGGGAGCTGGTTCCTGATGTACCTAAAATTCCTTAAATTGAATTTGACTCTATTACACACCTGCTTCACATGTTTCTTAAATAAGAGCTGTGAGTCCACAGTTATTCCTAAATATTTAAAATGTGAAACAGTCTGGATCCTTTCTCCATTAACAATGATATCAGGCTGATTTCCATTTTTCCTATTATAAAAGTACATGCATGCTGTTTTACTGATGTTGAGTGTCAGGCAGGACTTTGAGAGCCAATCAGAAATTTTGGCCATTGCTTCTGTTAATTTGGCGGCCACCTCACATCTGTTCTTTCCATGTGCGAGGATGACCGTGTCATCTGCATACATTTGTACGTCCACTTCTGGACATACAAGTGGCAGATCATTTACATATAAGCTAAACAACAAAGGTCCTAAAATTGAGCCCTGCGGGACACCAACAGAGCAGCCAATGAAAGATGAAGTCCTATCCCCAACTCTGGTGCCTTGTTTTCTTCCAGTGAGATAGGACTCCATCCATTTCAATTGTTTCTACAGACAAATTAAAATTGGACACTTTTGAGAGCAGAACGCTATGATTAACAGTATCAAATGCTTTGCTCAGATCCAAAAATACCGCACCTACAGCACTCCCACTGTCAATATTTGTTTTGATTTTTTCAATGAGATAGCAGGTTGCCATCTCAGTTGAATGATTTTTCCTGAATCCGAATTGCATGGGATGAAGTGAGTCTTGTCCTGAGTTTAAAAAGGCAGTTAGTTGTTCAGCTACCACTTTTTCAGCGATCTTTGATACAACAGGCAAGATACTGATAGGTCTATAATTTTTCACTTCAGTTGGTTCCCCTGTTTTAAAAATTGGAACTACAACTGCAGACTTCCATGCATTTGCGAAGGTTGACTGTTTAAATGACATATTAACCAAATGTGCAATTGGGGTGCTGAAGGATTGATTATTGCTTTTAATAAAAGTTGAGTCCCACTCAAACACATCTTTTGCCTTAGAGGACTTTAAAGTGCTTAGGATTTTTAAAATCTTTCCTTGAGGAACTTCAGTTATGTTAAAAACCGGTTTGGTGTGATTCGGCACTGAGATTTGTTTAAATCTTGCACCAAAGCTGTGTGACAAATTCTGTACTGAGTCAATAAAATATTTGTTAAACGTGAGGGCAATTTCATTAAAGTCATTTGTAATAATTCCCTGTACTTTCAGTTCACGTCCGTGTCCTTGATTTTGCTTACTGTCAGTCTTTGTTAATTTATTAATATTCGTCCATATTAATTTGCTATTTCCTTTCCCTTCTTTAATAATAGTCATGAAGAAATTGGCTTTTGCCTTTCTTAATTCATTAACCACTTTGTTATGGAGATTTTTAAAAACTCGTCCATCATTAATTGATTTGGACTTAAGTGCTATCTTTAAAGCAAAATCACGCTTTTTCATTAAATCCCACAGTTTCTCTTAAACTCTAGCGTCCCCCAATTGGGGGACTTAGTGATCACTCTCGCAGCAAAAGGCATACAACACTTCCATAACAATGTAGAAATAGTCATACTGCACATCAAATTAAACATGAGAAACTCAGCTACAAGCACATATAAGTCATTTTTACACACACCAAACACAACTCAAACACCAAGCATATTAATGATCAAATATCAAAATCCGAATAGCGTCAGAAAGTCAACCCTCTCTCCACATTTCCATTGCTACCGCTCCGATACTTCATTGTATACACACAAATATCATCTCTAATGAAAGCTAAGACCATGACGAGTTCAACAGTACCACTGTCATACGATAAAAACTCAGTGAATTAGCGGCCAAAGAATACAAAGGTAAACAATCACTTACTTACAGCGACCAACATAAATTCACTCTTACCTTTGAGATATTTTGATGAAAAGTTGTACTTTAGAGCAAAAAAATTCCTGTTATAGTTAATCCAACATGTCCCCTTTCGTTTCCAACCATTTCCAAGTGAATCTGACTTTTTTTTTTACTTTCAATGAGTCTCGTTGGCTCAGCATGCATCACAGAACGTTTCCCGGGGGTACCATTTTGCTTTCTTACTGCTAGCCAATCATGTGTCTGGCACACATTTCGATACCTCCCCTAAAATCTATTGGCTCTTACGGTTAAAACAAGGTGTCAATCATCCAAAACGACCAATCACTGGCTGAGTTATTCGTCTGCGTATCCATCTTAGGCTACATGCAGCAGGAGCCATCTTTACGCAGAGTGCGCAGAGCGCACGGTACTGAGGAGTTCTGAGGAGTTTTGAGATAGTTTGTCGTTGTTTTTTGGTCATTTATTATCAAAAATGGCAGAACATCGCCGAACCAAGTGCAGTATGGAGAAGTTGATCGAAATGATAACTGCTGACAATGCTGAAGCTGGACGAACTTTCTGCACGGGACAGAGACCTCGGCACAAAAAGGTAGAAAGGTGTGTGTGTGTGCGCGTGTGTGTGTGTGCGCGTGTGTGTGTGTGTGTGTGTGGTTGTGTGTGTGTGTGTGTGTGTGTGTGTGTGTGACAGAGAGAGAGAGAGAGAGAGAGGCAGGGAGGGAGGGAGGGAGGGAGTGTGTTTTTTATGTTATGTTTACTTCCAAGATTATTATTATCACATGTCTATTGCTTTTGTGAATGCATGTATTGTGTGTGTGTTTTACTTCCAAGATTGTTATTATCACACATCTATTGTGATAGCTTTTGTGAATATATAGTGAATGTATTACACTTTCAAAATAAGGCCACTAAATAATATTTGTTTCCTTCCACAATTGGTGTTGCAGTGATGATGAGCAGCTTCATCTTCCCAGACAGAGCCATTGCCTTCTCAGATGCAGCTAGGAAGTTGGTGTTTGCTGAAGGCTCAGCAGCTACTCCACCGCTTGCATTACCCCCACGCATGCCCATCTACTATGACTCGCACATTTGCAAGTGGTGTCTCAATACTGGGATCCCGAGGGTGAAGACATCCATGTATTGCAGGAAATGTCAGGTACCACTGTCTCACTGCAAAATTTCCATGATCAAGGTTTTTTGATTATTGTGTCTGAACAATTATAGACACGTTTGAAAACATTTGACACATGTTTTAGTGCTTTGGTATGCTACACTTTGAGTCTATATAGTTAGCACAATGTCAACCCTAAATTGCTGCATCATGCCTATTATCCAAAATTCTGGGGATGGGGTGATTTGTGCGCAAGGGCCTGGGTGAGTTATAAGTAAGTAAGTAAGTAAAATGTATTTATAAAAGCACATTTATGACAGTTTGCACTGTCCAAAGTGCTGTACATAGTGCATTCAGTAGGTAAACAATGAAGGTACAATAACAATAACCAAAATAAAAGACGTAAAGCCCATACATCCACATAAACACAGATAGTAGTGCAGAGGTAAGATAGTTAATGGGGAGGAAACACCAGGGTGTACATATGGGTTTTGAGCCTTGATTTAAAGGCAGAAATGTAGGGGGAATCACATTTGTCAGGTGGCAGTTGGTTCCACAAGCACGGAGCAACTAGTGCAAAGTACATTTCTGAGAGTTGTGGCTGTATACGCTGGTCACCAAAAGAAAGTGATTGTCTACAGTAGCTCAGAAGAGAGTGACATCTCAATTCCACTTAACGACACCACTGATGAGAGTTCAGATGGCCAGAAAGATGATGATGGTGACTTTGTCATTGTGACACAATGACGCACAAATCACCCCACGTAGTGGGGTGATTTGTGCGACAAGACAACTTTTTTTCCGAAAGCTATATTTCTTAAACAGTTTATTCCAGATCCAAAGTTTTTATTGCCAGGGATGCACAACATCCTGAAATATATGTACATATTTGAGTTGGAGACATAACTGTCAAGGCCTCACTTTAAAATCACTTTGAGTAAAAAGTTGCACAAATCACCCCACCTTCCCCTACTGGAAAAAGAATGATACTGTGAAATCAAATGGGAAATAAATGTGTTTTTGTTGGAAAAAAAAAATGATGTCCCGTAGTCTTATTACAGGTGTTTACGATGTTATTATTACAAAATAACAACTGAAATTTTCTTAATTTAATAGTGGGAATATTTTGTTGTACATTTCAACAATCATAAGTTGTTTTTGTTTAGTCTTGATTTCAATAAAATTATGTTTTTAGGGAAAATTTTGATTTTTTTGGTACTTTCCTCGACTGCGCATTGTTGTCATATGGCAACAATTTACCAACTACCCCCCTATAAATATTTTTCTTTATTTTCTTTAAATATTTAGCTTAATTAGGCTATTTTAAATAATAAAAACACATTAAAACATTTTTTTCATGTTTAAAAATTAATTCATGCAGTAGAGGGTTAAGCGCCCATAATTGTGTTGCCTGCATGGCCTCCCTGCAAGCGGAGGATAGCCATGACCAGTGCCCTGCATGCCTCGGGATTGAGCACATGAGAGAGGCAGCATCAAATAATCCATACATGAACTGTAGTTTCATGCCTCATGCACTAAGGCTAGCTAGGTTGGCTGAGGTGGAGGGCGTACCAGGGTTGCTCCCTTCGGGTGTGTGTCCGAGGGCCGCCAGGCGTCGTTCCTCGGCACCTGGGGGACCAAAGTCGACAATTTGGCAAACCAAGTGGCGACGCTGTCTAGCGACGTTGCTCAGATCAAGGCCCTCCTACAGAACCTCCAACCAGCTCAGGGTATACCAGCCGCAGCGAGTCCCCCTGCAACTGCGGAACCTGCCTACCCAGAGGATGATGTGCTGTCCACATCGGCATCCTGTAGTTTCTTTGTAGAAGAGAGAGAACAGTTTGACGAGGTAGCGTCCCTTGCTCACTGCCTTTTTCCCAGGGGTCGGTGGCCGGATCGGCTAGAGGGTCAGTGTCTGGCCGTGACACTGTTAAGCCAGCCATGTGTGTAGCGCTGGCAAGACTGGGGTTAGATGAAGCTCCTGTTCCATCTGCACCTGTAAATGCCTTTTTTCCGCAGGCAGCTCGACCCTCTGTTGTCGCTTTGCCCCCCTCTGAACCGTACATCGCGGAGCTTCAGAGATGCTGGCTGGATGCAAAGGCGCTATCGCATCACACTAGTGGTAGCAGAGCCCTGGCAGCTATGCACAACGCTGGGGCTTATGGCTTGGACCCTGTGCATGTGCGCGATGGAATATCCAGTGCTGAAAGCACCGCCTCTGGCGGTCATCCGGAACTCAACCATAGTTACATACATAACTATCGTTTTACAGGCATATTTTTGAATTAAACAGTCCGTTTTTTATTATTTTTTAAATTAAAAAAATAATGAAAACATGAAATCAAACTGTTGTTTTTGTTACGTTAAAATATGTAGGTCCATGGTAATTTTTGCGGCTTTTGTTTGCACTGGCAGACGGCATGTTGGCAATGTTATTTTTACAACAAAAGCCCACATTTATAATAAAAATTAAAACAATAATTAAAAAACAATAATTCTGCATCTAAATTTTGAGCCAAAGCCTGTGTGTTTTCGCCACTAGCTTACTGAGAGGCATGACACGCAGTAGGAATGCCGTGAAAAACTGACCAATAAGGAGAAATAATTCTACTGGTTCAAGTTTTCAGCCAACACCTGTAGCTGAGAGGCATGACACGCATTGCGAATGCCGTGAAAAACTGACCAATAAGGAAAGAAAATATTTTTTTAAAAGGCTCTGCTTAAAGTGACAAGCTCCTTTCCAAAGGATTCTGCGGATATCTCAAGAAAAAGTAAGTTTATTATTTGAATTATTTTATAATCTCAATTATTTTATTTTCTCAGGTACATTTAGGCCTATTTTCCTCACGTCTTATATTGTTCGGTTTTATTGTATTAATTTAAAGGCCTACTTCACCGGTGGGAATATGAAGGTGTATTGAATTCTGAGATCCTATGTAGTATAAATGTGCAATTTTTTTTTTTTAAATTGGTTCATCCTAGCCTGAGAAAAGGCAGAAAGAGTGTTTTTTTAACCCTATATTTCTCTTTCTCGTGACATCACAGAAAGAGAAATATAGGGTTAAAAAAAAAACTTACTTTGTAAATATTACTGTGATGTCACAGTAAAAGACATACAGACAAACACTCTTTCTGCCTTTTCTCAGGCTAGGATGAACCAATTTAATTTTTTTCGCACATTTATACTACATAGGATCTCAGAATTCAATACACCTTCATATTCCCACCAGTGAAGTAGGCCTTTAAATGATCCCTTAAATCCAAAGTCCCACTATTAACGGTACTATAGCAAGAACAGAAACCCTAACCTACTTAAAAGCGTATCTTTGAACACGCATGGTCTTAGAGACAATATTTTAAAATAAATATTTCCTTTTTTTATTGTGAAGTATGTGGTGGATCTTGCACTGAGAGTTGGTATTAACTGGATGGGTTTGCGCGGACTCGCTGGATCTTTTATCTGAAAGTAAGGCTTTAATTTGAATAAAATATTCTGAATTGCTATTTTAAATGTCTTAGAAGCCCTGGGAAGTGGTAAGTATGGTTTTGGGATTGCGTTTTGTAATTTTGCAATTACAAATCTCTTAATAGTATGTTTCCTATCTTAACATGCCTTTTTACTGATTTACTTCTAAAAACGGTTTTGGGTTCTTTTCTGTAGGTATAGATTTCCAAGGAAAGCAATGGGCAGTTGTACAATTCGACAATGGAACTGTCGAGGTGGTCCCCTGCAATTGGCTGCAGGGGGACAGCCTCACTTGGCCTCCCTTCACGGCCAAGGATCGGGCCAAGATCCACTTTGCCATCAAAAATGGCTTGAAGCCAGGTGAGGGATGGACAATCCACAAGTCCATCCATCACCTCATAACTCGTGGTAAGAAAACAACTGACGAAGTTCAGGTGCCAGTAGTTATAGTTATCATTGTCAAAGACGCTTTTTTACTTATAATCATCTGTCAGCAGTCAGTAAAAATATGGGAACATTATCGAAATGTGGGACCAATACGCCTTGTGAGGGGGGTGGGGTTGCTTGCAGACTCGTACGAATAGGCTAAACGCTGTATGGCACGCTATTATCAAGAACAGCTGCGATACGGCAGACATGGAGTCGGAGGATGAGGTGGAAGGGAGAACAAGGAGGAAGATAAAGTAAAGTTTAAAAACATCACAAAGGTCATACAATTCAACCTTAACTCATGGTAATATAATAAAGTAATTGCCTGTTATCCAACTCTTTGTTTCAGACCTAATCCTGCCTGTCATGGGAAAATGCCATTTTGCGCATATGCCTAAATGCATTGAGTTGCTGACATGTGATTGGCTGATTAGTTGTATGTGTTAACAATAAAATGAACCGCTATACCTATATATACACTCAACAAAAATATAAACGCAACACTTTTGTTTTTGCTCCCATTTTTCATGAGATGGACTTAAAGATCTAAAATTCATTCCAGATACACAATATTACCATTTCTCTCAAACATTGTTCACAAATCTGTCTAAATGTGTGATAGTGAACACTTCTGCTTTGCTGAGATAATCCATCCCACCTCACAGGTGTGCCACATCAAGATGCTGATCTGACATCATGATTAGTGCACAGGTGTGCCTTAGATTGTCCACAATAAAAGGCCACGCTGAAACGTGCAGTTTTGTCTCAGCAAAATGCCACAGATGCCACAAGCATTGAGGGAGCGTGCAATTGGCATGCTGACAGCAGGAATCAGATCTGCAGGAGTCAACCAGATCTGTTGCTCGTGCATTGAATGTTCATTTCTCCACCATAAGCCGTCTCTAAAGGCGTTTCAGAGAATATGGCAGTACATCCAACCGGCCTCACAACCGCAGACCACGTGTAACCACATCAGCCCAGGACCTCCACATCCAGCAGGTTCACCTCCAAGATCGTCTGAGACCAGCCACTGAGACAGCTGCTAAAACAATTGGTTTGCATAACCAAACAATTTCTGCACAAACTGTCAGAAACCGTCTCAGGGAAGCTCAACTGCATGCTCGTCGTCCTCATCGGGGTCTTGACCTGACTCCAGCTCGTCGCCGTAACAGACTTGAGTGGGCAAATGCTCACATTCGATGGCGTCTGGCACGTTGGAGAGGTGTTCTCTTCACGGATGAATCTCGGTTTACATTGTTCAGGGCAGATGGCAGACAGCGTGTGTGGCGTCGTGTGGGTGAGCGCTTTGCTGATGTCAATGTTGTGGATCGAGTGGCCCATGGTGGTGGTGGGGTTATGGTATGGGCAGGCATCTGTTATGGACGAAGAACACAGGTGCATTTTATTGATGGCATTTTGAATGCACAGAGATACCGTGATGAGATCCTGAGGCCCATTGTTGTGCCATACATCCATGAACATCACCTCACGTTTCAGCAAGATAATGCACAGCCCCATGTTGCAAGGATCTGTACACAATTCTTGGAAGCTGAAAATGTCCCAGTTCTTGCATGGCCAGCATACTCACCGGACATGTCACCCATTGAGCATGTTTGGAATGTGCTTGACCGGCGTATACGACAGCGTGCACCACTTCCCACTAATATCCAGCAACTTCGCACAGCCATTGAAGAGTGGACCAACATTCCACAGGCCACAATTGACAATCTGATAAACTCTATGCGAAGAAGATGTGTTGCACTGCATGAGGCAAATGGTGGTCACACCAGATACTGACTGGTTCTGAGTCCCCAGACCCCCAATAAAGCAAAAAAATGCACATTTCAGAGTGGCCTTTTATTGTGGACAGTCTAAGGCACACCTGTGCACTAATCATGATGTCAGATCAGCATCTTGATGTGGCACACATGTGAGGTGGGATGGATTATCTCAGCAAAGCAGAAGTGCTCACTATCACACATTTAGACAGATTTGTGAACAATGTTTGAGAGAAATGGTAATATTGTGTATCTGGAATGAATTTTAGATCTTTAAGTCCATCTCATGAAAAATGGGAGCAAAAACAAAAGTGTTGCGTTTATATTTTTGTTGAGTGTATATATATATATATATATATATATATATATATATATATATACCTAGATATATATATATATATAGGTATAGCGGTTCATTTTATTGTTAACACATACAACTAATCAGCCAATCACATGTCAGCAACTCAATGCATTTAGGCATGTAGACCTGGAAGGGACAACTAAAGCTGGGAACACACCGCCAGTGTTGCCAACTCTTCAGTAAGGAAAGTAGCAATTGGCTGTCCAAAAAGTCGCTAGAAGTCGCCAGATGACGTCATCGCCTAATTTGCATATTTGTAGATGACGTCATCGCCTAATTTGCATATTTGTAGACAGGGGTTTTATACAGTAATATTTGAATAGATGAGGTTCTAGTGTTATGAATGTGACAATCGCATAAACAACCAACGTGGAAATGTTAAGTCTAGCAGTAATCATACATGCTCATAGTTTAAAAAAGCACTGCATAACATTTTGAATTGCACTACTCGTAGACTGTAGAAGAGGTGGGAAAAGCTGCTAACTGCTAATAGTGATGCTAACGGAACACGAGCGGAGAGGTGTGCATCCTGCTCTGACCGCAGCTGGCGCGCGAGGACCGGGCCGTCTGTCAGTGCTCTGTTACGGGGGACGGGCCGGGGGCTCCCACTGCTCGTTGAGAAGCGTTAAAAGTGATACTTGCTTCGGCGAAAAAGTCACCAATTACACCAGAAAAATAACTAGATTTGTCGCTTGTCGCTGTTTTGAAAAAAAAGTCACCCGGGGGGCTGAAAAGTCGCTAAATATAGCGACAAAATGGCTAAGTTGGCAACACTGCTCACCGCACTGCCCCCCTGCGGCGGTTGGCCGTGTGAGCGCAGGAGGCTCGCCGCTTAGCCATATTGGGCCATATATTCCTGACGCCGACGCCGAGATCAGACCCGTCACACTTACGGTGCAACAACAACAACAACAACATGGTCCAGCTGTACCAAAAAATACAGATGTAGGTAGGCCTACACTGTGTAACCAGCGGCAGTCATGTCACAAATAACATTAAAACAGCATGAAGACGCACCCCGATCGCAAATACACACACATTAACAGCAATTCAGCAACATACTAAACACATTAACACCAGCAGTGTGTGTTCAGCGGCAAAAATAAAGGCAGCCGTCAAGTTTGGGTTCATATTATTCTCCGGAACAGCACACAGCTGGGTGAGTTTCACTATGCTAACTGGCGCTACCTTGGCTAAAGTACAACCAACAGCTAAACAGATGCAAAATACACATATTTGCAGAATGTATTGGAAGCTCAATGTCCTCACTCCACACGCCCACCTCGTCTTGCAGACTACCAGGCAATCTCAACGCTGATTGGCTATCGCGGCGACGCCAAAAACAGAAATATTTTCATCTACTGCGTTCACCGCATATGTTGGCCGCGCCGCAAATGGTAGCGCCATCGATTCACGTGCTTTGATGAGGCGCGGCCGCGCAAGCGCCCGCCGCCGATTCTTGGGTGGACGCGCGGGCAGTGCGGTGTGTTCGCAGCTTTATTGAGGTTGAAACCGAACAACAGAATGGGTAGGAAAGGGGTTTTAAGTGACTTTGAACATGGCAATGTTGAGGGTGTCAGGAGGGCTGGTATGAGTATTTCAGAAACTGCTGATTTACTGGGATTTTCACTCTAAACCATCTCTAGGGTTTACAGAGAATGGTCCGAAAAAGACAAAATATCCAGTGAGCGGCATTTGTGTGGACGTGAAATGCCTTGTTGAAGTCAGAGGTCAGTGGAGGATGGACATACTGGTTCGAGATGATAGAAAGGCAACAGTAACTCAAATAACCACTCGTTACAACCAGGGTATGCAGAATACCATCTCTGAACACATAACACAACCAACCTTGAAGCAGATGGGCTACAGCAACAGAAGACCCCACCGGGTGCCACTCCAGTCAGCTAAAAACAGGAAAATGAGGCTACAATTCTCACAGGATCACCAATATTGGACAAAAGAAGATTGAAAAATCATGCCTGGTCTGATTAGTCTTGAGCTGAATCTCAATCCAGGGGTTGCAGCCTAGGAAGGCTGCATTTGAAGACTGATTGCGTCATAGCGGCGCACAAAGGCTTGTTCCATTAGCAAGGCTCCTTCATATGCGGCCGAGAAATGCAGCCTTCGTTTCATGGTTTTGAAGGCTGCAACAGATGGATCGTTCGCGGCCCAACATATCCCAAGATTCATTGCGTTTTTTTCAGAGATGGCTTAAAATAAAATAAAAAATAACAAAACAGCAACGTGTTGCTCCATCTTCTTAACTTTTATCTTTCTTTCTTTTTTTCTTGTACTTTTTTTTCTTTTCGTCTGGTAGGCAACTTTTTTCCTCCGTTGACAAGGCTGTTTCCGTTTGCAGCAATCAGGGTTGCTAGGCAGCACAGGAGCGGCGAGTCGTTACGCAAGGTAACGGCTTGTTACGCAAACCGGAAATGCTTGTAAACGGAGGCCTGCGGAGACCGTCTTGTTTAACAACGCTCAAATGGGTCCATCACTCAAATTAGTCTCAGGCATCATTCGTCAAGTCTCTGTTATGCATTGTTCCTTAGCAATAACTAAACAAATAGCAGCATTGACAAGACAAATGCATGTATGTCTAGAAATGTGAGGACATGGAGCATGGCATCACGTTTGAATGTTTCCCTCAGTCAAAATATAATGTAACTTCAATGAAGCGTTGGTACAGCAAAACATATGAGACATTTTCATACAGAAGTTAAATTAATACTTTTTGAAGCCACTTAAGGGGAAATTCACCAACATTTTTGGAGTTAAATAGTTCAAATATTTACACTTACTGTACCTGTATTCAATATATCCCTGTTTTTCCTTTATCTTTTATTTGTGGTATTAACATTCATAGTAGACATTTAACTCTTTAATGTGTGGTATTTTATCAGCTTTCAAACTGTATATAGTTACCTAGTTACCCTCTAATGTAAATTAACTTAAGGCTTTCAGCAGATAAGCCTGTGTGAAGGACTTTTTATTGATCTTCAAACGAGGGCACTGAAATCTAATGGATGTGGTAGAAAAGAAGCTGTATGTTTAGTTTAGTTTAGTTTATTTCGATCAAAACATATTCACAACATTACTTACATAAGTTAAAAAAAACAATAAAAAATACAAAATAACACAAAGTTGTTATCACAATTTATATATTAATTTTTTATAAATAGTATTGATCGAAAAGGTGTAGGCTGAAGCCTTAGCTTATTGCGCCTACCCTTTTTACATTATGTTTATTTATTCATTATTCGTTGGTCCCTCAGGATCTTATTTAATTATTATATATATATACACATACACACATACATATACATATACACACATACATACACACATACACACATACATACATATATATATATATATATATATATATATATATATATATATATATATATATATATATATACACATATATATATACACATATATACATATATATATATATATATATATATATATATATATATATATATATATATATATATGTTTTAATAATTTATTTGATAGTTATTGTAAACATTATTGCTATAATTAATTCCTGTATGTTAAACATATTACATGTAAAGTTATGACACAAAACAAAATACATCCACAATACATATTCACATTGCCATTCATGCCTCACTTTTATATTTGTTAAGCATCTTCTTTTTCAGTATTTTTTTAAATCTTTGTACCGTGTCACACGTTTTAATTTCTTCATCCAAGACATTCCACATGTTTACTCCTTTTACCGATATACATCTTTGTTTTACATTTGTTCTTATATTTATCTTGGTAAACATGCACATTCCCCTTAGTTCATACTTGCTCTGTCTAATCTGAAACAACTTCTGGATACAGTCTGGAACTATCCTGTTTTTGACTTTATACATTATTTGCATTGTTTTGAACTCCACTAAGTCTCTAAATTTTAGTGCGTTTGAGTTTATAAATAATGTATTGGTTGGTTCAAGATATTCTGCTCTATTAATGATTCTGATTGCCCTCTTTTGTAAAATACAAATAGGGTTGGTAACAGTTTTGTACGTGTTTCCCCATATTTCCACACAGTATGTAATGTATGGTAATATTAAGGAATAAGTAGAAGTACAAGTATAACATGTGTAATGATTGTGAATTGAGTACATCTTTTGTTTTGTATAGTATTGCAGTGGACATGGATACTTTTCTTTTTACTTGTTTTATATGTGGTTTCCAGCATAATTTGTGGTCTATGATCACTCCTAAGAATTTGTTTTCATAGACTCTTTCTATTTCAACATTGTCTATCATGATTTTTATTTCATGTTTGATTTTTTTGTATCCAAATATAATGATCTTAGTTTTCTTTAAGTTTAGAGACAACTTATTAATATCAAACCATCGTTTTAGGCTTTTCAGTTCTTTCTCCACTGTATCCAAAAGCTGCCTCAGATCCCCTCCAGAACAAAATAAATTTGTATCATCAGCAAACAACACATATTTCAACAATTTAGACACATTACAGATTTCATTAATGTACAGTAAAAATTGTTTGGGTCCGAGTACTGAACCCTGTGGAACCCCACGTTACTTTCATTAAATTTGATTTGTCATTCTGTATGTGTACATACTGCTCTCTATTGTAGAGATAATTACCAAGCCATGTGTGTGCTACTCCTCTAATGCCATATCTTTCAAGTTTTCTCATTAGTATTGTATGATCTATTGTGTCAAATGCCTTTTTAAGGTCTATGAATACTCCTACGGTGAATTTCTTATTTTCGATTGCTGTTGATATTTCCTCTACTAATTCCATGACTGCCATTGTTGTGGATCGGTTTGATCTGAAGCCATATTGGTGGTCACTCAGTAAGTTGTGCTTTTCTATGAAGTGGTCAAGTCTTAGAGCAAAAAGTTTTTCTAATATTTTTGAAAACTGAGGAAGTAGAGAGATTTGTCTGTAGTTAGAAAAGGAGTACATGTCTCCATTTTTATAGATAGGTATGATCTTTGCTATTTTCATTTTGTTTGGAAATATTCCTGTTTGGAATGATTGGTTACATATATATGTTAACGGTTTAGCTATAGTTTCTATAATAGTTTTTACTAGTGCCATATCCATATCATTACAATCAGAAGATTTTTTATTTTTAAAGTTATTAACTACCTCAATCAACTCCTTTTCTTCAATTCTCTTCAGAAAGATGGTGTTGGCATTAATGTTGATGATGTCATCACCTACATCCTCCTTTTCTTTTGGTTCCACAATATCCTTTGCTAAGTTATAGCCAACATTCACAAAATAATCATTGAATTCATTGACAATCACTTTAGGGTTGGTTATGTTTTTTTCATTATGTGTTTTGAAGTGGTTTGGGTATTCTGATTTGGCTGCACCCTCTTTAATGATGCTGTTAAGTATTTTCCATGTACCTTGTATATTGCTTTTTTGCTGATTTAATAATTTATAATAATATTCTTTCTTGTTGCATCTCATTATAGTTGTTAACTTATTTCTATATGTTTTATATTTATTTTCAGCTTCCTTTGTTCTATGTTTTATGTAATTTTTATATAATATATTTTTCTTCTTACAGGCGTTTTCTAGTCCTCTGGTGATCCATGGCTTTTCTTTATATTTATGCTTCCTTTGAGTTTGAATCGGGCAGTGATAATCATACAGGGTAGTGAGAGTGTACAGAAATTCATCATAAGCATTATTTGGATCATTATTTGAATATACGTTATACCAGCTTTGTACGTTTAGCGCCTCTGTGAGAGCATTAATAGCCTTCGGTGTTCTCAAGCGGGTCACTTTGTGGGTATTAATGTTTTTATGGGACTTGTTCTTGAAAAAGTCTTGTACTATTGTAAAAATTGGAAGGTGGTCACTGATGTCATTAATAAGTAGTCCACTTACAATTCTGTGTACCATGTTGTTGCTGAAAATATTGTCTATTAATGTTGCACTGCTGCTTGTTATTCTTGTTGGTTTTATGATGGTAGGAATTAGACATAGACTGTACATTATGTCCATAAAGTCTCTATTTGTTTTGTTTTCATTTGGGTTCAGTAGATCTATGTTGAAATCCCCACATACAAAGACCATCTTTCTGTCATTCATTTTACCATACATTTCCATAATTTTTTCATTGAATATATTTGGGCAGGATCCAGGTGCTCTATAAATGCAACTTATCATTACGTTCTTGGACTTTTCAGATTCTATTTCTATGGTTATACATTCCATGATATTTTCGATTGCTGTTGACATTTTATCTACAACTTTGCAATTTAAATCATTATTTACATAAAGTGCAACCCCTCCTCCCATTTTGTTTTTTCTATTGATGTTAAATAGTCTGTATCCCTCTAATTCCACATTTCTCCCCTTCTCATCATTAAGCCAGGTTTCGGAAACAGCAATTACACTAAACATTTCATATTGATTCAGGTAGTCCTTGATTTTTGTAAAACTGTTATACAGACTTCTGCTGTTGAAGTGAATTAATGACAAAGTTCCCTCCATAATAACATTACTTTTAAATTGATCTTCTGTATAATACTCACAGTTACAGTTGTTATTGTTGTAGAGATGGTTCTCAGGATCAATGTCATTTTCCATTTCGTGTGTTTTATGATCAGTGTATTGAAAGGTTTTCAAGTTCAGCTCTTCAAATTTAACATGCTCATTGAGGCTGCTGCCCGTATCTTCCAATGTTCCAGTTTCTCCAAGATCATCATCATGTATGTCCATAAATGGTAGTGAGTAATTCATATCTAGTCCACTCAGGTCATTCACTGTCTGTTGATGTAATTCCATCGGATGTGTTTCAGTCGTACAAGTGATTCCACACAATGTTCCATGGTTTCAGCAAACATAGGCAAGACTACATTGAATTCGAGTTCATACATTACTTTATTTATATATTTTTTCCTTCGTATCATCCTAGGTTCTGTTCGCCATCCAAAGCATAAATAACTGTTCATCTGAATTTATCCAGGTCTTCGAGCTCCTTTACCATGACGACTTTAGCTTAATTAAATGACTGCCTACTATGGCGGAGCAGGTAAAAATCCTTCCCAATGTCTGTTTTGATGGTTTTTATCATGTTTTATCACACTTATGGATCTGAGATGATGCTAGATAACTCGCTGCTGAAGACTGCAGTGCATTAATGTGGTGACGAGGGAAGAGACTGCTTACTGCAGTCAGTGACTGGAAGTTAGCTAAACTGACCATTCCGCTAACTGAAACTTTAAGTTACAAGGTGTCCCTCAGTCATGCTTTAATAAAATATACAGTCGAAGGGAAGAACAGGGAAGTTTTAAGGTTGACCATTTCAGGTATTTTACATAAAATATGGGGTGAATTCTGAGCAAAAGAGAATCTGGTGACGAGAAAATGCAGACTTATGTATGCAGACACCTCTGCTATGGGTGATGTATACTAAACCTCTGGACACGTTGGTGTGAAAAATAAAAATCCATATTCATGGGGACATGAGCCTATGTCAGTGATATGCTGAAGTAATGGAAAGTGAATAAATAGCATTTCAACCATTTATAAAATGAGTTTGTATGTTGGAGTCTAATGCCAGATTTTCAGTTCCACAAGGGTTTCTCTCCCCTGGCTAGATCCCTAGTGACTTGTGTTGCATACTGTAATGGTGAATGGTGCAGGTTGTAGTTATGGTCTGATAGCAATAGCTCCGGTTAGCATGAAGACTCGGTAGGCAAAATGTGAGATTCTCCTCACGGTACTTTTATTACACATTGACCATATCAAGCCAGAGGGGTATACTACGAAGCGAACTCAACAGAGCCTCGCTCTCTTTTCTTGATCTGGTTCAACATAACACAAACCCTCGCTCAGAGATGACTGGTATCACGAAGGCGGTTATCACCGTCTTATGTTGAACGAGGGTTTCAACTTCTGGGTCTGTGCGCTTCCCCATGAAAGGGGGCGTTTGGCCCGTCATTTGACTCTGCTTCTGCACAAAATGGACTGATCTTGTGCCACTAACTTTACACAAATGGACTAATTTGCGAACAGCTGAGTAAAACAAGTGTGCCGCCAACTTCATTCAAGAGGAAGAGTTTGTCAATCTGAATTATTACAGCAGGAAACAGAGAGCCGAAAAAACTCTTACTGAAAATAAGGAGAGAGTGGAATGCTGCCAGCATGGAAAGGATTTATGTATCTTGCCGATCGTTCTCGAAGTGCGTAACGTGACTTTATAAAACAATGAAACGTTTAACTCGGATTTAAACATTATACCATTTAGCCTTATATATATACAGGCTACTTTGCTAAATTTATAGCACTGCGCCTATAGTCCCACACTTAAGAATGTAATTTAAGTCTGACACTGTCCCCAAATGAATAGCATATGGAAAATCACTTTAGTTTTGGGCCACATCAAAATGAATACAATTTTGATTTAGACTATTAGTCTTTTTATTTGAAACTTACAAATACCAATAGGCCTACATTAAAAAACCTGTAGTCTGTATTTTTCGGACATATATGAATCTACTGTGATAAGCTTAACCTACGAGTCTGCAGCGATTTCCGAACTGTGACAGCTGTCACCTGTCACGTCCCAACAGTAATCGCTACTGATGAAAAGAAAGAAGCCCACAGTGAAATAATGTTGCAACCTGTGATTTTATAGAACGTTTCCTTAAGAGCCAGTGTGTGTAGATCGCCAGGTAAAATCATTTGAGGTGAAAGCATAGAGTGGTGCTGCATACAGTAGGCTATAACAGAGGTCAGGAGTAATATGTAGAAAGAATAACCTAATATAAAGCAAAAGAATGGCCACATAAAGACTTTTAAGTAATTTTTCTCCGTTTCGAACTCTGGGGAGTTACTGCCTTCTCTTGAGTCTTTTGTAGGGCAGAATATATAGTATAAAGAGTTATAAAACAGGTGGCTTTAATCCAGCCATCTGATTGGTTCCTAACTGTTGTATAATGGGCGTATACATACTGAGTTCCAATCAGTTTGCAGAGTACGAGTTCCATATCACTTCGCGACTGAGGAAGTAACCCCGGTAGTTTGTAAATGGATATACGCTAAACCGAGGCTCACTTTTTGGCTGTGGAGGGTTGGGAGGATTTAAAAACACTCTCCGATGGAAACAGGAACAAACTTCAGTCAGTTTGGTGTCCCATCATAAACTCTGGGCTCCGGTGAGGCTTTACTATGGAGGAGCGGCGGCCGCAGCTATCTCGGAAAAAAGACCAAAATAAACGGCCCGCAGAGCGACTAAAGATGAGAAGGACAACTCTAAACTAAACCAAACGTGAAAAGATGCTGACGTACAGACAATGTGTATTAATGGGCTTCCCAACCATCTCAAAAGAGCGTTTCACTAACATGTTGACAGATGTCTATGCCACTGATTGACACGGGGGAGTAACTGGTCTCCGTGATTGTATGTGTTTTTCCGGGAGTGAGCAAGGCTCAGGACAGCTTCAAAGGCACGTTGATGAAACTAATGATAGATCAGACACACGGTGAGGTTAAATGCTTGTTGTTTTGCCTACGGTAGGCTAACCTGTGAACTTCCTCAATACATTGCTAGCGATCGTAGCTCTCGTAGTCTTTTCTCCGAGGGACGCTACAGAGCGTTGCATAGCAACCGCAGTGCATTTTGCAAGCTGTCAGGCGGACTACTTATTTGTATTCATTGATAAACTACTTTTTTGATTTAATAAAACATTTACAGTAAATGGTAGCACGTCTATGACTTTCATTTCGCCATACTTGTAACCGTTTTATGAAAGCAATAGCTCACTTCAGTCTGTGAAATTACACAGCCTGTCGTGAGCTATTGCTTAATTATTCAACTAATGAAATTAGAATGTAAACAACTTGAAGATTCTCGCAGAAATTTAGAATGTGAGAGAATTGAAAAAACCGCTAGCCTGGAATTTGTGGCACCCTCTATTGGCTGGGCTCAAAATGCTTCGGTTAGAGTATTGCCACACAGGTTCTGAAGATAAGTAGCAAGTTCGGCTCAACACGTTTTGGTAGAGGTGCTAGCATGTGTGTGATGCAGATATCCCTGATGTTTTATGATGATTGGGCAAATGCTTAAAGCCACTACGAGTAACATGGCACGTTGGCGTCCCCTTTGGACAAAAGCGGTAGTATTTTTACAACGCCCGCTGTCGCAAAGCTGTTTTCTAACTCGTGCCAGGCGTGTGAGTGTGAACTGAGAAGGGCGCAATATAGTGCATGTCCGTGTGTTGAAAGTTTGAGGACTCTTTTCGGCTCCGTGAGAGTGGTTTTGACACTGCATCAACTAATGTCTGTCACTGCCACACACACCTGATTGCAATGAGTTGATGCAGCAGTGTCACCTAACTACTCTCTCTCACGGAGCTGAAAGATTACGTGTCCTCAGAAAGCGAATGAACGAGAGACGGCAGTTAGTATGGATCACGATGAGGTAATGTGTTTATGTTGTTATGAACGGCCGCGCCTCATCAAAGCGCGTGAATCGATGGCGCTACCATTTGCGGCGCGGCCAACATATGCGGCGAACGCAGAAGATGAAAATAAATAATGACTATTTCAGATAATGGTTATCTGATGATGGTGAAGCAAAGCAAACTTTGTGTTAGTACCAACCGCTCATTCATTTAGGAGTAAACACTGCAGTCTAGTTTCGCTCTCGTGAAATTGTATACACGTTGCTTGGCAACGCCCTCGTCCCGCCCGTAGCCTATATCACTCTCCCTTTTAGCTTTTCTTCATTGCATTTTCTTTTTTTTCTTTGATGGTTCAGCCCCGTTATCAGTCATTATGACGACAAATAACTGTCTCAAACAAGGCTCCCGCTCCCCTTCCCTCACCTGGAGGGATAGGCTTCTCAAATCACGTTGCTGCACCACACTGAAACCTGCGACCAAGACGGATATGTGACCATAGAGCCTGCACGAGCGAACCGAAAATCGGACTGGGTGTGCGACCAGACCAAAAGCAGTAATAAAAACTATTTAAAAACGTCTTTCTTTGCACTGATGGTCTCGTTTGCTGTTAAAGGTAATGTATGATTATCAGAGGAAACATGAGGCTGTTTAAAAGATATTTAAATGCTACTCGTAGCCGCTTTAATGACTAATTGGCAATTAGCTGCTAAGCCCCACCCCATAACATATGAAATTAAATACGACAAACTATGGAAACGTAGCAGCAGGAAACGAAAAAGGAAAACGTATAAAAGGACGGGTGACAATTAAAGAGAAAAAAGCAAACACTGTGCTCGTTGACAAAGTCTGCTCTCATTCTACACGGACATTCTTCAGTCCATTAGATCTGTTCCTCTTCCCTTTTGATTTGATCATAATCTAGTGGGCCTACTCAGTAGTTTTATACTGCCATAGAGCATAATGGCACGTTAATCCACTAATTGTATTGTGCATTTTTCAGTATACACAATTATGTCATTCCAGTATGGAAGGGAAGTTTGGGGACCCCTGCTGGAGCTGATGAAGATGAACAGATTGAGTAGCTGCGATAGATAGATAGATAGATAGATAGATAGATAGATATTTATTAAATGTGTATCTATTTTAAATCCTTTATTCTCAATATAATGGATTCATTCTAATGGCAACAGCTTTATTTCAATTCAGTATTTTTTTATATACCCCACTTTTGCAGGGATACAATGTTTGTAAAGGCTGTCCGAGCATGATGATAACATTTTGTCAGGACTCAGGGCGTTCAGAGAAAGGAAGTAATAGACTCAGAAGTCAATTTAAGGGTTCTCCCCCGGGGGCGTCATCCCACTGCTTGTAATGCAGAGATGGATGGTGTGTGGTTTGTTTATTGCTTGAGGAGTCTCTGGACTAGAGAGTCACGTGGACAGAGACACAGCTGCTCCCCACAGGGCCAGTATAGGAGCTGCTGCTGCTGGAAAAGAGAAGAACAAGCAGGAGAAGATGTCAGTGGTCGTGAAGAAGAAAGGAATCATCCCTAAATCCCAGTTTAGAAAATGTACCAAACGTTTCCTGAGGCTCTTCCCTCACCTCTTGCTGTGTCTGTCTCTGGTGGCGTACGCAGCGCTGGGTGGGCTCATGTTCAAATACCTTGAAGGAGGAGAGACCAACACCACCGAGCCAACAGAATACCAGCAGTTCCTGGGTCAGATTGTCAGGACTGTCCAGAACCTCACCGGTAAGTGGTCCCTCCTCAAATATCATGTTGTAGTACTACTTATCTGATACCACCAAGTAATAAAACTCATTTATTTTGACATTTATGGACTTTTTATTGTTACCGTTTCAATACTATTTGGACATAGGTAGGACACTCACTATATGTTCATTGTCATTGCTCTGAGTCCTAATTGATTCGCACTGTAGCCTAGTACTACTAACATTTTCTCCTTGCTTTCAGATAAAGCCTTCACACACCAGGCCATAGTGACACAAGTGGAGAATCACATACAAACTGGGTTCAAGTCCATATGGCTCCAGAAACCTAAAAGATGGGATTTTTTTGGCTCCATGTTTTTCTGCTGCACTGTATTCACAACGGTTGGTAAGTTCACAGGATAAGCATTGCTAGTGCGAGTTGATGGGATGTAAAATTGAGTTGAGTGTGTCTCTCTTGACTGGAGAAGGTTGACAAGATACAGCAGAATCATATACTGACACATAGCACTTGTGTAAAAATCTGTGTGTGGGGTCTTTTATTGGTCTTTTGCATGTTTGTCAGGTCAGGAAAATAAAAATAATCTTCTTGCCAAGTTGCCAAAGACAAATTCATCTGGTGAACTCAAACATTAATTACTTGACTTTGTCTTGCTTTGTCATATGGTCTATTATCTTACATATTCTAGGGAAAGGAGAATGCCTGGACTGGGAGCAGTTGATATGTAAACATGGTTGTAAAAATAGCCTCAGGTATGCATCCTAGCCCCTTCCCCCAACACACAACTGCAATCAAGTTGTATGCACGAATGCAAAACTTGACCAGAAATGGTTGAATTTAATGAAATACAGTTTGCACGCATGTGAAAACACACAGATGTATCCATTGATTCTGGTGTAGAACACCAAATAAATGCCATTCTATATATTTGCTCAGAGGCATAGCAGAGACAGCTACATCACATTGAACAATGGTGTGGTATGTTTTATTTTTATTTTTCAATATTAACACCATAATTTCGATTTGCCATGATTAAAAGACATTTTAAATGTATATATCCACCCTCTATCATTCATCTTTTCTGTTCCTACAACAATATACTATAAAGAAAATGAGAATTTTTCGGGCATATTTTGAGTGGTGATTAGTCATGATTAATCCACAGCTAACCCTGTGATTAATTAGATTAATATTTGTTATCATGGTCATGCATATAGTACAATTCCTCTCAAAAAGTCCTGATTCAAGCCATTTGACCTGTCAAAGCACAACATGCTGTAGTCACTTAAAATTGTCAAAACAGGTAGGCCTAGTTACTGAATGGATTAGCCAGGTTCAGAGTTTTATTGAACACCTTTAAAGAACGATGTATTGCCCCTGAATGATCTCAAACAGTCCACATTTTGTAAAGCGTTGTGCGCCTTGAACCAAAGGTGTCAACCTGTAGGTGGTGGTCCAGGAAAAGCTGGAGTTTATCAAAGTTGTCCAGATACAAACAACTATTGCTGCCTTCCCAAATGGTATGCCAATCCCTGGAGTAAAACTAGAGATATTTGACTGTATGAATGGAAACCTTGGCCCATAGCGTCGAGGGAAGAGTCAGGGGATGAGCACTGTCATTGGGATTCATTCTCAAGGTATAATGATTGTCTTCACAATATGTTATTGTCAGTAATAATAGGTGAGCGTCACACTGCTCTTACGGTTAATATAAATGCCTTAAGCACTGTTTTGACATCCACTTTTATTATAAGGAGAGTTGCAAACCGCCAACTTGACGTCATGAAAGATTTGTGTGACAGAATATAATGAACTCTGGCATCACTTGTGAGGCCATTAGAAACAATGTTTTATGACATTGAGAGATCACTATACTAATGAATGAATGAATGAATGAATGAATGATTTTATTTATTTTTTGACCATTTTGATATAAAAACATGAACAGCATTCTGTCACACATTAAAATACATAAAATAGCCAGGGATAGACACAAAAAAGCCCGAAGGCTTATTTCCATTGTGGTCCCTGTACACAAAACATACACAAAATATACACATACATAAAAATCACACACACAACAATGACCCCCACTAATGACTATGTATGTGCTGAGGTTCCTGTATTGATGATGCCATCCATTAAAGTGCTTGCCACATATGACTGTGGTCTAGTTAACGTGTAACAGTAATCCATATGTCATGGTTTGCTCATAATAATACTGTCCATGTGACAGCAGTTGGAACTTGAAACTCATAAACAAGGGATTCCTTTTTTCTAAGAGCAGCAGCCCTGCAATGGGAAAATAACATGACCAAGGTGGATGCCCATTGGTTTGGAAATGCAGACTGTAGGTTTAATAGGATAAATCTCTTCTGCATAACAGAAGTTATTTCAGTTTCTAATAATTTGAACGCAAGGCATTAGGTTCTATATTTGCAGAGGGCAGCTGTTTGGATGGTTGGAATATCTGAGGACTGACAGGCCCACACCCTCTTCAGAACAATTGGCATGTGCGATTGCTTTGTTCACCTGTTCTAGTATGCCCACCATTTGATTCAGTGTCAAGGAACCATCAACAGACCACACACCAGCAGTGATGTGCGGTGAGGTCAGTGAGTGGGTAGGTACTGAGTTCTGAAAGCCAGATTTCTCTAAACCTATATATTGTTAAATCAAAAACAATAAACAACAAACAGGCACGCACGGCCGATTTCAAATAAATTCCTCCCTCTTTCTCTCTCACACACACACACACACAGATGGGACGTATATGAAATGTCACGACGGTGACTGCAGGTTTGCCCGTAGCCTACTGTAGTTTGGTCTAAATCAGGGGTGTCCAAACTACGGCCCGCGGGCCCACTTTTATTTGGCACGCGGCCGATTTTAAAAATATAAAATAAAAAAATATTTTGATTTTTTTTTTTTTTTTTTAAATCCATGTCCTTCAATATATTCTAATTCATCTGACACATTGTCTCCAAATTATTTTTTCATACTAAATTCTTCAGAATAAGCCTCTTAATTTTCCTCTCAAAGTGCACCAGATTCATGCATTTCACTTTAAAAAGTTAAAAAAAAATCTCATGGGGGGCATACCCCCGGACCCCCCTAGGAGGGTCGGGATCTCGGCTGGCTACTATTTTCCCCCAGCTGGACATTGGAGGCAATAGCCGAAAACACTGGGTGTCTGAATGGCATTTAACAATAGACAATGATTTGGTCAGCCCTAACATTGGAGAGGGCCCCCCCTAATCAAATTCTGCTTAGGGCCCCATGAAGGCTTGGGCCGGCTCTGAGGGGAAATGTGTCTGTTTAATTTGCAAGGAAAGTGTTGCCGTGAAGAAGGATTACAATTTACGAAGACACTATGAAACTAAACATCAGAGCAGCTACATGTCCTGATAAATGTGTTATTTTTGCAAAGTGGCCTGGCCCTTCGTAGATTTTTCTGTATGTGGTCCTCAGTGAAAAAAGTTTGGACACCCCTGGTCTAAATGATTAAACATCGCATCCATCGACTTAACGGACTCTTCCCTCACACCAAGGGCCGAAAAAACATAGGGGAACAAGTCAATCCGTCGCCGATTCAAGCTACTACTTCTATTCAGCTTCAAAATAAAAGACAGCACTCACCATTCTGTAGGACTACAGCATAACTGATGGCAACTCCACTCCATAAACTTTATCTTAATAGATAAAGTACCAGTAGCATATGTCCCATGGACCTGTCCAGCATCAGAATGTCACCATTTATCCACATTGCACAGCTTAGGTTTGTCCGTCAGTAACAATGAAAACACAACTGCTCAATTGAATATAAAATGCAGAATGGATTGCACTCGGTATCAATTCATCCAACCTTATTATTAAATAAACCCCAAAAAAGTTTCTGACTCACCAATCTGACTCCCTGGCTGTAGAAAGAAGCAAGACGATAGTAATCCAGTCTGCCTGACAGCACAGCTAGCTAGCATCCTTCCGCTCATTTAGGCTACCTGTCCGTTTGAAATGCTCGAACATTGTATGTCCCTGTTGCTGCTGTACACCGTCCAAGGCTGGCGCAGGCCTTTCTCTTGCTATTCATTCGGTTCCTTTTTAAATTATCATCCAATTTGTTAAAATTCCTCCAGTCTGAAATATCTGCGGACACGGACGGCAGCTGCAATGTTGACTTTAAAATCCGCGGGGGTAACGACGTGAATGAGCGTAGCCGGCGTAATGACGTTGGCCTAAGCTGCGTAAATGTCCAGTAATATCTCGATTTTAATTGGTCCGTGAATGATATGTAACGTAAAGGCTTCTAGCATACCACATTTACGTCAAAATAAGCATAAATAATTATTAATTAATAATAAAACATTAATTTTATTTTATTTAAAAAATTTTGCACACGGCGCCAGGGTAGGCACTGCGTACCCTGCCTATCCTGACCGCACGTCACTGCACACCAGTAGACCACATCCAGTGCATGGCTGTAGAGTATCTGTCTTGTATAACCTTCAGACCTCAAACTCACCAGCTATACATATGTCTAGTAGTTTCAAAACATTTCCATTTCTTTTTTTTTTTATTATTATTATTATTATTATTATTATTATTATTATTATTTGTGGATAATTTTTTATTATTTGCCATCATGTTTTAAATAATTCATCTATTTACTTCTATGTGGAGCTGTTTTTTTTTTTTACATAATTGAATTTGTAAGAACCTTGTGATGATACATTAGCACGTTTGCTACTTTCAGATTCATACAGATAAGTGGTTCAAGACAACCAGCTAATGACTAATGGCTTGGCAGCAACAGGAAGCACACAAGTCAGTGTCAGAGGACAATGATTTCTACTGACCACAGAAAGCTTTTAAGAGGATGTTAGAGTTCAGAGGAACATTCTGTGGTGTCTTGTTGGTTGGGAACTTCATTCATTTATTTCAGAACCGCCATAAAGAGAGGTTAAGGCGTAGCTGCAAAGAATATACAGTACATCCGCTGGTGTCGGCAATTGTGCATGCATAGCCATTTACTTGTGTTTATTTCATTTATTGTATTGACAAAATCAATGTCGTCTTTCATACTTGTATAAATCAAAAGTCAAAATGTACATTTAGGTGTGTTTTGCTCCTATACAACCATCTTTTACGGCTATTACTCAACATTATTTTTTTTTGTTCAATACTGTACCAGAAATCTCAATTTCTAAAGCACGTCAACTATACTTTCCATAATCATTCATAGCACTATTCTGAAGATTATTACAGAATGATTTGTTGATATGTTGTTAATTGTCTGATTTATGAGACATTTTCTTAAAAACGTGCTGAAATTGCATTTTTAAGACCGGCACATAGTGTTTTCTGATTTATAAGATGAACAATGTATGTATCCAAAATCTGTTAATTTTAAACTTTGGACACTAATATGATGTAAGAATAAATTAATGATTTTAATTCTGGCTTTAACCAACAAAGAGATCCAAATGTACACATAATTAGTTAGATATTGCCTTATTTGCACATTTATTAAAGCATTAAAAAATTGTAGTACAGAAAATTGTTTTAAAGCTGCTCGGAGAAACGTTCAGTTTGTATAAATTCTCGCACCGCCTTTGGACAAAAGTGGTACTGTTTTTACGACAGCAGATGTTGTTCCTGGGTGAGCGTACAAATGACAAAGGCATTAAGAAAAACAATATAAAAATAGCTTTCTGTGCAATGATGGTCTCCTTTACTGTTACATGTAATGTATGATGATCAGAGGAAAAATTAGGCTGTTCCAGAAATATTTAAAAGTTCCTCGTAGCACCTTGAATGTAAGTTAAAAATGTTACCCTATACACTTTCATTATCATACCTAAATACAGTACATATTTAATTGTAATGGCATGGTGAATTAAGTACTACTTTAGGAACTCTTGGTCTGTTTCCCAGAATCGGTTTCCAGTACTAAAGTGTCCACTCTCTCCATTGTTGTTGCAGGGTATGGGGAGATCTATCCAGTTACCCTGTCTGGTAAGGTGGTCTGTGTCTTGTATGCCATGTTGGGCATTCCTCTCACGCTTCTGGTCATCCTGGATGTAGGAGACTTCATGGCTATGCTGATGACCAGAGCCTACATTCGCATTCACACCTTTTGCAAAGTCCTCTGCTCCCGGTCCCGGACCTGGTCCCCTTGGAAGGCTAGGAAGAGATTAGGGGACTCAAACCACCGTGTTCTGGAGGACAATACCTTTGTTTTCAGCCATGACATTGTGGTTCGTGAACCCCTCGACATTCGCCAAGTGCTGCACAGCCAGGCTGATGTACGGCACAAGTCTATCCAGCTCCAGAACAATAAAGAGATATTCGAGAAGATTCTCGCCAGGGAGAATTTACTAAGAAAGGGTCCAGTGCTCAGGACCCTGTCCTGCCCAGAGCTAGCCCGGCTGCCACCACCACCAAAAGGATATGCTATATGGGACTTCACAGGTTTAGGGGATGGAATGGAAATGCTGGATGTACCCTTTGTACTGATTCTTTTCATTGTGTTTGCCTACATTCTCTTTGGTGGTTTAATTCTGCCGTTGTGGGAAACTGAATTCAAGGGCTTTGACCCATACTACTTTTGCTTTATAACGCTCACTACAATCGGTTTTGGTGACATTGTACCCAGTCATCCCAAATTTTTTATGCTTACATCACTTTTCATTATTGTTGGCATGGCCATCATGACCATGGCTTTCAAGCTGTGCCAAACACGACTGGTTCTCTGCTACCGCCAATGCATCAAGTTCATCACCAGGGGAAATGTGGAGGCTTTAAAAACAGAAGAGACCGAGTCACAAGATTAACTCTGAGTCATGACTCATGTTGATAAGTTGTACAAGCTCAGTGATGGTTTTGACACAGGCCCAAAAAAGGAAGTTTGTTAGAACTTGGCGAGTGTGTTCTTTGTGCCGGCTGTTCACTTTTAAACATGAGCAACAAATAAAAGTGTGCATGTGTCAAAAGCTTTTGCCCCATGAAGGGGGGTGATATTCAAAATGAATCCTATTAAGAATAACTTCAGATTCTGCATATCTAGAAATGCAGTAAGTTGGTAGCCAAGGAATGGATACAATTGTGCTGGGTTTGAGTCACTTGTATGAAAATCAAATAAAAAGTATTTCTTATTCAGTTTTGTTCATTCTTCACATAATATTACTTAATAACATGATGCCCTACACAATTCACAGCAAGAAAGAATATAACATTTTCCAGTAGGGTTGGCGTTAGAGTTCTGATTTTCAGTGGTGTGGCGTGGCGTGGGGATTTTTTTTGAGGAAGCCAAGTGAGACAACACCTTTAATCTACATGTGTATTGGAAGGTGGGGGACAGAAAAGAGTAGGCTACGTTGCAGCTTGTATTTAATGTAACTACAAGAGCTATTATAGCGCCTGGTCACTTTACCAGGACTTACACACGCCTGTAATCTGTCCGACACCGCTCGTTCACTCTCTCTCTCACTCACTCACTCACTCACACACCTCCTAATCGTTTTATTAAATTATACATTGTATTATTGTAAGGGGTTAATGTTTTTCAGTATGTAACCATGATCCAAAATAAGCTGATACATGACGTGTCGTTGCAAACTATGTGTGCTGGGATCGCCATGGCCAGAAGTGACCTGGTCAGAACATACTGCCATGCCCCAGCTGGGATAAACAAACAAGCTCTCAGAGACATTAGTCAATCATTAGTTGTAACGCACACACAAATCCATGTCTGTATGCACCATGTACTGAATAAAAGCGCCAGGACAAGTAGAATTGACAGAGTTGGTTCCGGATTGGCGACGTAACACCAGTTGCGCCAATACCTCTCTCCTTGTCCTAAGGCAAGTAACATGATCATTTGGTCTCACTCTATCATTGTGTCTGTCTCATTTGTCTGACTGAACTAGCACGTGGTTTCCTTGTCTTACAAGCAAGTTGGATAAACCTAACATCTTGGTCCTTCGAAGAGCCGGAGCCCAATAGATCGCCGACCAAGGAGAGGAAGGAGAGGACGCACCGAAGTCTGTCGACGGCCAGAGTCCAGTGACTCTGAGGAAAAACTGGGGCCGAATTCATCTCCAGCCGGTGTTTTAGCAGTCCTCACCCCCCCTCTCTTTGGGCGACGATTGACGGGATCCAGACCGAGCCAGACACACCGATATACGGTGAGATACAAATTGAACAAGAAATATAAATGAAAGCTGCCCTAAAAAGGAAGGAGGTTACAGGTCGCTCCACCTTTAAGGAGGTTACAGGTCGCTCCACCTTGAAGGAGGTTACAGGTCGCTCCACCTTTGAAGGAGGTTACAGGTGTGTGGCTACCAGGGTACAGGGAACGTTACACTTTAATTAAACACCTTCCCAGCACTGGTGTGTACAACCTAAGACGGGAGTTCTCCAAGGAGCAGGTGTGTGGCTACCAGGGTACAGGGAACGTTACACTTTAATTAAACACCTTCCCAGCACTGGTGTGTACAACCTAAGAAATTGAACAAGCGCTATATAAATTCAGATCTGTGAATGAATGTTGAGAAGAATGAGTGTTGAGAAATAAATGTCACCAGTGGAAGCAGCCAAAAACCGAACGGTATAAACATAACATCTGTGGCCAGTTGAAGTACACAAAGTGGTGAATTGAGGATTTTAGGTTCTGAAAAACACCTAGTTGATTTTGTATTTTAAAAATTAAAATACTTGTAAAATGGAAAATGATAGGATAGACATAGGCAAGGAAGAGGAGACTGGTGAACAAAAGTCTCCTCCACCTCTTCCTGTGTCTCTTTACATTGATACCCAAAACCCAAGCTCCTCGTCTTCTGTTCTGCTGGCAGGTCCAGAGAATCAGATAACGAACGGTCAGAGAGAAGAAATTAACAGGTCACTGCCAGTCAAAGTAACCCCCCCTTATACAGATGATCTAATATCTGACTACATTGCTAAACGTCTTGCAGATTTTAGAGCTGAATATAAAACCGATCTAGAATTGCAAACAGACAACTCCGTTTCATATAGCACTTCCACTGATTCGGAAGATGATAATGAAACTGATGATCAGGATGATGGCTGGATGGTTATACCTGTGATCATTTCCGACCTCAAATTTGATCCAGGCCCCCATCGTGAACAGTAAAGAGAAAGGTGGTGGCCAAAGAGATGAATAAGAGAATGTTGTGGATAGATGAAGAGAGAGCAAGCCAATATGGCAAGCCACAGCACGAGCCCAGAAAGTCAAAAAGACAATACAGGAAAAGCGAGAACCCTCAAAAGCAATGTTGATTGGGGGGAGGAGATAGACGATCAAATATTGGACCTACAGTAAAACAATACTGCACCCTCTCAGTCAATGAAGTAATAACCAAATTCCTATGTGACAGTGGAGCTGACACATCAGTTATAATCAGAGAAACCCAAGAATGTGGCCCCCGACCGAATTAAGATTTGTTGAAACAGCCAATAGGCAAATAAAATGAGAAACAGTGTCCCAACTGACAAAATTGTTGACAAAAAGCAGGAAAAAAAAAACAATGTGAACTAGAAAATGCATTTCCTGCTGAAAATACGTGTGAATGCTGAAACAGCTTATGCTGAACAGGATAGCTGAGTATGAAGAATTGGAAAAAATTGGAAAAGGTTTCTTAAATAGGAAGTATATTGAATATTTTAAATTGACAAGATAAAATTATAATTATAAACCAAAGACATTATGATTAGTAGGTTTTTATTTTATTTTATGTGTGAAATTGGTCTTCAAAGAGCAAAGTGTTTACCCCATTTCAACTTTGTCTCTCCAAACTGTTTAATAAATAAAGAAAAATAAAAAAGATTTTATTTTAAAACCCTCCCCTTGTGATCAGAGAAGCATCTGTGAAGCAATTGTTTGTGCATATGCAGACAGAAAACCAAACGGAAATGGATAGAAGAACGAGCCATACTTGGAAAAGATAAAGAATTATATAATTAATTAAAAAAAAATAGTGATTAGGATGAGTCATGGGTCGAAACAATGACTCAAAAGTAGGGAACATGTCTCTATGGTAACAAATATATTCCATACGGGCATACAACTGTACACAATTTCAAAAAGCTTTTGTGTAGAGTATGTATATCTGATTGAGGACGTCGAAACATGTGATAATGCAGAATCAGAGAACAGAGAACTGACCGAATGAATGACAGAACTCTTTGTAAATCTAACAGAGTTACGAGAGCAAATAAACTGCCAAGATTTTCCTATGTCCTAGGAAGCTGCATTGGACGAGCTGTTGCCAGGGGGCAAAGTGCAAAGTTGGAGCTGCACACATTGGGAAGGCCCTGCCCTACTGACAAACTTCCAACTACAGCCAAGTCAAAAGAACTACAATATCCAAGTCACCCACTACAGGAAGACGTGGAACATTCCTGACAAGAGCGAACATACACAGCCCATCGAAGCTACGTTACACCAGCTCAACTGGAGGGACATCTCTGGTGGCTCTACTGTAGTTCGTATCCCTGATTAGTGTGAAGGTGAAGAAAACAACGGAAGCCCTTTGCAAACGGACATGCCGCAACGGTACCTACAAGGTTCAAAGAACCACAACATGTTTCGGACACAAATGCCTGGTACAAATATGCCTCAGTACCAGCCAACGCTACAAAAGAAAATTGATTATTACGTCTGCATTAACATACCAATATCGGCTGATTCACACACGAACCAACAGACAGACTGTGTGATCTCATGAAGACCCGCCCCCTAGAGAATGGGACAATCACTGAAATGAATAAAGACGGAAGATAATCAATGTCCAATGCCCCTGAAAACTGCTAAAATGTTGTAATATGGTTAATAATGGAAAAAAGTGGGAAATGTAAGGGGTTAATGTTTTTCAGTATGTAACCATGATCCAAAATAAGCTGATACATGACGTGTCGTTGCAAACTATGTGTGCTGGGATCGCCATGGCCAGAAGTGACCTGGTCAGAACATACTGCCATGCCCCAGCTGGGATAAACAAACAAGCTCTCAGAGACATTAGTCAATCATTAGTTGTAACGCACACACAAATCCATGTCTGTATGCACCATGTACTGAATAAAAGCGCCAGGACAAGTAGAATTGACAGAGTTGGTTCCGGATTGGCGACGTAACACCAGTTGCGCCAATACCTCTCTCCTTGTCCTAAGGCAAGTAACATGATCATTTGGTCTCACTCTATCATTGTGTCTGTCTCATTTGTCTGACTGAACTAGCACGTGGTTTCCTTGTCTTACAAGCAAGTTGGATAAACCTAACAATTATAAATGCACCCCCCACCCCGACCGGAATGCACAACTAGCCGCTTAATGCCCAATACAGATTCGAATTAATTCACAATATAATTAGGGGACGTTTTATAGGCTATTTTAAGTTTCACGTTCACGTGAGACACGACTCACACAATCAGTTATGTGCTTGACATACACACATACTTTCTATACATCCTTTTCATTTAAGAACTAGACCAAATGTTCATTATACAACACTACTTAAGACAACCCAGAACAACTTCAGTGGATACCAATGCAACTTAATCAAGGCACAATTAGCAATAAAATAACATATAGCTAAACGGACAGTAAAGGGAACAGTTAACCCGCGCCGGGAGAAGGTGTGTATTTTACTCACTATTTGTAGAGGAAGGCCATTAGCTGATGATTGCCGCTACCAGCTAGCCACTTGTTGCGGACATAGTTCTCCTCCCTGAAAGTGCAATAAACTTTCTTTCTCTCCACACGCATTGGCCTTCCGACAGATTTGATTTTTAATGGCTCCTCATTTGGCAGTTTGGTAAAATTATTTTTTACTAAATACTCAAAATCTCCACCCTCCATAACTGTTCTTGCTAATATGATAATGCAAACATGCTAATCTCCCGCTATTGTTATTGTTGTTAAATTTCAGTGATGTTGATAATGATGCTTTGATTTGATTGGTGTGAAGCCAAGGGCCAAGTGGCTTCCCTTGGCACCCTCATGACACCCTCCTGACCAATCACAGGAGGGCAGTGTCAAGACAATAGCCTCACCTGATTGGTCAATCCTTCTTTCTTTTTTTCACCAAGGGATGAGCTGGCTTCCTCGCGGACATACAGTGTGCAGTATCGTGTTTCGTCGCGTCTTCATAATCTAGATGTAAAGGGGCGCTGTCTCGCGCATTGTGAAATGCTCAATGAGAGGAGAAACATGGGGAAGAAATGACAGCAACACAGCACCAAAGAATTACCGAAACTGTTAATAAAAATGTTTTTATTGGATGACAACTACAGCCTAAAAAACAGGGAAGCCTGGCTTCCCTTGGCCTCCGGGAGAAAACGCCACTGCTGATTTTACAACCTCAATTTTGAAAAAGTTGGGACGTTATGTAAAATGTAAATAAAACAGAATGTGATCATTTCCTAACCCTTGTCGACATGTATTCAATATAAAAAAAAGTACGAACACATATATACATATGTACAGTATTTGTTTAAACTTATACACTTTATAGTTTTCTGTAAATAACACAAATTTAAAATTTGGTGCCTGCAACACGTTCCAAAAAAGTTAGGACAGGGGCAAGTTTACCACTGTGTTACATCACCCTTTCTTTTAACAACACTAAGTAACTGTTTGCGAACTGAGGACAATAATTGTTGACATTTTGAAATTAAAATGATTTCCAATTCTTGCTTGAAATACAACTTCTTAATGCAACACGTTTTTTTCAATGGGAGACAGGTATGGACTGCAGAAAGGCCAGTCTAGAACCTGCACTCTGTGCCTACGAAGCCAAGCTGTATTAAGACGTGCAGAATGTGGCTCGGTATTGTCTTGCTTAAAGGGGACATATTATGCAAAAACTCGGGTTTAAATGTACATTTCCGAGGTCTACTAGAAAAGGTTTTAATGGTTTATTGTTCAAAAAACCCATTAGTTTTCTACCATTTCCCATTTCTTCATCACCTTTTCCAGCCTCTTCTGCTCTCTATCTCAAAAGGTTGGTATTGACATCTACCCCCCTTTGCAAAAATCATAGTCTGCTCTGACTGGTCAGATCTACATGGGCGTGCATGCACCTCCCTGCTCATTTACTCTATACTAACCTATATGGGCATGGCACACGCCCAGCTGTCAGTTTTGTTTACTTTTGGCCAATGCAGCATGGAGATTGATGTTACCATGTTTAGCTTCATTTCTACAGCAAATGTCAGCACACTTACCACTTCTAAACCAAAAACTTTACAACTGAACCTGGTCAGGCAGGAGTCTGAGCTGAAAACTGTGAAAATTGCATCAAGATTTCTGGTTTCCCTGACATTATCCTCAGGTAAATACAGTTTAAATATGTCACAGTCAATAACAGAATATGAGCTAAGTATTTATGCAAAAACCTCCTAACTTGTAACATACAACATTTTATGTATGTCTCTACAGGTTAAACTGGGGAATGATCTACAACCCAGTGGAGTGAAAAAGCTTTGGTTGTGAAGCCATGCTGAGGTAACATGTAAACATGTACAGTAACGAGGCAGGAAAGGAATGTCAAGATTCACTGGAAAGGCATTATCTTTTGTAAAAAAAAAAGTATAGAAATAATTAGTCAGAGCTGCAAATTATCTGACACCCTTTCAATATCTTGTAGATAATGTATCATTTCTATTGTGATCACTCATTTATAATAAAGTTTTACTGTTAAAATATGTATTGTGTTGCTAACTGTCACTGTCCTGTCACAGTGTAGTAATCCTTTACTACACGACTTAAAACTCACATTTTCATAGTCAGGATGTTGGACTAGTTTTCTGACCGATCTACACTCAACAAAAATATAAACGCAACACTTTTGTTTTTGCTCCCATTTTTCATGAGATGGACTTAAAGATCTAAAATTCATTCCAGATACACAATTGTACCATTTCTCTCAAACATTGTTCACAAATCTGTCTAAATGTGTGATAGTGAGCACTTCTGCTTTGCTGAGATAATCCATCCCACCTCACAGGTGTGCCACATCAAGATGCTGATCTGACATCATGATTAGTGCACAAGTGTGCCTTAGACTGTCCACAATAAAAGGCCACCCTGAAATGTGCAGTTTTGTCTCACAGCAAAATGCCACAGATGCCACAAGCATTGAGGGAGCGTGCAATTGGCATGCTGACAGCAGGAATGTCAACCAGATCTGTTGCTCGTGCATTGAATGTTCATTTCTCCACCATATACCGTCTCCAGCAACTTCGCACAGCCATTGAAGAGGAGTGGACCAACATTCCACAGGCCACAATTGACAATCTGATAAACTCTATGCGAAGAAGATGTGTTGCACTGCATGAGGCAAATGGTGGTCACACCAGAAACTGACTGGTTCTGAGTCCCCAGACCCCCAATAAAGCAAAAAAATGCACATTTCAGAGTGGCCTTTTATTGTGGACAGTCTAAGGCACACCTGTGCACTAATCATGATGTCAGATCAGCATCTTGATGTGGCACACCTGTGAGGTGGGATGGATTATCTCAGCAAAGCAGAAGTGCTCACTATTACACATTTAGACAGATTTGTGAACAATGTTTGAGAGAAATGGTACAATTGTGTATCTGGAATGAATTTTAGATCTTTAAGTCCATCTCATGAAAAATGGGAGCAAAAACAAAAGTGTTGCGTTTATATTTTTGTTGAGTGTACATGCATTGACTTATAGTTTTTTAATTCTGAAGATTTCTTATAAAACAGTATCATTACATTTTAAAAGACCAAAACCATACTTAAAAATAAAGCAGTTTATTCATAGCCAGTGAAATGGAAATATAAAGTGTACATATCAAACAGAAGCAAAGCCATAACTTGTATGTAACTGTCCAGTTGTTGCTGGTGGGCCCTGAAGAAGACCACCTGTCCCACCCAGTGAACAGTCTCCTCTGATGGAACAGATTGTGTGGTCCGTCAGGTCACTCATATCTGTAAAACATGACACATTCAATGTTATATCATGTAGCCTAGCTGAAATATACATCATAGATCTGTAGTTCTGGCAAAGCTACTAACTAATGAAAATATATTATTTCTTCCATTATTAAAAAGATAGGCTACTAATAAGTTCAGTATAGCCCTTGCTCAAGAAGCAACGAGTTCTGAGTGATACTGTGTGCTTTTTGAAATATAATGGACAGGAAACAAACAGCAGCAGAGGCAACTTACAGTAGGCTATTCCTGTCTATTATATTGTACATTATACTGGAGATGTAATAGGCCTACTGCTGCATGTACCACGACTGCTTGCATAACTACACACTGTCAACAACAAACAAATACTATTCAGTTTCCAACACACCATACAGTTTCCCCGTCTGTTTTTCACACAGGGGCTGTCATGGACGCGTTATTATGGAACCCACTGCACTTCAAGGCAAGACCCGCCCCCTTCACATTCGGGCGCTATGATTGGTCAGGCGCTTCTTGCGCTACACGCACGATTGGTCATACGCTAGCCAGGCAGGACGAAGCAAAGGAAGAGCATACTTATCATGTATGCTCCTATTAGTCTCTAGATGGAAGAATAGGTCCACGTCCACGGGCATAGGGTGGCTGTTTTTTTCTAATCCTTGAAGTGTCTATTTTAAGATTCTGCCAGGTAACAGGCTGAAATAATGGCTATTGTGGTTTATTTTTAACATTTTATTACACATTTACCAATTTCGAAAGCATAACGTTTGAATAAAAAAACATACAGAGGCAAATTAACACATTTTTCCATATAATTCTGACTCAAGGAATTCAGTAAAATAGTTATTTTTAACATTCAAGTACATTTAAAAGTACAAAAAACAGCAAAAAATCATTTATTACATCTACATTTTCTTTTTTTAAATTAAATATACTAATAAATGTAGTAAACATTTAACTGTTTAGAAGTACCTAACTATTTAACTAACTAACTAACCTAAAATTCTGACAAAAACTACATCGATCCTGGTAGTGCGGCCCAGTGAAGTTCCCATGCACCTGTGAACTTCTTGGACATGCCTGATGCAGTTACCTCTGCTCTCCCATGTGACTATAGTGACATTTGAGAAACATTTCTAGTGGGTTCAGCGTATGATGGAGTGGTGGTGCTAGAACTAGTACATTGTCCTCAAGTAGCATAGTGCGTTGAGGGACCATGGCCAAACTATTCAAGGTGGTGGATCCTAATGAGCAAGAAAGATCAGAATGCCTGGCCAATAACCTGGAACAAATGTGTTCCGTTTCAGGAAATTATACACTAAAATGTCTAATTTTGATTGTGGCACAAACCCCTACTTGACAAACTTTGTAGACCTCTTTGCCCAAGAGGCCAAGTACCAAACTCAGTATCTGTACAATACAGTGAGATCCAAGAAAGCACACCAATATATATGTTGGCTGGGCATGAATAGCAGGGCCAGCATGCCTGGCTGCTCTACAAATAGCTTTTGACCGTATAGAGGCCAAGCTGGTGTTTGTGTAACGGCCCAACATATGCAATGCCGACTGGATTTTTGCAGGATTGTCTTTCATTTTTCTGAAGGCTTTTATTGCAGCTGCAGCCGATGCTGTGAAAGATGCGTCGCTGTTGACCATGGCCGACAGCTCCCCCACCATTTCAGAAAATTCTGCTGCAACAGCTTTGTGGGACACTGGAAAACAATACCAATAATACTTTAGGTAACAACAATGAATTGATAAGAGTTATAAGTTCTTCTTATCACTGTCACTAAAAGACAGCGCTTGACGAGAACTGTTGTGATAGACAAAATATATAAAAATATACAAGGTGTACAACCACCCCAGTCAGCTTGGCAGGTGGTAGAGGTTTTGTGACAGAACAATATATTACTGACAATGAATTAAGGGGTGAAATAGTGTTGCATATAGTTGTTATAGATTTTGTTAGTTTTAAAGACTCAAAGACAGGATAATGAACAGAGTACAATTATAACAGTGGAACTGCCTGTTTTACTGTACATATGACAATATATTTTGAATTTTTAATCACAAAATTATTTAAAAAAGACAATCGAAATGTGAAGCCCAATATACAGTTGAAAGAGAGCCTTCTGACTGAATACCTTCCTCTGATGCAGCCTGCTGAACTTCATGAGCCACCATCACCACACCTGTCTCTTCTTGCCAGGTGTTCGGCTCTGCTCCAGCATCCTCAAAAACTGGAGAGGTACATTTTCCTCTAAAAATGAAGCAAAGTCATAAAAAAAAATTATGTCACAAAACCAATCAAGTACACTGTGTCTAAACTGCAGTGACATAGACTATAGCAATGTAATAGTGTGTATATTCCAGCATATTTTAAGCCCCTATTGAATCAATGTATTGGTGTGTGCCATGTGTTGGTAATGAGGGGGGGGGCTACTGTATTTGACTTACTACCAGTTGCTATGTACAATAGCTTTGCCCTCGTCTCTGCTGTCTGTGGCAGAAAGTTACTGCTGGGGGCTTTGTGATGGAGGAGGACAGCAGCCTGGTGTTTGCAGGGCCCACCACCGCTACCCATTGGGCAGCTGCACATCTCCATATTAATGTCCACCACATATACTTTGCCTGGAACTGAGGAGCTTTTCACCTCAAAGTAGGTGGGGGCAATCTATGTGAAAAAAACAACAACGAGGAATGAACAGAGAGGACCAAACATTTATATTTGTACACCAAAACATTTATTTCAATCTCCAACCTTGTAATGGTAATATATTTACATTTACTATGGTGCTGCTTCGTAAAAGTAGAATTAGAACAGAATAAAGTTTCACCTTATGGATGTCCTCAGGTCCATTAATGGCCTTTGCCAGAAACCTTGACTTCTGCAGGCCTTCGAAGTTACCAATGGCAGCATCGGTAATTCTTGCCTTGTAGTAGGCACTGAGGCGGGTTGTTAAAAAATCAAACAATTGGGGAATGTTATAGGCCTTCGTGCGATGCAGGATCTTATCCTTGAGGATCCTCATCGCATCCTCAGTGAAATTATTGGTGTTGTTTCCTCTTACAGGCAGGGTTTCCCTGTAGCAGAGCCCAACACTCCCTACGGCTGTAAAATCTCTCGAGGTATGCCTTGAATTTACTGTACCTTTAGAATAAAATTAATTATATTGAACAGTAAGACCTATCATTTTAGTAACTTCCATGACAAACTTGAACTGGTCTGCTGGGATAAAATGTCACAACATTGTCACAAAATTCACCAACCTGTTTACAAGTGTGCTCTCTGCAGCCTGTTTGTATTTGCTCAGCATAACACCTTCCTCTCTGGCATACATGAGGTATTTTACTGTTGAGAACAGAGATGCCCTGTCTGCCATGTTGATGTCATTTTCCTTGCACCACAGCCATCTCCAAACTGCTTGCAGCAGGTGAAAGGAGCAGAGGAGGAGTTTTGCATTTGGGTATGCTCGGTTCAGAGCTGCTCTCTCTGCCCGGCTGTCATCGGTTAAGAACAGCATTGGCCCTGACTCTCCCCTCCCTGAAAAGGCTTCCTCCGAAAGGAGGCTCTTCAGGAGAGTGAGGCCCTCAAATATCACCTGCTCTTCCTCCGACTGAGTGATAATAATCCCAAGTGGTAGGCCACCAGCCCAGCTGTGTGTTAAGAGGAGGAACACCCGACAATGGTGCCGATCCATATTTCCCGAAGCGTCCATGAATATCTCCCGACTGTGCTTCATTTGGCTGTGGACCCTTTTCATTAAGGGGGAGCAGATAGCAATCAAAAGCCGCTTGCCACTGGAGGAAACTTTAGCACATTGGTCCCTGCACTCTGTGTTGTACAGCTCTATCTGCCTCTCTAGAGCCACTGCCATCTCTACACCGTCAGCGCTGCCATATTCCTGGCTAAAGATCTGGTGGTAGAATCTGTCCAAGGTCAAAAAATGTGTAAGTGAATTGTATACTTAATACCTAACAAAATTAGCAATGTATCATCATAGTGGTTTATAATATAACTTAACTTAACCCATAAGAAGTGGGCTGAATAATTGTTTGTTTCACACAGAACGTTGTATGACAGTATTGCATTTATAAAGCTTACACTATAGTTCAATTGTAAATAGTGTAGTCAAAATATATTCTTGAGTATTTTGTGCAATCATAATATCGATCTGGTTAAGTATATGATTTGATTTGAATATTTTATTATTGTGTCACGCATTAGCATTCCCAGCCAACAAGGGCTTACAAGACACCATTATAAAACACAGACAGACCAAAAACCAAAAATAGATGCTAAACAATACTAACATTAACAATATAAACCATCCTGACGTTTCATCCAGGCTTTAGAAACAAAAGAGGCCAACTTATAAACATTAAAGGTAAACAAACATTCCATCCTGACATCATCATTACTCCAAAATATTTCAGGGTTTTGAGCAAACAGTTCATTTACAAAAGGTACTCTCAGTTCATCATAAAAGGGACAGTATAAAAGAAAATGAGATTCATTCTCCACTTCTCCTAGGTCACACAGTTCACACAGTCTCTGTTCCTCTGGGATGTTCTTAAATCTGCCAACCTCAAGTGCCAGGGGAAGGATTCACATTCGTAATTGGGCAATCAAGGATCTCTGATTTCTTGGTAAAATAGTTTTAACATATAATTCTGTTTCATAATTATGCTTGATCTGGATATATGTCCGTAATTTTGGTTTTAACATTATATCATTTAACCATTTTTCATTGAACGCGACAAGTAACTTTTTTCTAATTTTGTTGATGCTGCATTACAAATTATTTCTATAGATATACTGAAAATTGACTTCTTCCAAGACAGCATGAATCTCTGCAGCCCATGGAGAGTTCTGAACTTTACTCCAAAGGAAAACTTTCTTATTGATCCTGTCATCTGACATATTAATAAAACGATTCCACAGTCTAATCATATCACACTTTCTCCTTATTGTACCAGGAATCCAACCCATGTCACCCTGAGCAGCCAAAGTATACTTTCACTACACTAGTATAATAGTATGCTAATAGTGTTTTGAGAATAACCCAACTAGAATTTTTTTTCTGCTTAGTAACAAACATTTCCATTTGTATTTGCAATTCTACAATATACCAAATGTGTGACTTAAATATTGCTGTTTAAATGAGAAATGATTAAAAGAAATCAAGTTAAGTCAACTTTATTGTGAATTTCTGAAATATGGGACAAGCAGACAGTAGAATCAAAATTATATTTCTCCCCAACCCACAGTGCCATAAGCACAAATAGATAAAATTATATCAGATGAAGTGATATGCAGGTGAAACTCATATTATTAGAATATCATGGAAAAGCTCTTTTCTTTTAATCTAATTTAATTCAAAAAGTGAAAGTTCCATATATTCTAGAAGTATTTGACATAGTGATATATTTCAGGCATTTTTTGGTTTAACATTTCAGGATTCCAGCTTATAGCTCAATCATCACTGATCGTAACTAAATGTTGCATTTCATCTGGAAATCAAGGTCCCACAGTCTCACAAAACCATAAAATATACAGCAAAAGCAACTAGGATTCACTTGTAAACATAATAAATTAAATCATCAATTATGTCAGTAGAGGTTATCTTTAACTTTTCCGTTGCTGTTTTGTAACATAAACATGTCAACATATAATTGGTGAACATATAGCATTAACATATCAACTGTCATCATGCTTATGTGCAGATAACATAACATATTTCTTTCTTTAACATTTATTTTTCTTTTACAAGACACTACATTATGAATTATAAAGTATGTTCTCTGCTGGGTGCCTGAGCTTGCTCCCCATTAAAAAGTATTTGTATCTCTCAGGTGGTCGAATGCAGTCGTGCATGGTTGGACATCATCAAATGACTGTGGTTCAGAGTCCATCTGGGCGCTGTGTGGTGTTTTCCTTAAGTTTCTTCTGTTGTGCCTGTAGTGCTGACCTGAAGATGTCACAATATCATATGACCTTGGCTCACCCCTCTACGAGGTAACCACAGCTGGATGCCAACCTCTCTCTGTCTCCATGTGAACAGTGCTTCCTGGTTGCAGCCATGCGCGCGGTCTTGTCCCTCCTCTGTAGTAGCCTAGTGCTGCTGTCTCTTTTGTAGGGTCTTGTCTTTAATGTTAAGCACCTCTGTATATTTAGAGAGGTAGTCGACCATCAGTATTGTCCTTTTATCTCAAAGACATCACCTCCTAATTTAAGCCAGGGAAGCTCATGGATTTCGTGTGAGATCAGCAGCTCTTGCCAATACCAGTGCTTTCTGGCGAGTGCTTTCGTCCGCTGCATGCCTTGATGCGCTGCATGTATTTTTTTAAGCATGTCTTTTCTCATGGTGCTTAGGGTTATTATTCTATCACCTGCAAACATAATATCCCCTCTCACTGCCAGATTGTGTCTGATGGGCCAGTAATGCATCAGTTTAGCATTTGTTTCCTGTGCCAGGGTCAACCCCGTCCAAGTGTCTCCAGCAGCAGCTGCAATGTTTCATCTGTCTTTGTTTCTTTGAGCTGCTTTAGAGTCTCTCTGCTGTCGGCTCCAAAGTGTATATCACTTTCTCATCTGTGATGTCATATATCATGTGACTGTCTAAGGTGAAAGTCAATTTGCTGCAGCTGGAGTAGCATATGTGGCTTTCTTAGGATATTTTCAAGACCTATTGAATTAAGGTTGAGCATACAGGTCCTTCTCAAAAAATTAGCATATTTCATCCGACCAAAAAAAGAAAAAAGTGTTTTTAATACAAAAAAAGTCAACCTTCAAATAATTATGTTCAGTTATGCACTCAATACTTGGTCGGGAATCCTTTCGCAGAAATGACTGCTTCAATGCGGCGTGGCATGGAGGCAATCAGCCTGTGGCACTGCTGAGGTGTTATGGAGGCTCAGGATGCTTCGATAGCAGCCTTAAGCTCATCCACAGTGTTGGGTCTGGTGTCTCTCAACTTCCTCTTCACAATATCCCACAGATTCTCTATGGGGTTCAGGTCAGGAGAGTTGGCAGGCCAATTGAGCACAGTAATACCATGGTCAGAAAAACCATTTACCAGTGGTTTTGGCACTGTGAGCAGGTGCCAGGTCTTGTTGAAAAATGAAATCTTCATCTCCATAAAGCTTTTCAGCAGATGGAAGCATGAAGTGCTCCAAAATCTCCTGATAGCTAGCTGCATTGACCCTGCCTTTGATAAAACACAGTGGACCAACACCAGCAGCTGACATGGCACCCCAGACCATCACTGACTGTGGGTACTTGACACTGGACTTCAGGCATTTTGGCATTTCCTTCTCCCCAGTCTTCCTCCAGACTCTGGCAACCTTGATTTCCGAATGACATGCAAAATTTGCTTTTATCTGAAAAAAGTACTTTGGACCACTGAGCAACAGTCCAGTGCTGCTTCTCTGTAGCCCAGGTCAGGCGCTTCTGCCGCTGTTTCTGGTTCAAAAGTGGCTTGACCTGGGGAATGCGGCACCTGTAGCCCATTTCCTGCACACGCCTGTGCACGGTGGCTCTGGATGTTTCGACTCCAGACTCAGTCCACTGCTTCCGCAGGTCTCCCAAGGTCTGGAATCGGCCCTTCTCCACAATCCTCCTCAGGGTCCGGTCACCTCTTCTGGTTGTGCAGCGTTTTCTGCCACACTTTTTCCTTCCCACAGACTTCCCACTGAGGTGCCTTGATACAGCACTCAACCAGATACTTTGATACAGTAATGAACCAGGCTGGGAGTTTTTAAAAGCCTCAGGAATCTTTTGCAGGTGTTTAGAGTTAATTAGTTGATTCAGATGGTTAAGAGCTCGTTTAGAGTACCTTTTCATGATATGCTAATTTTTTGAGATAGGAATTTGGGGTTTTCATGAGCTGTATGCCAAAATCATCAGTATTTAAACAACAAAAGACCTGAAATATTTCAGTTGGTGTGCAATGAATCTAAAATATATGAAAGTTCAATTATTATCATTACATTATGGAAAATAATCAACTTTATCACAATATGCTAATTTTTAAGGACCTGTAAAGCTGTATGAAGAAGATTTTAGGACATTTAAAGTGTGTTACTCTCGTTTCATAATGGATTCTTATGAGTTAAGAAATCATTATTTTATTTTATATCATGCATTTACTTGGAAATAAATCAAACATCCTTACCTATAGCAGTACTCCAGAGTAGGACAGAGTGCTCTGTCTGCTGTGGCAAACACATACTCTTCCCCATGTTCCACCTGGAGATCAAACTTTAAGATGTCCAACGCTGAAGTTGGGGAGTGGCCTGCTTCAAACAGCTTGAGAAGTTTATCTATGGCTTCGTCCCCGACATCACGATGGCACAGAGCATCGGCAACATGCAGGTTGTGATTGTGCTCACTGCTGATGTCCACAATGGTGGGGAAGGTTGGCACGTGAGGGTCCCTGCTCCTAAGGAGAAATAGACCAAAAATGCAAAGTTCTTTACTGCGTAAGACAGGACAAAAGCGAGAAACTTGAAGACGTACTATTAAGGAGTAGTATAGGCCAAGCCTTACTTACAAACTCTGCCTGCCTCCGCTCACTTGAGTGCGAAGGAGTGTCACACTCATTTTTGCAGGACAGTTGGTGTGTTTACTTCTTCTGCCTGCTGCCTTTTTGCGTGACTTGGTGTTGTGCTGGCACCTGAAGTCCACCTTAATAGGACAAGACAGCGATTATTTTTTCATTAATATTCATGTCTCTCACTTGACTCATTGTGTTGTCTGCAATGTTCATTAGGGGTGGACGCGACTGGACTTCTATTAGTATTGAATGTGTGAGAAGTGAGAACGCATGTGTGTAGCATTATTATACTGTAAGTCAGGGAGAGCGACAGAGAGAGACAGACAAAGTTGATAGAGATATATATGTATATATAACCATATTTAATGAGCGTTGCAGAAGAGCATAGGCAACTGTAATCACTGAGTAACCCTCTCGTTGTCGCTGATCTGACTTTTTTTTTCTCTTCCCATCAGCCGTGTTTTAGCCCATGCGCTTCGCTGGCTTTGCGCGCAGCGGTGAAGTCTCCACTGTGGAGACGATCTCAAAACATCATATAGCGGGACTTGGTGGTCCAGTCATAAGCAAAACTGTACCCTACAGCACTCAATTTTAACTATGTTTTTAAACGATTTATTTTTATTTATCCTTTATTTAACCAGGTTAGTCTCATTGAGATTAAAATCTCTTTTACAAGAGAGACCTGGCCAAGATGGACAGCAGAACACAGTTACACATAAAACACAATACAAAATACAAGTTTGATACAGTTGTAAAACATAAAAATAAGATTCTTAACTAAAAACATTCACAATTTCCGATGGAGTCCAACTTCAAACTCTTAACAACAGCCTTAAATTTGTTTAGAGTTACTAGGTCCTGAAGCTTAAGCTGCTTCTGCAGGTTATTCCATGACGACGGCGCAAAAAACTTAAAAGCTGTTTTACCCAGCTCTGTAACAAGGGAGTTTACCTAAGATCGCCTTGTAAATAAAAACATACAAGTGACTCAGTCGTCTCATAAAAAGAGAAGGCCAGTTTACTCTTGAGTACAGTGTACAGTGATGGGTTAAGGCTCTGCTGTTTGTAATGAACCTCAAGGCTCCATGGTATACAGTGTCCAACATATGTAGACAGTGAGCTGAGGCATTCATGTACAACAGATCACCATAATCAAGAACCGGCAAGAAGGTAGCTTCGACTAATCGTTGTCTGGCCTCGAGAGAGAAACATGACTTATTCCTAAAGTAAAAACCTAACTTTAGTTTCAGTTTTTTCACCAGGTTTTGTATGTGGGTTTTAAACAAGATGTGGTCATCAATCATAAATCCCAAGTATTTGTAAGTAGTTACAACCTCAATTTCATTACCTTGTGAAGTTAAAATGTTCTGATTTAACACAATATTTCTGGAATTTGAAAATACCATAAGTTTGGTTTTATCAGCATTGAGAACAAGCTTCAGTTGACAAAGCTTAGCCTGCACTTGATCAAAAGCACTTTGCATATAAACAAAAGCCTTACTGAGCGAGGATGCACAACAATAAATTACACTGTCATCCGCATAGAAATGGAAAGCTGCATTTGGGACATTTTGTCCAAGGCTATTAATATACAAAGTAAATAATAGCGGTCCCAGAACTGAACCCTGGGGAACTCCCTTACGCACTGTAAGCATCTCTGAAGTAAATCCATCAAACTGAGTAGCCTGAGTTCTGTCAGTGAGATAGTTGACAAACCATCCCACAGTATGATCAGAGAAACCAATCCTAATAAGTTGCTCTATCAGAATGTGATGGTCCACAGTGTCAAACGCTTTAGATACATCAATAAAGAGAGATACACAATGTTGTTTTTTATCTAGAGCTTCTATGATGTCATTTAAAACTTTCATGGCAGCAGTAGTAGTGCTATGATTTTTTCGGAACCCTGATTGATGTACAGATAATATTTGATGAGTATGGACATAATCTTTAACCTGCTCACTAACCAGGGATTCCATGACTTTTGATAACACATTGAGAGTGGTCTGTAATTATTTAAAATGTTTGGATCCCCTCCTTTTAGTAGGGGTAGAACATAAGCAGCCTTCCAGATCATAGGGATTTTGTTTGAAGCCGAGAGATTAAAAAGATGTGTCAATGGTTCAGCTATCAGGTCTGCTGCTAATTTCAAAAACCTTGGTTCCAAGTGATCCGCACCAGACGGTTTTCTAGGGTTCAAATGCTTTAAGGCTTTGTGAACCTCAGCAACAGTAAAAGGAGTAAGATTAAAAATGTGGTGTACATCACTAGCATTGTTACCCAAATTTACAGATTTCACTGCAGAATGTGAGGCAGAATTGAACAAAAACCCAGAAGAAATAAAATGCTCATTAAGACAGTTTAACATTTCAACCTTATCATGAACAGTAATGGAGTCTTTGACTATACAAGAAGGTAATTCATATGAGTTTTTAGAAGCAGATAATGATTTTATTGCTTTCCAGAATTTTCTCGGATCATTCAAATTTTCTGTTGTGATGGTTAGATAATATTCAGATTTGGCTTTCCTGAATAGAGAAGAAAATTTGTTTCTCCAAATACCTCTCTGAACAGACAAAACGGGCCGCTATCCTATAATGAGCTGCAGTCTTAATAAAAATCAGCGCGCCGCACATTAGAGCGGCATTTACATGTAAGGCCTAAGGCCTATAAAACGAATGTAAATGTGCTTGGCTCTTGGTTATAACACCAGTGGTGTAGTATAGGTTTTTGTAGTGGGTATACTGTGATGATTCCGTTGTGTTTGTTTTTATCGTCTCTCTTCCATGACATAAGCTGCACTGATGATCCGATCTTGAAGTGCTCACACAAGTTAATATGAACTTCAAACAGGTTATGCAAACAGAGAATATTACTTTTTCCTCACCGGGAGAAAATAATTCCCTGCGCTTTTGGTGCTCTCCGACAGCACCGTGCGCGTCTCCCGAGGGGACTACTGCTGAATGTTGCGTGGCGCTGCCAGTATTTTCTGGTTGGACATTGCCCTTTATTTTACCCAACAGTCTACTATGGACGTATTATCTGCTGCTACTTCACACCGATCCTTACACTGGGACTCATTTATAGGGCGTTTTGTTATTATAATTTCGTTGCGACTTCCACAGGGACACAGCGCACAGCTTGAATTTATAAATGAAAGTATGACAGTTGAGGTCTATCACTATCGAAATTGTTACGTGTCATTTCGCATAGGCCTACCTGCGTATCACGTAGGTCTACTACACCACTGTAGGCTATACAACTAAAGGCCGTTTCAGACGGTAGGCGACATTCCGCTCGCGTTGTCGCCTGGCACCGCGGCTTCACTTTGCGCTCCCCGTGTGAAGTGACGGGCGGACGAGCGCGATTGTGATTTTTCAACCGCCGCGACAATAAGATAAACAGTTCTCAACTTTTCCAACGGCTCCTACGAGCGCGCGCAAGCGTTCGACGAGCACGGAAGCGACAGTTCCACGGGAGTGCGCCCGCTTGTCGTGTCGCCTGACAGAATGCCGCGCCTTCTCTCTCCCCGCTCGCCTCTCCATTGACAATGCATTGCCAGGGGTGACAAACGCGTTCCGTCTGAAACGGCCTTAATAATAATAGATTGGATTTATAGGCCTAGCGCTTTTTCTAGGTAGCCTACTCAGAGCGTTTAGGCGAGTCGAATAGACTATAGTTAATTAAAATGTATAGGCATTAAAAAGTGGGGTGCATGCTGACAGTCCGACAGGCCCCCACTCCGACAGCCCCTCTTTCCTCCACTCCGACGTACTTCCATTCCTCCAGCCCCCCACTACGACACACTTTCGTACCGCCATTCCGACAGAATAATTTTTCCTGTAGCCTATTTCCCCAACTATGTAGATAGCCGCCTCGTTTTTTTAAGCGACTGGAAAACCGTTTTGCTGAATAAGCGCCCAGCGCAAATAACGGCAGGCGATTGTTTAGGCCTACACTATTTTACAATGACGGTTTTCTGCGCTAATTTCCCGCCAAACATGAATATTTTCAACAAAATAATATATGAAATACTGTAGAGCAACGAAAATTAAATCACAAGGCGTGAAATGATGGTTCTAGGCCCAGGGAACCATCACTGAAATAACGTCGGTAGTAGGCTATGCATCCGTCTGTCTTGTCTTTGTCTTGAGACTGCTATCTATCTATCTATCTATCTATCTATCTATCTATCTATCTATCTATCTATCTATCTATCTATCTATCTATCTATCTATCTATCTATCTAATTATTTGGTCAGAAAAACGCACGGAGACTATTTCATCCCGATGCTTGTGGGACAGTCAGTTTTTTGACAGACGCACTTCGGCATTAATATAAACCGTTTGAGCCCCTGGTTGTTTCTTAGAAAATCAAAGCGAGTCCTGTTTGGTTTTAATCAAATGCAAATAGGCTAGCCTATGAGTTGTATTTTAGGATATAAATATTTGAAGGGGGGGAAAAAAGCACAGTGTCCATTAAACCTATGTTTGCTTCTTTCATTAGTAGGCCTAGGATGAACTGAACAGCGAAACAGACGCATTTATGAAGCACCCAAAAGCTACACCTGCACCTTGAAATCAGCATCTTTAATTGAACAGCGACACAGAGGCAGAGGCGATATGACCGGCGACACAGAAGGAATCGCTTGTCGGAATGATGGGCCGTTTCTTATCGACAAAGGAAACTTAAAATGTCGGAGTCGCGACCCCTTTTTAATTAAATAAAGTGCCGCCTTTGCGACAAAGGAAACTTAAAATGTCGGAGTCGCGACCCCTTTTTAATTAAATAAAGTGCCGCCTTTGCGACAACAAGAAGTCAATTGTCGGAGTGGCAGCATGTCGGAATGAACGTCCGCCCCGTAAAAAGTGCATCCCCATATATAACATATCGGTTTCTTCTCCTGCGAACTCATCTAACTATACCACAAATGTCAAGTTAGCTTGAAAATAACCATTTTCCCCTTTCCTGGGTAGGTCCGGTCCACCCTCCAGGTGACGAGCTGCCTTTTAAGCCACGTCTTGATTTCCTCTTCTGTACAGAGAGCCATCCTTATAATGGCCTTATAATTGACATGATCGGGGGTCTGGTTTGATTCGCTATATTTACAAACATGATAATCATATGCATCTGGCAGAGAGTCCTATGAAACACAACATAATCACATTAGGCTATTTAAATCACACTATTTTTTTTTTAACAAAATACATTTGTTTTTATCATTAATGTTAATTAGACCTTGAAAGCAGGGAAGTCGGATATGTTTGATTTTGGGTTGATGCAGGCAAATCTGAGGAGACAGATGTAAAAAATAAGCCTTTAAAAAAAGTCGGCTAACAACTGAGGATAAAGATTCTGGTCTATATATTTTAGAAATATTATTCCCATCTTAGCCTATGGGGAAAGGGAAAGTTAAAAGTATAAACAAAAGTAGGCTATATGATGAACATTAACAGCTCCAATGACAGAAACTGAGCTAACGGTTAGGCCAGTTATAGCCGTTAACGTTATGCTTACATTAACTATGATGGCTTTCTCCTTTGTTTTGATAACAAACTAACAAAAACATAAGTACATCATTGTTACATTACCGTTTTGATTGTTCAATCAGTGACATGTTGAGAAAGGTAAAGAGAAAGGATAGGATATGCTTGGTTTAGAAATCGGAGGATGCTGATTGACGGGATGCGGAGAAGAGATTCGAGATGCTGATGATGCTTCGCGGGCTTTGGAATCAACCGCCGCGCTTAGCCAATCATAGCGTAGAAGCGTCTGACCAATCATAGCGCCCGAATGTGAAGGGGGCGGATCTTGCCTAGAAGTGCAGTGGGTTTCATAATAACGCGTCATGGACAGACTCACAGATCACACGCTAACGCTAACTACTTAACCCAGCGGCATTATCTCGTTTCAGTTGGCGTTGGTTATTATAGGAGGGATAAATCAAAGCGCATTACACACATTGAACTCATAAACGAACAGATTTGTTTTTTAAATAGGACTTCTTACATTTCCAGAGGAGAGATGGTGTCACTCAATCTTCCAGGCACAATCTCCTCCACACTACAGTATAACGGCAGATCACACTAGATTGCCAACCTTTGCTGGGCATAGCCAAACAAAAACAGTGTTTCCCCTAGAATTTTTTTTAGGCCCGGTGGTAAGAGCTGATAGGGATTTTTGTTGTACATTTTTCACGGGATGCTAGAATATTTGTTGGTTATTTCCATATAAAACACTTGCTTAGCCATCCCAAGTTGATAATGATTCAATAAACACATTATTAACAATAAACAAATTTTATTTACAAATTATTTACAATACACTTATTTTATTATGAACAGTGAGCATGGCTGGTTGCTGCACTTTATCTTTCTAGGCTTTTGGAAGAATTGCTCCATGGCCTTTTGGTGTGCACAGACGGCCCATTTATGGATATTTTCAGGGAGTCCCCCAAGTGCTCTCCCTGCAGACTGTTCCTGAGGTCAGTTTTAACCTACCAAAAGTGAAGATTTGGTTTTGTTCATTAGATTTTGAAATTTTGACTAAAGGTAGAAATTACTTTGCTAAAATTATTAATGAGTTGTGTTACTTACCCTGTTCATCGTTGAGAAATCTTGCTCACAGTTAACACAGCTGAGCGGAATAGTGAGCCCAATTGCAGCAAGCTTGCTCAGACAGGGGTAGAGCTGACTGAGCTCATCATACTGTGATGTCAGCTCCTCCATTACATCCATCTGGTTCTTAATGTCCTATAGTTTGATAGAGCAGTTGACAAGGAACATTAATATAAGATGAAATTTGATAAGGGACAAAGCTAGCTCTTTAAAAAATCTTTCACCTTCAGCATGCCAGTAGTTAGTTGTTCTCTGAATGAAGACCACTCTTCCAGCAGTGTCTGCTCATCCATTGGGTGGAACTTCTTTGCAAGAGTCTTCAGTTGGCTCACAGGCACATTCTGATCCAGCTTCCTGGCTGCTTGTGGGCTCAGCACACTGAATGCCCCAAGGATGTGGAGTTCCTGGAAACGCCCGTTCAACTGTTCAACAAGTTGCTGCAGATATGGCTCCATCACCTAGTTTGTTTAAAAAAAACACCTTGTTATCCTATGATAATTGTAGTACAAAATAGTTGTATCTGTCAGGTTGCAATTAGCTAATATAAATAAATATAAAACATAAATACCTGAGTGCAATATCGACCCCAAAATGATTGCTGGTCACTGCAGTCAAAGGACTGCTGCCCTGTCCTCTCTCTCTCCTCTTCAGCCCTGACATTAAACATTCCCAGCCCCCTGGGATCATTCAGGTCATGGTGGAGTGTGGCCAGGGCTGAGCCAGGAGGTTGGTTGTGACCTGCCTCCTTAATCCTTTGGATTGAGGCAATTGTGACTAGTACCTGAGGAAAAACAAAATTACATTTAGTATGCAGTGACAACTGCACAATTTAATAGTCTTAAAATATCAAATCATTTGTTTGGATTAAAAAAAGTTATAACAAGGAGTGGATAATCTAACCTGGTCTTTCACAGCGAGGAAATTAACGTCCTCCTTCTGGAAGATCTTTGACAATCTCGCCAGATGAGGAAGCACATCAGCCTGAAGGTACAGTGCAGCTACAAAATGATAAGTGGCACAAAAGGAGTAGAGTCCTTTTGCATTGTGTTGTACCTCCTCTGAAAGGGCCGTCAGCACTGCAGGGAGATTTCTCCGCAGGTTTGCCACTGCCTGGTGCTGAGAAAGCCAATGTGTGTCCTTGACCTCCTATAAATTATTGCAGGGAAAATATTATAAAATATCTGGCGCAATGAAACATTTTCTGTAATATTTCCTCCTTGTAAAAATTAAGGTTTGTCTTACCTTAAGTTTCAGATTTGCGATGCCAAGTGTTGTGGCTGCTGCCTTCAACACTTCTGTCCTGTTGCTGCTGTTACAGAAACACAGGTGAAGATGCTGCAGGTGATCCCTGAAAGTCCTCATGTAGGCTGTTTTCTCTGAGGCATCTCTGCAGACCAGAGCCAAACGATGGGCAGCACAGTGCACAGTGACTAGCCATGGCATGATGTCGCAGAGTTGTTTCGCCACTCCATTATGGCGTCCTATTTTTAAAAAGAAAAAAGATGTTAGGGTATAAATACAAAAAACACAATATATTTAACATTATACCTGTCATGACTGCTGCACCGTCCGTCCCAAGACCAAATATTTTGTCCTTGGGAATGCCCTTCTGAACAAGGATGCTATGGATGGCAGTCACAATGGTGTCAGCCTTCCCATCAGGAAGGGGAAACAAATCCAAAAACTGACTAAAAAGAACTCCCTCTTTATCAAGGTATCAAAAATAAAATAGTTTTAAAATGAAATAAATACACATAGCTTGATCTGGAAATATATTTTTCAAACTATGTTAAATTATTGTTATAAGAAAACATTTATCTTTTTACCGAACATGTACGTCCAGCCGTTTAATCACAGCAACATCAGTGCTCTCATCCAGTTCGATCCAGACAGCCTGGGAGTTTCTAATGTCCTGCAGGATTGGTGCTTCTATAACACCAGCCAGTATGTCCAGCATTTCATCAACCATGCGGTGGGACCTATAGTTGGTGGATTTCCCTATCTTTGAAAATAAAAGTAATATATAAAATAAAATAAATAAAAATTATATAAGTCTTATTATAATACAGTTGACAGTTTACCAGTTAATAGCATACATTTACCTTCAGTTTGGCAAAGTAGTCACAACCCAGCAGCTCAGCTAGCTCAAGCAGAGCTGGATAGTTAGTGTGGTGGGCAATTTCGTGTTTTACCAGCCAGTACAGACACTTCAAAGCACTCACCACAGCCTCATGCTCAATAACGACCACAGGCTCGAAAGCTGCTGTGACAGAGTGACCTGGACGAAGAGCAAAATAAGCCCTTACACATCAGTTTCAAATTAATGTGATTAAAGTCTAATTGTTAAATTATTTCACTGAAATCAAATCATTAGATTACATCTTACCTTTAACCAAAGCTGTGTGGGCCTGAAACTTTGCACTGTGATGTTCTGACCTCAAATGGGCATCCAAGACATCCTTTCTAAACATCTTAGAGGGGACCTCAATGAACACCCTTTGGGGTGATCCTCTCTTTACAGCCTGCTTATGATGGCGGCATATGCGACAGAACATTCCTGTAAACAAAGATTTTTTTTTTTTTTTTACTTTTATTATTTTATCTTAATTTGCCCACGAAAAAATTAATTTCTCCTTCAAAACCTCATTTGAAAATGTTCTTTTGCTTTAACTATGGAAACAAGGCCAACCAGCTACCCCAGTACTCCTTACTATAAAACATTGTGTACATATTATTTTCTGGACATAAAATAACTCCTAATCCCACAATCCATTGCAAGCTTATCTCAATAAATGATGTATAGCATGCTTTTTTCATAGGGCCTGGCGTTTTATATTTATCACGTTTTTATCTGTTTCTCTGTACTAAGAACAATATGACTGTTAATAACAGTAAGCATCCAAAAGCTGAGTTGCTTCTGATTCTACTCTAGTTTAATGGCAGTCGGCTTTGTCACTAGAAAAGGCAGTAGCCTCGTTTGACTAGGAGCCGTCCTGCTCAGATCTGCGCAATTATGGAGCGCGTCTTGTCGTGTTACACGCTCAACAAGACGCGTGTCATAATTGCGCAGGGCTGAGCAAGACGGCTCCTACTCGACCATGCTCCTACTCAAACAAGGCTAGTGTTTCGCGGGGGCGGTAAAAATTGTAACTTACCATGTTCAGTCTGGTATAACCATGGGCTATATTTTGGGTTTTTAAGCCAGTCTGGGTCCCATGATTTTCGGTGTTTGCTGCCCCTCTCTGGGTCACCGATGCTATTGCTAGTGCTTGGCATGGCACTCGGTTGGTTGCTCTCGCTGACATCTCCTCCCTCTGCCCCTCTGACTTGTTCATCCACACCTGTCACTCGCCCTTCTTCCCCACCTGTACTCTCGTTTGGCAACGGTTTTTGGTAAGAACCTTTAAATACCTTGTTGTCCTTCAACCCTTTTAAGTTTTTTTGGTGGTGCCATGCTGATGATGATTGAACTTAATGCTGTCCGATTGTCCGTTATGATGGGGCATCATCTGCAGCTTTGCCAATCTTTCAATGCCCCTGTCCCAACTTTTTTTGAAATGTTTTGCTGGCATCACATTCAGAATAAGCATATATTTACGAAAAACAAATAGATAGGGTAAAACATCAAATATATTGCCTTTGTATTATTCCAAATGATCACATTCTGTTTTATATACATGATATACAGTTGTGTTCAAAATCCTTATCATAGCTTTTATGTCAAAACAAGCTAATGCATTGGGGACATTGCACATTCTATTCCAAATCCAAATATGAAATAACATTTGTCAAATGTTTCTTCATCTTTACAGAAAGTGAAGAAAAAGGAATATTAGACTGTTCAAAAAGATAGCAGTGTCTGCATTTTTCTTTACAACTCAAAAATGCATGAAGATTTAGCTTTCCTATGAATCACTGAACTAATATTTAGTTGTATAACTTCTGTTTCTGAGAACTGCTTCACATCTGTGTTGCATGGAGTCGATCAACTTAAGGCACCTGTGAACAGGTGTTTCAGCCCAGGACGATTGGACTACATTCCACAATTCCTCTGCATTTCTTGGTTTTGCCTCAAAAACAGCATTTTTGATGTCACCAAAAAGGTTTTCTATTGGATTAAGGTCCAGGGATTGGGCTGGCCACTCCATAACGTTAATCTTGTTGGTCTGGAACCAAGATCTTGTTCGCTTACTGGTGTGTTTGGGGTTGTTGACTTGTTGGAACACCCATTTCAAGGGCATTTCCTCTTCAGCATAAGGCAACATGACCTCTTCAAGTATTCTAATGTATCCAAACTGATCCATGATCCATGGTATGCGATAAATAGACCGGACACCATAACATGAGAAACATCCCCATAACATGATGTCTGCGCCACCATGCTTTACAGTCTTCAAAGTGTACTGTGGCTTGAATTCAGTGTTTGGGGGTCGTCAGATAAGCTGTCTGCGGCCCCTATTCAAGCCACAGTACACTTTGAAGACAGTGAAGCTATAATAAGGATTTTGATCTTGCCTCACTTTTTTAAACATACTGCTATTATTTTGAGCTAGGATATGTAAGGCAAGGACATCATTTCTACTTCTCAAGAACATCTGGAACTCTAGAGAGATACGGGAAACAACTAAAATCAGAATCTTTAACTCCAACGTAAAATCCGTCCTGCTCTATGCTTCATAAACAAATGTCTCAGAAGCATCCTGAAAATCTACTGGCTGAACAAGATCAGCAACAACGATCTATGGACAAGAACAAAACAAACCCCAGCAGCAGACGAAATTGGACGAAGAAGATGGAGATGGATCGGGCACACATTACGCAAACCAGTGCCAAACACCACCAGACAGGCTCTGATCTGGAACCCTCAAGGGAAGAGAAGCAGAGGACGTCCTAAAAACACCTGGCGCCGGGACCTCCAGGCAGACACCAAGAGACTGGGAGGCACCTAGTCGCAGATAGAAAAGAACGCCAATGAAAATGAACTCTGGAGGTCCCTTGTCGATGGCCTATACCCCAGTAGGGGTGAAAGGCATAAGTAAGTAAGTATTATTTTGAACACAACTGTATATTGTTCCGACTTTTTCGGATTTGGGGTTGTATATCGTTGAAACAGCATACTAGTGCTTGCAACCATGCTTTCTATTGGTAGCTCACATGTTTAGAAGTCCTTCCTAGTTAAACTCTTAAGTAAGCCTACACTAAATTTAAAAAAATATCAACACCTACACATGATATTGCAATGCACTATGATATGCCTGCAATAAACACCAGTAGTAAATACCATCATTAATAGTTTGTCAACATGTGCTTCTGTAGTTTCTGTTGTAGTATGTCCGTCCTGGGAGAGGGATCCCTTACTTTGTCGACTCTCCCTGAGATTTCTCAATTTTTTAATTCCCGGTAAAGGGTTTTTTACTGGGAGTTTTTTCTCAGCCGAGCTAAGGGTCTAAGGGCAGGGTGTCATACTATATGGAATGTAAAGCCCACTAAGGCAAATGTCTATTTGTGATATTGGGCTATACAACTAAAAATTATTTGATTTGATTCTGTTGAAGCACTGTATCACCTTGTATTTGCTTTGAGTATATGGGTCAATGACAAATAAAGCTTTTCAAAAGGTATTTTAATAAATTTTATTTTATTAGAAATTATATTTTTGAAGTTGGAACAATGCATTTCAACAATTTATTTTTGTAAAACATATTTCAATGTTTTTTAAGTAATTTTTTGACTGTATTTTCAACCTCACCACCCAAAAAATGTAAGGTGGCGCAACCACATAATTGGAAAAATATCTATCTATATATTTATTTTAAGTGACATCTTAGGCAGGTATACCCTGGTGTGTCTGGAGTGCCTCACACTTTATTATTTTGTGGTTGAGTTTTGGATGAATAATAATCTAAGATTATCGCATTCTATTGGCCAGGAATTAATATTAATAATAATAATTGATTGGATTTATATAGCGCTTTTCAAGGTACTCAAAGCGCTTTACAGGGTTCCAGGTTCAATTCATTCACACACAGTCATACTGGTGGTGGTAAATTACGATAGTAGCCACAGTTGCCCTGGGGCAGACTGACAGAAGCAAGGCTGCCATTCCGCGCCATCGGCCCCTCCGACCACCACCTCAAACATACAGCAGTCATACACATTCACACGAGCAGGGGCGTTGCCATCATTTCAGAAGTGAGGGGGACAGATTGTTTAGGAGTAAGCCGACGTCTATTGAGTGATTTATCATCCTCGCATTCATTGAGCCTCTCCTCAGTCGCTGAATAACCAAATACCAGCTACAGTACTGCACAGACTTAAAGCTGCAGTTGAGTTTTTTTACTGTAATATTTGGCAAAACTGTCATAATAGCCATTTAGCTATATGTAGGTGAAGTGGTCTGAAAATATTTTTTTATCACTTTGCTCCCCCCTGCCTCTGTGTGCTGCCCCCCAAAATTGCCACCGCTCATGTTAATTTTGACCAATCAGAGCGAGGTCAGATTCTCCGTTCTTATTGGCTGTGGGACCTTGGCAACGACGTTGATGCGTCAGTTGCGTGAGCGTTCACGACCCTAGCAGTCTGACACTAGCCTACTGTTTGGTACTAGGCTACTACGGCGGACAGCGAGTAGCAATGTCTTCACAAACGAACCCTCAATTTACCATTCCCAGGATACCAACAACTAACACCGCTAAGACAGCAAAAAAACGAGGAAAGACGAATGTTGAAAAGTTAACTGCTGAAAGGGAGACGGAGAGAGCTCGAAAAAAAGTACACCGGCCATGTCTTCTTGCCCTATCACATCAAGACCTCTCCGACCGCGACCTCGTCCCCTTCCTCTGCCCCTAGGCTGCCTGCCGCTAGCAGCAGGACTGGCCCTATATATATTTTCAAAACAGCAACAAGCGACAAATCTAGCTTTTTTTTCTGGTGTTATTGGTGACTTTTATCACCTCTTCTCAACGAGCAGCCTGCTCCTCGCGCAGCAGCCCCGAGCAGCCCCTCCCAGCTGCGGTCAGAGCAGGAGCATAGATAGTAGGAGATACACACAAACCTCTCCGCTCTGTTACAATTAGTTTGCTATCTTGCCTGGCTGTTACAGCTACTTTTGTTAGGCCTACCAGCACACTTACAATGATTTTAAGCTAACATACATGGTATGTCTGTGATTAAAATGTATGCTCAATATGTACATATGTAGTTATCATTACTAATGTTTAATCACCTCGGAATCGGACATGGTGTTTGTCTCCTGTCAATGTAACTGAATTCACATGAACGCGCATAGCTGTCGTTCAGAGGGAGGAGCTACAGCAGGTAGAGCGTTGGGAAAACAGCCGTTGGGATCCCAACGGCTGAAACTCTCAACTGCAGCTTTAAGTAAAATGATCGAAATCAAAAGTTTGAGCTGCCAAACTCTGTATGAGTTGACATGTAAAGCCGGTAAGGCATCTGCAGCGTAAATAGCCAGAGTGACAACACAGAACATAGAAAGTTCAGTAACACCTTGTTCTTATTAGCAGTTACGCTATATTCTAGCTATAGATTACATTCCCATGTGCTATTTGTAAATTAGATAGAAGACTAACAACACAACAGATTGGATAGTTGAGGCACTGGCACTGGCTCCAACTGAAAAGGGTTTATTAGAACGTTTTGGCACAACTATTAGCAAGTTATACATTAACACCACACACTGAACATACTTCACTTGATGAAAGCTACAGGCTCAAATTATGCCTCATTTAACAACCTGTTCAAACAGTTATGTATACATGGTACTTATCTCTGTTCCAGAACCACAGACCAACTAATTTACCTGCAATAAACAAACAAAAGGAACATCTTGTCTGACCGATGCTACAACTTTCTAAACAAGTTAAGTTATGAAGGTTTACCAGTCACCAAAACAAATATTTTTAAGGAAGCCCCCATAGAAGAAGTTCGACGGTGACCACATATTTTTGAATTAATTTCACTTATTCTATAAGGAAGGGAGACAGAGGAGAGAGGAAAGCACATTTAAATTCAAAAAACAATGTTTTGCCCTCCAAAATAAAATGTATAACATCAAGGTTTTTTGATTGCTGTGTCTGAACAATTATAGACAACTTTGAATACAAGCATCATGTAAACATAACCTAAGTGAAGCACCCAAATGTGTTTCTGCGCCTCTCACTAACCAAAACAAATTGCTGAGCTATCTCTCTCCTATTTAGTTTCTCCAGTTTCTCTTTGTGTATGTGACACACAGCAACGCTGTTAAGCCGAGACTGTGTCATAGTGCTTCTGAGCCAGTTTTTCAACCTCCGAAGACCACTAAAGCATCGTTCAGCCTCAGCAGAGGAAGCAGGCACAGTGAGGAGCAACCGCACAAGTATTTCAACCTGTTCAAAGAGGCCACGGACTTCTGGCAGCATTTCTCGCAGAATGTTAGCAGCTTCACTGCTGGACTGGAAGTCATACTTTGACCTAAACATTTTGCCAACTGAATTTGAAGAGAACCTTTGTCGACTTCTGGATATTGCAGCAAAATATCCGCATCTGTCACTCCTGTTATGAGAACTTTTTCAAGTTGCCTGATCGTACAGAGCCCTTCATCTTCAAAGTGCTTGGTGAATTGTACATTGACAGTATCCAGCACCTTGAAAAATTCTGTTCTGAAGTAGTCAACCGAGGAGGAAGGTCCATGTGCAGCAGCATTACCAGTCAGGCGTGTAGGAGGATTTCGGACACGAGACATTTCAATTGGAGCCAGGTTGACTGTTTCACACATTTCTGATGCTTTGTTGTAAATACCTTGAAATTTCTCGTCTGTTCTTTTTTCAGCTATGCTGTCTTTTACACAGGTGACCGCAGCAAACATACCATCAACTGTCTGTGTACGCCTTTGAAGAGACTTATTGAGGCACTCTAATTCCTCTGTGACATCCAAGGCAAGCAGGAGACCAAGAACTACATTGCCCTTTTGCAATCTCTCTAGCAAGCCATTCGCTCTGCTGGCTGAATCCGACCCACCAGATGCCATTTCATAGCAAATTCATAGCAACTTGAATAGAATACAGCTACAGTGTAAAAGATTGATGACTGAATTGATACATTTATTCGATACACTTCAAAACTGCTTATTAGGTCCACTGAAAAATGTCCTTTCAAATATATACAAATTAATTAATCAAAAGTAGTTTTCAAAACATTAAATGCATTGCAACTGCAATGTAAAATATAACTACACACAAAATAAAAACGTTGTGTTTTGGCAACAATAAAAAAAAAAATTACACAATATTTAACCATCTAACCCTAACCCAATACCAGTCTGTTTAGATTAGCCATGTGTTCCTTGAATTAAGAGGCTCTGGTTCAACACAGGTAGAGGGCTACTATTTAACTTCAGGTGTGTTTAGTAAAGCAATCCCAGTCTGCTTGGTTTAGCTTGGTTTGCCTTGAATTAAGAGGCTCTGGTTCTGAGATCACTTGGAGAACACTAGTTTTGTAATAAAATATTTTGTCAGCAGGATGAGGCCAAATAAACACATTTTGTATTCCCAACTGCTGCATGCAGCTCACCTCAAGCTCATTACCAATGACGCGAAGAACCTGTCCAACAAACGGCTGGCCTTCGTACTTGACCAAGATGAACTTCGCATTCATCAGATCATGGTCATCTTGGACACTGGTCTGTTTACTGGCTGCTTGTAGATTGAGAGTTGTGGTGTTGTGGCACTTGCAGATGTGCGATCTGCTGCAAAAGCAGGAAATCTCTCTGTGCATTATTTGCCATGGTTCTAAGGAGATAACTTGGTGAATCCCCAACGTTCCCTTTACACGGAGAACAGTATCTGGCACAGCTTCATCAAACCTCCTGATGTTCTCCTCACTCCCCCAGAATAACTTGATTTGACTTGCTGACTAAAGGCTGTACAAATCCTCTGGTGTCTGGACATCTGCTCCCCTTTGGACAGCGAGGTCAGCAGTGCGCTTGACAGCACCATCAAGTCCATCAGGGGCGCCTTTCCCATGGGACTTCTCAGAAAAGTTCCAGGTCACCTGCTGGAAGCCTGAGAGGAAGGGGATGGTGCTGAGCAAGTAGACATTTTTTTTTATTCCGGTACTGAGTGACCGGACCATCACTCATCACAAGCAAAATTGTGGGAGTTTTGGTGCAATTCTTAGTCACATCCCTTAGCACTGGTTCCAAGTGGGCCCAAACTGCTCTCTCATCGTGCCGAAGAGATGCTGAGATGGTGGAATAAGACTGTGAGCCAGTTGCTGTATAAGCAACACAAGTGTGGACTGTAGCCTGCTTCCGACTCCCTCCAAAATGAAAAGCTTGCACCTCACTGTGCAGTTTGCAGGAGAAGTTCTCAGAAAAATCCACATGGAGGACAACTTCCTCCTCTGTTAGGCTTTCTTTTAAAGCCCTGCACTCTTTGGCCTGGTGTAACCAGTTGAAGTGGTGTTTGGCTAGGCTGTCAAGCTTTCGATTGAAAAGGTTCAACAGTTCAGCATATGTTCCAGTTTGTGCTTCTTTGACAAAATTTGTGTAGCTCTTATGCCCGTCTGTCACAGGTTTTCTTGCCCACTGATTCCAAGTCACTGTCTCTTCTGCCTGGGTTATTGCAACTTCCACCTCGTCATAGCAGCACTTTGCACAGACTTGATACATGCACGACTTGTTATCTGGACTGCAGACAATGGAGGACAATAGCTGGGAAATGCTTGTAGTTGTCAGAAGACCTTTTTGTTGTAGTTTCTCAGTCAAGAGTTTCACATTTTCATGGTCTAGGCATGCAAAGGTGTTCCTGTCGGAAACTTTTGGCTGTGTAACAAAGAATGGACAGTATCTCACAAATTGCCTGAAAGAGAGCCTGTATTGGTTGGGCATTTCTGAATTATATTCTTGGTGATATTCAATTAAGGATTTAAGTAACACACGCCTTTGTTGTTTTTTTTTTATTTTTTGTGACCGCATCTTTTCTCCCTGGGAGTAAGCGACTGTTCTCATCTCAACACAGGAAGTCAGCAACTCTCTCTTTTCTCTGGATGGCCTGTTTTTTTGCAATCCTTGATCTTGATTTTTCAATTCCTTTTCCAGACTTTTTGTCGCTTAATATTTTCATGCGCTTTCGCAGTTTTTCCTGATTCTTTTTTAGCTGCTATCATTTCTTTTTTAATTTTTTGCATTTTACGGCGCAAGTTTGCTACGTTGCTAACACAACACCACACAAAGATGTCAGAGGCACACAAACCAAAACGAGTCGACAACATCATCATGAATGGAGTAGATCACCTATAGGAGCACAGGTTTGAGACCCTTAGTCTACAGGAAAAATTAGAGGTAAAACGCCTTGGTGCACACCAACCAAGGGATTTTAGCTTTAGCCAAACCGCTGGCAAAAACACCCGTTCATTTAATGTGGACTGGTTTACCAAAAAGAAATGGCTAACGGCAAGTGAGCAAAATAAGGCACTCTTTTGCTTCCCCTGTTTGCTGTTTGGTGGCAGTGGTGGAGATGTTACTTGGTCAAGGACGGGATACAAGGATTTAAAACATCTGTCGGAGAGGATAGCCAAACACGAGAGCAGCAATTGTCATCAGGATAATGCTATTAAATTGGGTCTTTTGGGGCAGGTGAACGTAGCTGTCCAGATCGACAGTGCTTACCGGCGCGGTATTGACGAGCATAACAGGCAAGTGGAGGAAAACAGGTATGTACTCAGTCAGATCATCACTTGCATTAAAATGTGTGGGAAATGTGAGACAGCACTGCGGGGTCACGACGAGTCGGCGGACTCTCTGAATCCGGGGATATTCCGTTGTTTTTTTTGAGACGATGTGTGAGGGCGATGCTAGGCTTCAGCGGCACTATGACGCTCAGCCCGTATTCAAAAGGACATCAAGCACCATACAGAATGAATTATTCGACTGCATGTATGAACTGTACAGGGACGAGATAGCCAAACAAGTGGACGAGACATCATTTGTTGCTGTACAGGCCGACGAGACAACGGATGTCTCCTGTAAATCACAGATGGTGGTTGTGCTGCGATACATTTTGCCATGTAACACAGTGACAGAGAGGTTTTTAGAGTTTGTGGAAGTCAAGGACAAAACTGGTGTCGGCCTTTGCAATAGCATCAAGGCCGTTCTGGAGCCACGGAAGCTCAGAGAAAAGCTGATCGCTCAGACCTACGATGGTGCGGCCGTAATGAGCGGGAATGTGCGTGGGATGCAGACGCTGATGAAGGAGACCTACCCAAAGGCTCAGTTTGTTCACTGCTACGCCCACCAACTGAACCTGACGTTGCAGAAACTGTGTTCAGCTAGGATCAGCATCCTAAAGGTGTTTTTTGCAGATCTGACTGCTTTTGCCACGTTTTTCTCCTGTTCTCCAAAACGTGTTACAGCTCTTTCAGAGGCAACACACAGGCGCATTCCAAGGCCACCAGCTGTCCGATGGAATTTTAAAAGTCGTACCGTGAATGCCGTTTGGGAGACCCGTGCAGCACTGCTCAAGTGTATGGAGGCCATTCGCACAGAGCCAGGATGGGATGAGATCACCATAAGTGAGGCATACGGCCTGTCAAAGAAACTCCGGGACAGAGCCTTTCTGCAGCTGCTGGAATTTTTTTCACTGATTATGCCAGAAGTGGATGTCTTATACAACACTCTGCAAAAACGTAGCATTGATGCCCCATGCATTAAAAGCGCACTGGCACATTTCAAGGAAAATGTCCAGAAAATGCGGCAGCAAACTGATAATTTGGCTGCCACCTCTCATGAGGGAACAGACGAGCCAGTCAGACGAGTTACCAACACAGCGCCGGTGATGAAGGAGGCCTGTGACACAGTCATTTCTCAGGTAGAACAGCAGTTTTCACACAGTGACCACATGATTGCTGCAAAGCTGGTTGACAGCTCATTCTTCCCCCAGTTTGTGCTGTCATTCCCTACATCAGAGCTGGATTGTGCTGTGAAACTCTGGCCTTTGGATAAGAAAGAAAAGTTGAAGTCCGAGCTGATCACGCTGTACCGCCACAGTGAGCTTCACACAGGTAAGACGGCCCTGTCACTGTTAAAATCGATCTATGAGAACAACCTAGATGAGGTTTTTGCTGAGACCATTATTCTGCTGAAAATCATTGCAACACCAATGACGACAGCGGAGTCAGAGAGGAATTTTTCCACGTTAAAGAAGATAAAAACCTTCAGCCGCAACACCATGGGACAGCCGAGGCTCAACGCATTGGCCATGCTCTCAATTGAAAGCCAGCTGGTCCACCAGCTACATGACTTCATTCCCAAAGCCATCGAAAAGTTTTCCCAGAGGAAGGACCGCCGTGCCACCTTCCTCTTCAAACAACTCCCAGGATGAAAGTGAACTTACAGCCTACTATTACGGGGCGTGAGCATCTCACTAAGTATTCCACAGCCACACCAACTCAACTCCCAGGATGAAAGTGAACTTACAGCCTACTATTACGGGGCGTGAGCATCTCACTAAGTATTCCACAGCCACACCAACTCCTAAGTACATAATATGCAACCTCCCGGGTTCACTTAAAGGGTTCTACATGTTCTTAACAAAAACAAAAAAATATATATAAAACAAAATCACACAAAAAAATTATTTCATAATATCTGCATGATAATGTAATGTTGCATGATTTTTTCTAACATTTATTTCACTCTTATAGGCATGTCGTGAGCCTGGCGGGGTGAGAGGCAGCAGTTCAGCAAGGCAGTTGTCACACAGCAGACTGTCGCATATAATGTGAACATACAATAGTTTAATTCACTGTGCATAGGTTCCTCAGCATGATAGAGCTAGTTCTACTCTCATGCCTGTTCACTCTGTTCATTTTGCTTCGCTCATTGGTTGTCTGTCTGTCTTCTTCCAGTTTTCCCTGGTGGTGTCGAGACGGTGTGGATCAGGTTACTCCTCTGGCTGCATCTGAAGCCCTCATGTATCCACACTATTCACTATTTATATTATATTTAAGTTCTACCATGATGTAAAAATTTAGTCATCAATGATTGTATTCCTTTCTTTTTTTTCTATTATTCTCTGTACATGTGACATCTATTTCATGAAGTCCGTCCTCGGAGAGGATCCCTTCCTCTCTCACTCCCTGATATTTCTCTCAATCTTTTCCCGTCAAAGGGTTTTTTACTGGGAGTTTTTTCTCAGTCGAGGTAAGGGTGTAAGGGCAGGGTGTCATACTGTATGGAATGTGAAGCCCACTGAGGCAAATGTCTATTTGCGATATTTCTCCATGCTTCAGTGTTTTGTCTGTTTGTTTGTTATGTCTTGTGCTTTTCAGTCTGTGCATGTTTGTCCCGTCTTAAATGTTCCCACTCCTGGCCTGCACCTTGTCGTGGTGAGTGGGCTTTAAACCGAGACAGGCCAACATTCTGAATCTTTTCTTTCACAGCTATTATCTTTGATTTCTCCTCCAGGATGCTGCCTAGGCCTATGGGAGGAGGTGTACTCCATGGTAAAATGATATTGGGTTCTTATAGTAGCTCTACCAGCTGTTTGCACTAGTATAATTTTATTCTGAAGTTATTGAAAACACTTTTAAAACCTATACAATCATCATTGCAATGTTTTGATGTCCTACTAATGGACAGAGGTGTGGACTCGAGTCACATGACTTGGACTCGAGTCAGACTTGAGTCATGAATTTGATGACTTGAGACTCGACTTGACAAAATGTAGAGACTTGCAACTTGACTTGGACTTTAACATCAATGACTCGTGACTTGACTTGGACTTGAGGCTTTTGACTTGACTTGCTACTTTCCCCAAAACCCAAAGATTAAAAAGTATATTTTTAAGTAGGCCTACCGCTCTGTATCTTTCATCATGTAGCCTAGTGTAGCGGAGGAAACTGGTGGATGTAGGCCTACCGGAACCGCGCTGATCTGCTCATCACTGGTTTCACTTCAGAGGTGTCGGCCAGAACACCACTTAAAGCCAAAAACGTCAGACTATAAGCATGAGACTAGGAGAGGAGGAGTAGGGTTTATCCGCTCTTTATTTTCCTTCTTTTACAGGCACAACCGCATATAGATCGCGGGAAAAGAACAAAAGCTTACATTCCGCTGTGATGAGACGTTAGAACAGCTGTTGCGACCGGCGAGTCGCGGCCGTTAATAACATCCATAAACTGTAATTTCTAACAGCGATCGGGACTGCATGTACTTACTCACACACGGGTGATTCACATAAACTCAAATAAACACGTTTCAACTGGAATGATCGACTACTGCAGCAACATGCACGTCGCTCACACACCTGACCGAGGGAGAAGAGAAAGGAAACTTACTAAACAGACTCTCCGGCTGACTGACGTCACTGCCACTAACTGACAGCTATAATGTCATCCACACTGAACAAAACACATCTTAACACACTATAAGAAATAACAACACTGTAACCTGTAAACTTTTGGGCCTTTTCTACATGTAGCCTATGTGTGAGTGTCTGTTTTTGTTCGGGTATAAAAACTACGAGGTGGTCAACATAACACAAATTAATAAATGTGTTTATTCTGTAAAGGAGTGGTTTAAAATGAAGAATATTATTGCAAAATACGAGTTAAATGTTAAAAATCACTGGTAAATAGTGCATTTAGGAAGTGCAATTGTGTCCGTACAATTTTTTTTCCACAAATTCAATTGCACTTGTTTTAATAAATAAAGACAGATTTTAAAAGCATACATGATGTGGGTAAATATATTATTACTTTTTGGTTAAAAGGACTCGAAATGACCTGAAGCTCAAACTGCAGGACTTGGGACTTACTTGAGACTTGTCAGCATTGACTTGGGACTTGACTCGGGACTTGCCTGTCTTGACTCGAGACTTGACTCGGGACTTGAGTGCAAAGACTTGAGACTTACTTGTGACTTGCTAAACAATGACTTGGTCCCACCTCTGCTAATGGATGTAACCAAGCTGCACTAATGTACTTTATTAATTAAATATATATAATACATGGAGAGAACAGTCACTCAAAAACAAAAAAAAAACAGCATGGCGAATAGTGCTAAAGTATAATTTTATTTGTAATGGTTGTGATGGCCCAAGTACCTGCCTGCTGTCCTGGTTATCTTTCCACAGGTCCTTGTGGGTGGAGCTGAGGCCTGAATAGTGAATAGTTAACACCTAGCGAGGGCTACAAACAGAATGGGACACAAATACGTAGGTAAGACCAATGAAGGAAAGAGTTTGTACATGATGAAATATTTCTTGTCTGATCTTTCATTACTTCACAAACAGCTCAATTTCTATTTTGAAATAAGTTTGCATTTTTATGCAAATTGCCATCTCTATTTTCTAATTCTGGTGTATATATTAGGGCTGTAACATATTCCTAAAATGAAGTTTGAACTAATTTAAAAGGACCCATAATTGGTGAGAATATATTGTACTACCCTTTAGCGCCCTCTGCTGGATCAGAAAATAAACTGCTTTGAATATGAATGAGACTGCTTCACACATATCGAACGTGAAATTTTAACTTTTCACCCCACCTTTGAATAAAAAGTGATAGCCCTAGTGTATATATAGGTTTTTCACACGTGTTCTCACCCACTCTTTCCTCGCAATAAGTTTGAAGTACGCAAGACAGAGAGGATCACAGGTCATTTCATATTCTATGATAAGATATTAACTAAAGCCTACAAGCAGTACAGATGAATGGATCGATAGTGTTTGGAGGGATGTCTATATCTATATGTATGCCTGTAAAACAAAGTCAATAGCAACACTTTTATAAAAGTGAAGGGGTCTACCATTTTTATTGTTGGGATTGAAGTTGGCGCCAGTGTTAGATGAAAAAGAGCAGATAAGTATACATTGGCTTAATGATGTGGCTCTTACATGTGGAATAGCAAATTGGTTCTTTCAAGGTGTTTTAGTTGAAAAACCTGCAAACCGGCGTCAGACCAGAACTACAACCATATTATTGTTGGTGGAAAATGTGTAACTGTGCCTACACTGGGAACATGTCTGTAGTGTTTTATCCCTTTTTGTTCCTACAACAGTCAAGCTCAACTCTTTTTCTTCAACATTTTATTAATGTTTTATTTTTTTTCAACATGGAAATTTCAGTAGGAGGCTCGTCAACTCTCGTGACTCCTTCAAGCTGTGGACAGGATTGGCCAAGGCAGTGGGGGTTCCAGCAGTCTAACAGCGGCTCACCAGAGCTCCGAGGCTGGGGAAGAGGATGGCAAATAAAAGTAGAGTCACTCACTGAATCACACAGGCACCCACACAATGTTAACTCTTGAATGCTATCTTTTTGAATAAATACTAACAGATGGGAGTAGCAGAAAGCAGTTCAACACTGAATAAGGGACTGACCTGCACTGCAGCATGTCCTTCAAGCTGTGGACAGGATTGGCCAAGGCAGTGAGGGTTCTAGCAGTCTAACAGCAGCTCACCAGAGCTCCGAGGCTGGAGAAGAGGATGGCAAATAAAAGTAGAGTCACTCACTGAACAAAAGCTCTATATTAGCCATGACACTCAGGACCGGAGACCACTTTCTTTTTACTTTCCCAATTACAGCGTTTGAAGGTGGTCTTTAAGGCATTTAAAAATATTATCTAAAAAAATGTCCATCCCCCAACGAGACAAATGGACTCCATCGGCTAAAAAAAGTCCCGCAGTGTCATATCTAATACGATTATGGGGAATAATTCCTCCACTGACTGCATTAACAAACTGGGCCATAAGACGGTTGACACACCTTCTGGCCCAGTCAATCCTGGCTGGAAACCTCTCAGCCTTCCAGCGTCATCTTGGGGTGAGGGCCGAAAAGAATATGGGTAAAATCCATGGAGAAAGAGCAGGTCCCTCTCCATTTCATTCACCAGACTGATACTCTTGACTGCCCCCAAGTCGTTGCCACCGCAGTGAATGACGAGTACATCAGGCACTTTCAACAAGGGTTTCAAGAAAGAGAGGAAGAAGCTTACCCCACCGCAGCCGACCCACGCCGAACCAGCAGACGGTAAGGTCCGGCGCCTCCATCTCCCTCCTCTTGGCTCCGCCCTGGGCAGCTCGCCGGACATAGCTGTCCCCAATCACCCAAACAAGCACTGTGGAAACAAAGTAATGTTAGGTATATCAACAGGGATAGGGATAGGTATATTACAAAATGCATTATAAGCATTGGCTGGGTTTCAATAATGTTATGATAGATACCATAGGTCATAAATATAATGTGTACATTCAAATAAAATACATACATGCATGATGTCAAGATAAAGATAAGTCTTACATTTATTTATACTTTGATTAAATACATGCCGATGTTTTACATTGATGTTCAAGTCTTAAAGCAATGAAGTTTTTCTTACTCTTAGGCGTCTCGATTCAGTTCAGTGACACTAAAAAGAACAAAATGAAAAATTGAGTAAATATAAAAGTGCCTCTTTTTATTAATACAACAGTGTGCAGAATAATGAGGCTGATATTAACGTTTACGTCTTACGCAGCGGCAGCAATATCTACTGCTTTTCATGCTAAACGTTACAAACATAATTTTACGAATAATAACATTGATTTGATTTCAAAACCTTAAAATATTTACACGCAGTGTGGTTTGTCGATATAAGTGATCCTACACAATTTTTGATTTTTATAATTTGACAAAACGTTAAGTTCTAAATCGGCAAAAAAAAAAGCATGGCCAATCACAATTATATTGCCTGGCTTTTGCTAGCTAGCAAAAACCTGGGGTAATTGAAAAACCAACGGATGACGTCACGGACACTGGTAGGGTGAATTTGGGTAATGTGGGACACTTTTCGCAATTTTGACTTCAGCGACCTTTTGCGACATCTATCTAACACATAATCTCAACATATTATACATTTATGAAAACCCCAAGATGTTTTCTCACAAGAACAGAAGAAATAATGTAGATATAGTACCCAGCTGAGAAATGCCACACCTTTTAGTGTAATGTGTGCCAAAATAAATTTTCGGCTTGAATTTGATAATGTGGGACAGGTCACTTGGTAATCTGGGACACTTATATTATCCTAAAAAAAGAGCCTCAATCACCTTACTTTATGTGTGTCAGGCTTAATATCACCAATTTGTTTAAAAGCATTGTGGAAAAATGACAAAGACAAGTAGCTCATTATGAAAATGTGTATTCATAGAACAATAAATATTACTTTTTGCAAGGTTTTATCTAATCCACTTTAAATCGACCATAAATCACTAAAATGTATGTTATCTAAATTCATGTGTTGTGTTTTACGGTGTAAAATATAAAACATTGTAGGAAACACATTTGAAAACAATTAATTAATATTCAAGAAAAAGCTAGAAACAATAAGCCTACTATAACTAATCCAATTTAAATCCCTAACATTCATCATTCCTTTAAATGTGCACTATGCAGTTTCAGAGGAGGGGGATTTGTTAACATTCACAGAGCCTGCAGTAAATTTACAAAACATATTGTTTTATCATTATAAACCAAACCAAAATAATTGTAAGGAACCTGGAACTAAACAAAAGTCTAAAATGCATTTGTAAACACTAAACAGAAACGTAGGCCCTGCTGCTGTAACCAACAACAGTGAAACAGTAACTTTTCAGGGAGCTTTCTAACTTCAAACTTTAAATAAGGAAGAAACAGTCCTTGCAAATAAAAGAACCATCGTCATCGAGCACACCATTTTCCTCCGCACATGTCTCATGGTACCATTGGCTGCAGACAGCACAGGACAGCCACCCTTCTGTTGCTTTTGGGTCACCTCTGTCCCCATATGCATGGTTGCAGATGACACATGGCTCCTTATCATTTGTCGTTTGTGTTGGCTTTGGCTTTGGCTTCACTTTTGGCTTTGGCTGTTGCTGTTTCACCTTTCCCTTCCCCTGGACGTATTCGAAATGCTGCTCACTTGTCAGGTTAATGGAAGGTGGTTTTGATCTCTTCCGGACTGCTGTTGGCCTCTCTCTGAACGGAACATTTACAAGGTCCTTGAAGGACACTGCCGCCTGCACAATCTCGACCTCAACCTCATGTGCCACAGGTATAGCATCATTGGGCATAAGAGGGTCCTGCAGGAGATAGGCCTCAGGGTGGAGGTATGGAGGGAGATGGGCCTCAGAATGGAGGTGAGGATGGAGATGGGCCTCAGGGTGGAGGTATTGAGGGAGAGTGGCTTCTTTCACAGGACCATGCAGAGGATGGGCCTCAGGATGGAGGTGAGGATGGAGATGGGCCTCAGGATGGAGGTGAGGATGGAGATGGCCCTCAGGATGGAGATGGGCCTCAGGATGGAGGTGAGGATGGAGATGGGCCTCAGGATGGAGATGGGCCTCAGGATGGAGATGAGGAGGAGATGGGCCTCAGGATGGAGGTGAGGATGGAGATGGGCCTCAGGATGGAGGTGAGGATGGAGATGGGCCTCAGGATGGAGGTGAGGATGGAGATCGGCCTCAGGATGGAGGTGTGGTAGATGTCTCTCTGTTGTTTCACTTGGCACAAAGAGGGCCTCATCAATGTGGGCTGGATTTAATGGATAGATCCCACTGCCCCGGAAGCCAGCAATGGCATTTGAAGGGGTCGCTGCCTTGCTCCAGGCCTTAGAAAACACAGGCAAAAACAATGTTCTGTCAAGCCTCTTCCCCCCACTCTCCCTGGTGACAGCCCTCCCTTCCAGCTTCCAGTGGTGCTTAAGGCTTTTAAAAAAAGCCCTGTCTGCCGGCTGCAGGTAGTGGGTTGTGTGGGCAGGCAATCCAACAACATGCACATTGTTTTCCTTCATGAGGTTGAGGAAGTCCATGTTGTAGACGTGGGAGCTGTGTCCATCTAGGAGCAGAACATGTGGACGTGGATCGTCTCTTTGGAGGCATTGTAACAGGAATTGCCTCCCCCACTCAAAAAACAGCTGGCTGTTTATCCAACCGTTATCCGACATCCTTACCACAGTGTTTGGTGGACAGCCCAGGAGCCACTCTGCCCTCAGCCGTTTCCCTTTAAATATTATCATGGTGGTGCCGTACCCACCGGCAGCATTTAAACTGGCAAGGCAGGTGGTTGTCACTCCCTTTTCACCTGCCGTTACCTCGAAGCATGGTCCCCCGACCTCAGCAACCACCCTGGTGGAGAGAAAGTGATCCTGCAGGCCAGTCTCGTCACAATTCCAGATGTGGTTTGGTGCGTTTTCGAGGCCGAGGGACTTGATTATGTCCTCCAACTCGCTGAACCACTTCATTACTACTGGCCGGTTGAAGCCAGCTGCTCTTGCAGCAGGAAGACCTTCGGGCTTTCTTATACTTAGGGTAGGATTTCTCTTCAAGAAGCCTTGAAACCAGCAGTAGCCAGCTTTTTTCTTGGTTTCAGAGAAGCCCTTTATCATTTTCTTTTGGGCAAACTGGAATGCGAGGTGCTGGATGTCTTCCATGCTGAGGGGAAAGCCTCTTTTGCCGAGCATCTTTATGAGGTCTGCCAGGACGTTTTCATCCTCCTTGGAGATGAAGGGCTTCCTCCCAATTTTGTGCTTGTGCTCCCCTGTGCCTTTAACTCTTCTCTGAAGGGTTGATTTTGGAACATTCCAGGATCTGGCTAGTAAACGAAGTTGAGGGACGCTGCCTTCCTCCACTAGCTCCCTGTACTCAGCTATAGCTCCCTTCATTCGTGTATCACTCCACTGATTTAGTTTTTTCCTACAACTCTCATCTCTCTCTCTCTTCCTCTCTCTTTCTGTCTGTCGTCCTCTCTTTTCCTTACACTGTGGCACCATTGTATTCTGCACACATTTAATTTGGTTAATTATTGAGTATTTTCATATTTTAGCAGATATTGTATTGTGACTTGCACTGGTACTTTAGCACTGGTTATGCATCTGACTGTAATGTAATGTTATAAACCCTGAATAACTATGTAGGTCTATGCAACTTCAGGTGGTCCCTAATATAAATGCATTTCATTTGGATAAATTAAAAGGTGCAGTCAACAATTCTGGAGAACGCTTGTTGTCAAAGTCACTGTTTAACAAAATCAGTGAATATCTCCTCATGATCCACTACCTGTCGACTAGGCTACCTGTCCATACTGTCTGTGCACTAAAAATAATCTGGTGTTAACAAACAGCCTAGTTCTGTAAACTGGTATGTAAACAAAGGGAGTCGGACCGACCTAACCTAGTTAGCAACAATGCTATCAATGAAGGCTAAGATTTATCACTAGGAAAATACATGTAACGTGTTTTTAGTAGTAGCCTACTGTAGCAAGTGTTACAATAAGCCTGTCAATATGTAATGATTATAGTAACAGTAATATAGTAATACATTTAAAGCCAAATTCTTATCAAAGCCAAAGTATAAACTGATCAGTAGTTTAACCTATATTGATAGCATTGCTGCTAGCTAGGATGACTGGGCTTAAACCTTTTGTTTTCTTTTTTTTCATTTTTGATTTTTGACAGGTAGTGGATTGTGAAGAGATATTCATTTATTGGTGAGAAAAGGTGATTTTTTTACAACAAGCGTTCTCCAGAACAGCCCACTCTACTTTAAAATGACTGTCCCAGATTACCCAAACCATGCTGTCCCAGATTATCAATCATATTTGATAATCTGGGACGACAACAAAATTATTGAAAAAAATAAATCTAAAACACATTTTCAAAATATTATTGCATATGTTGTTGCTTGAACATTTCACAAACATAATTATGTAAAAAAAATAGGAACATTTGTTGCTTATTACAGGTTTATATCCTTAGCATTACATTCATCAGAATCCTATGTCACTGACCTATTCTTGCAAATCCAAGGGGAGCATCTGTTTGATCAATGCCCCACCCCTTCCTGTGACATCAATCTTATCATGTCATATCATTTCAGTCACATGACATCCATGCTAAACCAATAGTAAAAGTCTTGTGAAAAAAAATTATATAGGAAGGGAAATAAACACACTTAAATTTAGGTGTCCCAGATTACCCAATGTCCCACATTACCCGAATTCACCCTACGTCTTTTTTTCATATTTCAGTGCCTACCCTCTTACTGACCTCTTATCGCCACGACTGTGAAAACAAACGGGCGATGTCACGGACGCTGGTAATTAAAAAACAATATTAGCCTAGCCCCACCTGTTTTTTACATGTAGAAACCTGCTTACACTAGAATACTTTTAAAAGACTTTGAAAAGACTGAAAACTGAAACCCTCTTACATCTAAAGACAATCAACTCCCACCTGAAGACAACTAGTCATTAGTTTTCAGTCACAGAGTGAGATTTTGAAACGACAGGGGTCTCATATTGCAAGACTACAACTAGATTCCTTTTGAGATTAATATTATTTCCGCAAACGCGATAGTGATTATTTAATTAAAAAAAGGTTAATTCAATATTCCGAGCAGAGGACTTCCTTTAGTTATTTGACCAGCTTTATTTGCTGATCTCGTCCCCCAATAACTTTAACTCCTCACCCTGTATTTGACGGTAAAGTGTTAAGGTTGCGCGGCTGTCAGCCTGGTTCTCCCGCCGAGGCTTCAAGGAAAAAGTGCCTGCACAGGCGGACACAGGTCGCGACTAATGCCGCTCCTCCTGCGTCGTGCTTGGTGCATGTGAGAGTGTGACAGACAGTGTTTAAGTCATTTTGCTTGAGCCAACTATCAAACATATTTGATAATGTCGGAACGTCAAGACGGGACTCGGGAAATCGAAAAAGACCACCATACACCAAACGCGCGCCACAACTCCAGCACGACTTCTGTGATTTCAGTCCGACATTGGAAGATTGTCTGCGACTGTCAAATTGCGTGAAAAGTCATGTAGTGTAAGCCCAGCATAAACAAGGAATTAGTCTGAATGAAAAATCACAAAACTTTGAAAATGTCCAATTGTTTTTCGAGAGGATGATAGAGAAGAGGATACTAGAGGATATAAGATCGTTGTTCACATCACATTGACGTTCTACAAACCAATACACTGCACGTACTGAATAAGGAGGCGTGGTTCAGGGACCTGATGAAAACAGGAGGGTTGGTATGTATTGTAGGCTATGGTTGTTGATTGCGCTCAAATAATTGTAGTGTGAACCCCAGACTAATCAGAATGACACAAACCATGAATCAGACAGTCAGGTGTAGAAAGGCCTTTCATTTAGAATGGCTTGTTGATGCACAAGACAAAGACGAAAACATCAGACTGGCAGATTAAGATAAAAGCTGGGCGATAGGGCAAAAATAGTGTCACAATAATTGTGAGTGGTGTGGATATCTGAAACAAAAGTGATGGAGCACAGCACAGACCGTATGCAAATGCTGTGCCGTCAGTCAGTGCCAACAAGAAAGCACATCTAATCTTTTTCATCATCTACAAAGTGACCATCCCAGCGACCATACAGAAAGTGTGAAAATGCTGCAACAACAAGTTTTGTCCAATGTTCTTACCACTGCTGTTAGCAATCCATGTAGTGGACGTTGTATTTCATTTTATTTCAGCAACAACTTCCTGGCCTTTGGAGGATAATAAGAGCTTAATAATAATAATTGATAGGTTTTATATATAGCACTTTTTTGGAGGTCACTCAAAGACGCTTTTTATCACATTTTATCAATATACATTGAAAATAAATAAATAATTAAAACTTCATTGCTCGTTTCATAGGCCTCTGTTCTTCCACTGAATTTGTTTTCCTATTCGCTAAAGTTGCTCACCTTTCCTGACCGTTGGAAACTCAAACCAGAGCATCACAGTAGGAAACAGGTGTGTACTTTAACATGAAAGGTAAAAACTGCAGTCTGAAGGCCGAATTCCACCGGCTGTCTGTCCGGTCCTTCCCCGCGGCATCAGAGCTGTCAGGTTTTTACTTTAGTCAGAGCGTGAGCGTCCACTAACTCCGCTGCGCCTCTGCTCCAGCTGTCCGGTGAAATACACACGGTTTCTATTTTATTTTATTTTATATATATATATATAACACTGCATAGCTCACGTTATAATAGTGGATACAACCCAAACATGAATATAAATGGATCAAACAAATCAAATGAATAAAAAATCTGAAACAGCAATCACGCAACAGCGACCAGCATACGGCCATTATTATTACTTTTATTTGATTAGGACAGTGCATATTAATCAACATGTCAGCAAAGCATCAATGTAAATATGCCGGAGTTAGCATAATTGCTAATTCACATCCGTAGTCCTAAGGCAAGTCATAATACAATACATCAATATACAGCTACATGAAAATTTTACAGTTAATTCACAACTAGCTAAAATACAGTTTTACACTGACACCCAATCAGTACAGGCGGTTAGAAAAGACAAAAGAAACAAAACAACATCAGGAAGAAAAGAAGAGAGAGAAAAAAAGAAAGTTCTGCATGAGAACAGGTCTGGCTTGCTACTAACCACTCTTTGAGGGTCTTTTTAAAGGTGGTGTAGGTGGTACAGTCTCTGACTTGAGCTGGTAATTCATTCCAGGACTGTGTTCCTCTGATGGACAGGACCATTTGGCCAAATTTGGTCCTACACTGTTTTACCGGAGCTGCTACACAAGTTGTTAAGGCGTCCAGTCAGCATGGATGATCTCAAGCGGAGAAAAGTCTCTCAACGCTGCAGGACTTGGAAGGCAGTGTTATGATGATCCTTAAAACACTGTTCATGTTGGGGGAAATGTCAGCTGTCCAGTACTTCCATTAATGTGGGAACGTTTTCCTGATCCATTTTCCGTCTGATGTGTTGAATGAATACAGCATGATCAGCATCTGCGATCTCAATGCCACGCAGTGGACCATTTAGAATGTTTGTTTGTTTTTTTCCCGACAAAAATGGCAGATCCGAAAATGCGAAAGAGGCCGCTGCTCTCATTATTCCATATGTGTTGTCTTAACAGTGTCAGTCAAACTCCATTATCTGCCTGTCAAGAATACAGTTCCACAGGGCCCTTAAATCCTCATTGCTCTTGACAGCTGACGTTTTCCCCAGCGTTATGGTGACAACAGACTTGTGGAACTTTGAAGGCAGCTTGTGTTCACGAGAAGCAACCATGCTTTTCTATCAGATCTTCTGTCAGTTTAAGCACGTCACAGAAGTCAACCCACAAATCCTCATGGGAAGTTGCATATGTAGCTTTCAGTGTTTCAATCAGTAATGTACAGTCTGTCAGACAAAGCGTTGAGCTCTGCAGCCCCTTGTCGGCAAAATCGCTGTTTTCAAACAGTTTGCAAAAAGTCACAAGCATGAATCTGCATCTCCATCAAGCAAGAGTGACGCTGGGCCCCGGTAAAGAAGAACAACTATAACATGCTTCGGGTTTCGCTCCACAAATGACGGGGCCTCGCCGTGCAGTTGAATCAAAACTGTCGCGTGGCTTTGTGGTGTATGGCTGTCGCTGTATGCTTTTAGATTGGTTTGTGCAATTGCATGCAACTTGCTTCATTCGTGTTTGTGCAGGCCTCTTTTAGGCCTTTCACACAGCAGCAAAATCGGAGCCGGTTCCGGGCTAGTTCGGAGCTAGAACCAGTGTTTTGGTTTCACAACACCAGAGAACCGGTTCAACTCAAACCCCAGGATTGAGCAGGGTTTGAGGTAAGAACTGCTTGCGCCAGCGGCCGGGGGAGGGATTATCCTGACCAACCAGACCAACTCAAACCTCATGCCCGCCATATTTAAAAACACCGCTACTACGAGACGTAAACTTAACATAATTACCGAACGTAGCGATCAAATTGACCGGCGAAAATACGCTGTTTGGGTCCTGTTTGCAAAGTAGGGTGACCAGATCCCAATTCACCAGATGTGGGACAAAGACTACATTTGTGCGGGACAATGTGCCGTTTTTTTTAGCAAAATAAACTTGTGTCACCACCAGTAATGCCAGAGACACAGCTTTCTATATTAAAAAACATCAGCGCGCAGCAGTTAAGTTAGCTACTGTTAAACAAATAGAGCATTAAGGCTGCGGCTTCACATTAAAAGCATTTCACTGGCTTCACATTAGCATTTCATTGGACAAACGTGAGTTGGCTTTTATTTTGAAGTGACATGAAAGTAAACGCAGAAGCAGGCAGCACCTTCACAGCATGGACATATAAACACAGAGCCCAAACACAGAGCCAAGCAGTGCGACAAACGGAGACACACACATACACACGCAAAGTGAGAGCCTAAACGTGTAAAAATAAGACGTATTCGCCGCTGTTGTTGTGCTTAAAGCTAGCGGTAGCTTTAGCCACAAGAGCAGCGGCGTCGGGCGACGTACACGTTTACAGTGACGTCATGACGTTGCTCTCTTGCCGGCTCCATGGCTGGCTCTGGTCGTTGTGAAACCAACCGGTTCATAACTGGGATAAGGCTGTAACCAGTTTTGAACTGGCCCCAGCCCGGAACTGGCTCATGGTTCTTTTTGGTGTGAAAGGCCTATTTGAGATGTTTTCAGTTCCTGTAGCCATCGCTGATAAAAATGAACCTGGTGTGCATATCCGGAAATGCCTACACGCCTTGCGACAGACTGTATCCCGCTCTTTGCTGTATTCCATCCATTTTAATTGCTCATACTCAGAGAGCTGTTAAGCCATTGCTCAGTCAGGCTGCTAACTAATGGTGCACCAAACCGCCATCCACTGTCGCCGACCGTGATGTTGCGTAAAGGCGTCACTGGACAGGACTAATGAATACGTGAGGAGTTTTTGAATATTATTCATTTTTAGTAGCTACTGTAAATATTTTAAATTCTGAATTTATTCAAGAAAAGACATATACTGTATGAGACAACTTATTCACCATGTAACATAAAACACATCTTACAGCTTCACCTCAAAATATTAATTCAAGGCTATAATAAGTGCATTTAGAACAGTCTTTTTTAACATATGCTACATACCATGAGCACAAGTAGTGCTTAACAGAGCATGCATGCTCAAATTGTAAACGTAAAATACCACAAAAGTAAAGTGCAAATAAATTGAGCAGTAAAGTAAAATAGCTTAGCTTCATATTTTCTATCAGGTTATCAGTGCAATAATGTGCTGTTTTAACTGTAGCATCAACACTGTACAACAGTAACATAGAGTCAGGTTCACACACAGCATCAGCGGTAAAATACAAACAGGCTTACTGAGCCTCGTGGGAAGACACAGCATAACACAGAGCATGGCTAGCACAGTTAGCAATGAGCGTTAGTATTAGCTTCTAGCTTCATGATCTCACCAAGACTCGGCCGAAAATAATAAAACTCCCGGCGCTCGGTCATCAATTCCCTCTCTCGCACTTCGGTTATGTTTCCCTTCAACTTCCACTCAGTTTTTATACAGTTTAATAACTGACTATTTCTATAGTTTGACTCGTTCTCACCACTCGTTTTCACTCGTCTGCTTGTGTTAGCGACAGCTACGTGAAGGGCGGGGCTTACTTCCCTCTAACCAATAGGAGGTCTGTATTCTGAGATATTTATTTATTTATTTATTATTCTTTCGGACAATTCCGTTGTCCGAAGGGTGACGGAAGAAGCCAAAGGCTTATCAGGTCCCTCCCCCATAGATACAGCCAATAGGACTCCAGTTAAAGCTCACACATTTTGCACTTTGCTGTCAATTTTATATGGTCTAAGTAGTCCCTAATACATGTTTTTTTAGATGTTTGCTGAAAAACCCGTTCAGATCATTTATTGTAGCAAGCCTCTAAACCCTGATTGTCCCAGGATGGTCTCAGGATGACCTATATTTGTGCGATCTGGCTGGCCCCTCCCACCTCTCTGCCGGGCTTTCTTTATATGTCCATGGGGCTCTCCCACCGTCTCTGCCGTGCTCTCGCGATACTGGAGAGACACTCAGCCGTTCAGAGACACTCAGACACTGAGGGCGCTAGCGTTAAGCCACCCCCCCCCCCCAAAAAAAAAGAAAATCGTTTTTTTTGTGTGTGTTAACTTGAGGCAACTAAACATCGCTGGTGGGAACAGGCAGATGGTAGCTCGTCTTCTGAGGCCCTTTTCTTAGGTCAACCCCAAGGAGGTGTGCAGCAAGCTCCTCCTGGAATTGCTGCCGGGTCATCGGTCTCTCCTGCTGCAGGCTGGCACACTCCTTGTGTATAATGAAGGAGTTGGTCGCAGCGATGTCCACCAGATGCTGGAACACAGTGGTGGGCCATCTCGTCGTCTTCCGGTGGACTGAATTTGTCCCAATCATCTAGTCAGATGTGTCGACTCCCCCCATGTACCTGTTATATTCAGTTACCGTGGTGGGTCTGGGGATTGAGATATGCTGGTGTGGCCCATCACCCGTCTTCTGCCAACGCTGCACTGTATCCCCGCTGTAAACGGGGTGGATGGTGGAGCGCAGGGAGACCTCTCTTGTGTCCATCCACTTCACGAAGAGAAGATCCCTGTCCCTGATCCACCGGATAGTGCCTCGTGGAGACCTTTTTGTAATGGCATTCTCCTGGGTGGTAGGCACACCAACTCTTCCTTGCCTGTATAAGAAGAAGATGATTACTTTATTATCATTTCATAGTGAATACATACATTGAAACAAAATGTATTCTCTTCACTTCCATTTTATCCATACGTATGTATTTATTTATTTTGTGTACATTGAACCTGCCCTGTCAAAGATGAATTTCTGCCACTTGTGACAGACAATAAAGTTTTTCTTATCTTATCTTATGTCAGTACACATCACTAGGAGCAGATTGCACATTACCTGTATGTCCCACAAGCTCCGAATCCCTCCTGGCTCAGGTGTCAGTAGAGGAGGGGACTTGTGTAGAAGTTGTCTGTGTAGACGACCCCAGGTATCCTTTATCCATCAGTCCGACAACAACGTCAAAGGAGAGCCCCTTCCCTGTGGCCGTCTTGGACTTTCCAGTGTATAGCTTGAAGTCTAAAGTGTAGCCGTTTGTTGCAGCAAGCACAAAGAACTTCAGGCCCCACTTTGTTGGCTTTGCCTTCATGTATTGCTTGATACCAAGCCTGGCCTTGGTCCCGACCATCCTCTCATCAACTGCAAGGTGCTGTCTTGGCTGGTAAATGGACTTGCAGTTTATCTGGATCATTTCCATAAGCGGTCTTACACGGTGGAGGTGATCATAGGCATCAGTCCCATTTTTGGTGTCGTTCTCATCACTTTGAGCTGGGTCACTCATATGGAGATTCCCTAATACTGCCCTAAACCGGTCTCGGGTCATGGCGGTGGCGGGGAAAGGGACACTAAATATACTCTCTGTTCTCCAGAAATCTCTTATCTTGGGCAGGTCCAGCACCGACATGTAGAGCAACATGCCAATGAATCTTCTCATTTCCTCCGGCTGGATTTCTGTCCAGAGGAATCTTCTCCCTTTCTCGAGGTTTTTGGCTGCATTCTTGTTGGTGTTTTTACACAGGAGAAGCAAAACCGCAGCATCAAAAAAATGGGAGAAAATTTCACCTGGTGGTGGGTTTCCCATACTGAGAGGGGGTTGGACACCTGGAGTGCGTCGGGGGTTGAACCTCAGTTTTTGAGGGACTCCATCATCTGGTTCAGCCTCTGTCTTCCACCTTTCTTGGTGTGGTGAGCGGTTTCGGTCTCTATTACCAGCATCACCAGAACCTCCAGCCCCATTGCTCCTCCCTGTACGTCTCTGAATGACACTGGGGGACTCCTCCTCCACCACACTGTAAAATAAAAACAAGGCATCATATATATATATATATATATATATATATTAGTGGTGGGCCGTTATCGGCGTTAACGTGCTGCGTTAACGCCAGACTCTTATCGGCGATAAAAAAAATATCGCCGTTAATCTCTTATTCCACCTCCTGTTCGGCTCAGGGAGCCAGTCATTTGTACAGTTCAGTTTAGACTCGGCCGTAATGCTGCTGCACACACACACACACTGGAACGCAGGGTGGGTGTGTGTGGCCACCGGTCGCCACGTGACTATAAGTTTCCAAGTTTTAAACACTTCTATCTCTTCAACGGCAACGTCACCGTACCCGAATCCTAAATATCCCCATAGCAGACGCTATATTTCATCGGGGAGAAAACTTTGTTTTGCGCCACAGTTGAGCTTAGACTCGGCCGTAATGCTGCTGCACACACACACACAGACAGGCACACACACACGCTGCATGTCAGAGACGAGGGGCGCTACCAAAAAGACGAGAGGAGCGGTTGGAGCAGTTGGAGAGTTTAGACACACATGCGCGCACATTTATTTCAAGCCCCAACCTCAGCGATTTTTACCAGTATCCAATAAGGAAGTGACCACAACTGTAGTAACCCGGAAGTGCCACTGGGGGCTGTATGCAGAAGAGAGCCATCTCTCATTGACTCCGATGTTAAACATGCCGTTTTCACAGCATTATTAAACCTATTTCAGGCCTGGATTGAAAAACCATTCTAGTCTGTATGTTTAGTTCATATCTCCATGACAACTCTGAGGGGGGTGAATTTTTTTCTAGCAGACTAGTTTTTATTCTATTGGAAGTTAAAATATATGAATTTTAGGGGCGTGGCCTCTTGATTGACAGCTAGCCTCTGTCCCTCACTCAACCTCGAAGGCTAGTTATAAGGGTTAGCATGCTAACTCAGTAGACAGCAGTGTGTTCATTCCTCCATCCCGTGTGCTGCTTGGGGCTGTACCAACGATGGATTAAGGACTGTGGTTTACAGTTTTTTCGGTGAGTAACACTGTATTTACAATTATTATTGTTATGTTACAACTGTACACTGTAGCCTATAGAACCAATTAAAAGCTGTTAGTTTCGCGAGTGTCACAGTGAGTGTTAGCTCTGTTATGCCAGCTAAATAAATAGCTAGTAGCCACTGCCATGACTTGAGCACCGGGAGAGTTCGGCGGTGTTTGGGCCGTGAGGGTCGCTGTTTTACAGTTTATTAAGGGCATGGTACTGTGTTGAATACGTGTGGTATATCGGTTTAAATCATATCATAAATCATGTTGGCTGCATGCTTGTGGAGCCGGTGTGTCTCTGCCCGGGCCCGAGGTTTTTTCAAGGCTCCATGCCGCTAACGACTGTTCATGGTCAGATGGGCACGTAATGGAATCGGCTCAGAAACAAAAGTTGGGCTGAGCGGTCCAGTTAAACCTTTTACTATCTATGGGTTAAACATATGGCATAGGAACACTTTTGTGACAAAATATATGCTCACAAGTTTGCGCTCAATAATGTATAGATGAAGGGGCTATGTGCATCCGTAAAACCGGCTCCGTTCCACGGTTACTACGATGGTTATTTTTTTTATAACAGTCGTATAAACTCAAATTAAATATACAATTGTGGCTGTGTTTCCGCATCTGTGTTATCCGTGGATATTATGACGGTTATCGTACTGCATTAACTCTAAAATAAATATACAATTTTTGTTGTTTCTTCCTTTATTCCAAACGCTATTTTTCCGAAAAAAATTATTGATTGCCTAGTGCATTACTTTTATCTGACTCTTTCTGTATTGTTTGACTCAGTGGTTGTCTCTCTGTCCTCTTCCAGGTTAACATGGAGGAATGAATGTGTGCCTCTGGTCTCCCTGATCTCTACGTGAAAGAGCGACGGTGTGGCTCTTCATCTGGCAGCAGCTGAAGTCAACCTACATTCACACTATCCTCATCTTATCTGCTTGTGATAATTGTCATTGATTGTGATATGTTGTGATATATCTTGTTCTGCACTGTCCGTCTTTGTAGAAGTATTCCTGCTCTGTAGAAAATCTTTCAAGTTTTTTTTTGTGGGATTTTTTCCTAACTTAAGTAAAGTGTTTTACAACATTACATAGCTCTGATTAGGCCTATATAAAAAAACATAATTTTATTAATTGATAACTTAACAGCCCCAAATGTATTATCTTTTGACTATTTTTGTGTAATTTTTAATGAAAATATGCCGAGAATGTTTCATATAGCTTCTCCTGTTAAAATTTCAATGCAAAACTTTTACTTGTAACAGAGTAATTTAACAGTTTGGTATTTGTACTTTTACTTCAGTAAAGGATGTGAATATTTCCTTCTACACTGTTTAATCTTTACCTGGGTCATCTTTGAGTCTTACATACAAGCAAAATCATTTTCATAAGTACTTTTAATATAACATAATGTTCTACTTTTACTCAAGTGATATTGTAATTGGTGACTTGTAAAAGAGTCAATTCTCTGATATGATGATGAAGATACTTTTAATGACCACACAGCCAGGCTGATGGAATTTGTTTTCAGTACAGCTCCTTGGTACAGGTTCCAACTTTACATTGAACATTAGACATACAGACAGGCACATTACATAATACAACAGGGCCATGCTTAATCGTCAGCGTTCAGATTTTAGAATGTTGGAAGGCATAGTGTGCAGGGTGAGTGGGATCAGAGATGTGTAGTGTCAGTTTGCGGGATAGTAATTCAAGGGATGGTAGGGTGTGCCAATAATTTTGGATGCTGTTGATGCACTCTAATTTCTTCCGGGAGAGTGAGTCAAGCCTGGCAAATCAGACTGATGGATGAGGTGAGGATGCTTTCAACGATGGCTGTATAGAAGCGATAGAAAGTGTATTTAATCATTTAATTCAACTGTTGCACCTTAACATAAAACCCTGCTCTAAATATTTTATATAATATATGTATATTCAAAATCATAGGCTATTAAATTAGTGTTCTCATCTGTTTATAGATTGAATGTGTCCTCCCTTATCATGTATTACTGTTATTAACATTTTCAGTCTGGAGACCAAAATACAATTAATATTATTACAAATACATTGAGATCAGCTTGTTCAGCCCTTAGTCAACACTAGGAGACATTTGTTTCAGCTACGAGCTTTTTAATGCCCTCTCTCATGTGCTCGGAGGTGATATTGAGAATATGTTCAGCTCTGTTGGAGTTGTTGGACCAAACTGGAGGCAGGGAATTACGTGACTGAGGCTGAGCTCGTCTACCGGTAGGCTTACTAGTAGAGCGAGTGTTGTTAGCCTAGCTCCTGGCGGTCGTGCTAAATGTTGCTAACAGGGTGTACGTCACAGTACTTCGGCTAGATGGGACTATCTCCCTCCCCCCAACGTCGCTACATGCCCTTTTTTGGTACGAGGAAGTGAGGCGGAGTCAAACTCTGGCAAGATGGCGGCGCGCACACGCCAAGAAAGAAGGGATACTCCTCGGTGAACTGAGGTCGGCCATGATGCTTTATCCATTATATTATACTATCTATGATTTATTTACATAAAATCGCAATCGCAGTCATTTGTGCAGTTATGTAAAATGTTTCACTAAGGAAAATGACAGAAAAAGTAACGCACAGTGACTTTGATGAGTAACTTTAATCTGATTACTGGTTTGGAGATAGTAACGCGTTAGATTACTCGTTACTGAAAAAAGAGGTCCGATGCCGGTAACGCGTTACTAAGTAACATCTTGTTGAACATTATTTATTTTCATCACCAATTATCATAGTAGAACAGCTTCCTCAAGCAGTTTGTGATGCATGTTGGAAACAGGAGATGAGCCCCTGGTCTGATGCGCCACCTGGCTTGAGAAACACGTTCTCAAAGACTTACTTTGAGTCATTATTTAGGGAGCACACACATATTATGAAAGAATTCAAATGAGCCATTTTAATCTAGATTAATTCCAAAATTAATCTAGATTAATCTAGATTAAAAAAATTAATCTATGCCCACCTCTAATATATATATATATATATATATATATATATATATATATATATATATATATATATATATATATATATATATATATATATATATATATATATAAACAAGACTTGGTAATGTTACACTATTCTAAAAAAGTCACCAAACAAACAAAGAATACGCATAGTTATGTATTAGGCATACGTTTGATTTGATCTGATTGGGATCCCCATTAGCAACACACTGGAGTGAGAGCTAAACTCCATGGGATTGAACCAAAGATAGTAAATTTATATGTTTATAAACTATCTATCTATCTAACCTAGTAGCCTGAAAACTACCTTCATGAGTGTTACATATTTTATACCATATATATTATATATATATAGATATATTATATACCATATTCATTATTTAGTAAGAGTTTGAACTAGAGATAAATCAGTCACTCACAAAAATATCCCCAAATAGCACCTAGAAAAAAAAAATTTACTTTACCTTTCTTCACAAGAATTCAATCCTTCCTCAAAGCCGTCTGTGAACCTCAAAGGTGGTCTAATAACTCGGGAAGGTCTTCTTGTTGTCATTTTGATTAAAAATATGTCGCTAGATGCCGCTGTTTAGTCAGTTTGTTTTCACTCTACTTCTCCGCTCTGTTGTCTCTCGCTGTGTGTGTATTCGCTGGAAACAAAGGGCCGTCTTCGCGGGCTTCCGCAAGAGGCGGGAGTAGAATTACCGTAATGACACCATGTTGGCACTAAAGTGCAAACTCTCAGCTTTCAGAAACCATTGAAATATTTCGGATAGTGCAAACCCCCCCCCCCCCCCCCCCCCAAAAAAAAGAAAATCGTTTTTTTTGTGTGTGTTAACTTGAGGCAACTAAACCATTTAATTTTACTTAAGAATGCACACTGAATTTATATTCTGACACTGTATTTACATTTCATGGCGAAATTCAAGCTCTAAACTGACTCATTTAGCTTCTACGGGCGACAGTTCACGGCGCCCCAAACCCTCGTTCACTCAGTGGCCCTATCAATTTCTATTGCCATTCAGTTTTAACGGAGGGTTTGGGGCGCTGGGCATTGGCGCCCAGTAACTGGTTACCTGGCAACAATAACACCAACGTTCGGATCTACTAACGGTTACTCGCGGAGTCGCGTGCAGGGTTGCCAACTTAGCGATGTTGTCGCTATATTTAGCGACTTTTCAACCCCCCTGGCGACTTTTTTTTCCAAAACAGGGACAACTCTAGCTTTTTTTCTGGTGTTATTGGTGACTTTTTCGCCAAGGCAAGTATCACTTTTAAGTCTTCTCAACGAGCAGCGGGAGACTCCCCGGCCCCTCTCCCGTAACAGAGCACTGACAGGCGGCCCGGTCCTCGTGTATGGAAAGCGGAAAGTGCCACAATTCGGCCCGGCATTTGACGCGGCTCAGTCGTTAATCCTCCCGGAAAGGCCCGTTAAACGCGCCGTTAAACCGCGCGGAAAATGCAAATCCGTGCGGTTTAACGGCGCGTTTATCCGCGCGGAAATTCCGTCTGGTTTAGTTTCTTAATATGCAAATGAGCCCCTCACAGGCCAAAGTAATGCATTGACGAGAGCTGCAGTTCCTGCTTGCCTGTTACGCCGTAGCCTCTAGCTTGACATGGTCCAAAACCAAACCAAATACAAACGATTTTCTACATCACTCACATGCATATTTAACAGTTCTGGATATGATGTGTTTGCTTAGCTAGTGATAGTAATCAGCTGTGTAGATTCCACAACGTAAGTGTTAATAGGCCAACCACTGTTAAAATAGGACTATACTTGTAGTGAAGTAGGCTTACTAGGCTAAGAGCTCAGCAGAATTGTGTCACCAGCATAGGCAAAAGTAGTCATTATGTACTGAAATGGGCCCTATCAGACAGTGTTTTTTTCTGTTCTGATGCTTGTGGATCATTCTTTCAGTCAGGCCTACATTAATGTTTGTTAATGAATTTTCCTGCTATATGTTATAGGTACTCTGTTGGCTAGTTTAATCTACTCTACAGCAATAGAAGACTATATCTAGATAAAGAATTACATACTTCACTAAGGGCATCCCCCTGACACATTAGTATTTTTTCAGGCTCAATTATATCCAACTTTTTCCTCTAAATGGTAGACGTAATGACCATATAACAAAGTATTCCCACACCTAGCACACACAGTATAGCAGCATCAGTGTAACACATCAGAGACACTTTATTCAGGTATAACAGTGAAAAAAAACCATCTGCGTCATGGGTAGAGTAGGCTGTGCATGTGAGGAGCAGGGCCCGATTAGAAGGAAGCTGCAGACAGGATGAAGTTGACCCAGGAGAAGGGAGTTTCCAGGGAGTTGGAGATGGAGGGCTCTACTTCTTATCACCACAGCAACAGCAACAACAGAACGCCTTCTGGTAGGATGAGAGATCAGCAACATACATAGATATTAGAAAAAGAAAAAGCTTGTTAATCATTCAAACTAAACATCTGTAGAACACATCTTGCCCTGCATGTTTTAGGACAAGGGGCAGTACTCCTTTTTGAAAGAGATGCTGTGTAAAAAGCTTATTTAATTGATAATTGCAGCATTTAGTATTCTGTCTCATTGGTCAATCAAACACGTAATGACTAATCTTACTAACAATCTGGTGGTATAAAGGCTATGCTATAATAAATTAATAAAAATGAGCCCCATATAATAAATCTGTCTTGAGTTGTGGTGTTTGTTGTTGTTGTGAATAGGGGTTTAAGTCTGTCTGTTTTGTGATCACGTTCAGTGTTAGTCACTGTCTGTGGTTCCCCTACAACATGTGTGTAGCAGATCCTAGGACAGTTCTTGGAAAGGATGTGTGTAGCAGTCCTGGGGCCTATTTCAGGTAGCTGGTTTTACATACTCCGAGTTTAATCCTGCACTCTGAGTTGGTAAACTCAAAGAGCAGGGTTGATGAGCAACTCTGGGTTTTCGGTTTCAGAACAGTGGATCAGCGTTGGGCCAATCAACTCTGAGCGTGTTCACTCTGGGTTAATCGCGTACGTAAAAGCCATCGTCAATGGATCGCTGATAACCATGGAAACAGGAGAAACAAATGCTTGATCCTCCCACTTACCCACTTCTCAAAAAAGAAAAGAAAGGAAAACCTCTCTGCTAGTCCCCCTAGAGTTAGGAATATTAACGAATGAGTTTACGGTATGGAGAAGAATTAACGGGGATATTATCTCATAACTCTGATCTAATCACCTCTGCAATACAGAAAAAAACGGGGCAAACAAAAGAGCATCATTGCTTCCGTATGAGAAGCAATTTTAAGAATGAAGTACGCATATCAGCGGTTGGAAAAGCATTAAGCTGGCGCTGCACAGCGTTGCTGACAGTGTTTTCTATTCGCTGTATTATGTAGGCAAGCTATAATAGGCTACTTTGCAGTAAACAGACTGTCCCTTCTTTTAAATGGGGAGTGAACGACATTAACGTCAGACACATTAAGTGACAATTTCCATTGTGAAGCCTCACGCAAGTGAATAGTAGCCTACCGATTGCGTGCAGCCGCAGAATTACATTTCAACCTGAAATCTGTTCATTGGCACAGACGTTAAAAAACTCCTTATAATAAAATAATGAGATACATACAATAAAATAGGTTTATTAATCTGAATGTAAAGCATGTTTGCGATGTGTAAGGTGGCCGCATATGAACGGCACGAGGGCTGAGAACTATGCTACTGATCAGATAAATGATCGATCAAACGTAAAATCATCAGGTAATGATAAAAACATCCCGATGGAGATTTCTATGGATTGATTTTGCTTCAAACTGTACAGGGTCGCGTGTGACAGTGACACTATTTCCTCAGTCGGAGCTGCAGCGTAAAGTGAAAACAAACAAAAACTCTCGGTTGCGCTAAACCTGTTCTTGAAACGGTAAACCGAACTCAGAGCGAAGAAACTCTGGGTTGCCTCAAAACCAGCTACCTGAAACAGGCCTCTGGACACCGATACCGCCCTACCACCTGGCGAAGTGATTCCATGAATCGTTTTTTCCATCCTGATAGGATCACACTGGGAGGCTCCACACATCGATGGAAAAGAATCCTCACAGTGGTTCATCTCGCCCTGTCTGTAAGACCTGTTTATAAAAATAGAGTGTTGTTCTGTATTATTTCTACAACAATCATACAACAGCATGTCGACCATGCTAACACAAAGCATATCACACTGTTATTTATTTATATACCTCTGAAACAACATGTTCAGACCTTTTTGTCACACTCTAGTTCAACAAATTCAAATCTCAGGTTCTGAATCACATGTCAGTGTAGGCTACAGAATTGTACTAAAAGCATATAGACCCATATCACCATCAACAGCATCAGGCTGTACTCAACCCTGCATAGAAAAGGTTGTAGGCAGTATGCTAGAAATGGACCTAGTATACAGTATATGTTACAGGTATAAGAATTAAGCTCTATTCCTTCTTTTTGCAACACAAAGCTTAGACCTCCTCTTGATTTCTCAACATCTCAGGGGATGTATGATGAGACTGAAATGGCAGGGCTCTTCGATTAAGTGGTTTGAAGGTCAGCATTTTGGTAGTTGGGCAGTATTAGGTTGTCAATTTCTTGATCACAACTTTCAACATTATCAAAGGCATTGTATGCTTTTACTCATGCTGCAACTACCATTGCTTCCTTTGTTGCTTGTAGCCATTGTAGCTTTGTCTTCTCATCCTCTAGTCTTAATTTAACCTCTGCCTTTAAGCTTCCATTCACTCTCCAGCTTAGTGAGTTTTGTTTGTTGTTCATGTATTTCTTCTATTGCATTGGCCTGTTCTAGCTTAGCTGCAAGATCTGCTTCTGCGTCTGCATGTTTACTAGGGGGGATGAAATTACTATTTTTAAAAGACAGACCCATACTGATTCTTATTTAGCGTCATCCTCACTCTTTCCTTTTCCTTACTTTCATTAAATGTCTCGTCTTTGTTCTCTAGACGTTTGCTTATGAGCTCCAAAATTTTGTCTGTTACAGTGTCACATGCATCCATTCTTTGAACAATAACTGGGGTAGTAGTATGGTTGCGGCGAATTGGCTCATAATGTTGTTGCACTAAAGTGTGCTTAGCTTTAATGTCCCTTTCTAGTGTATCAAGATCTTCAGGTGAGCAGAGAGCCTTTAATCTTACTCGTGTTTCTGTTGCAAACTGGTTCCACGAGTCATAAGCTTTGTTAAATGCCTTTTCACTTTTCTTTTCTTTGCTTCCTGTTCTTGCATCTCTAGGCCCTTTTCTGTTAAGCTTCAGTTGGACCTCACCTGTTTGTCCTCCAAGGGGCACTCTGGTTCTTCAGCGGGTGATAACATTTTGATAGTCTGATATATTAATTTGCTCCTTTAAGTGTTTTAATGTCTGGACTTAAATTTGGATGAGTGGTGGCTTTAACTTTACGTACATACTAATCAACACTCAAACATAGACATAACACCTTATGAACACCTCAAGGTTAGCAAACAATATGCACAAAAGGACAAAATGTTTTACACGAAAAATACTGCTGGTACTTCACAATCAGACAATACACTTAAATAATGAGCTTCAACAGTATACATACATACATACATACATACATACATACATACATACATACATACATACATACATACATACATACATACATACATACATACATACATATATTAGTAGAAAGTATTTTATGTATTATTTTATTAAAAGAACACCTGTCCCTTAGGTTGCCCGTAATTTCCATCACACTGAACAAAATGTGTATTATGGGAGGTTTCTTTAGGGTTTCTGTACTTGGTGATCACAGCATAGTCATGTGACATGTGACAATGGCTAGAGGAGAAATTCAGGTTGCGTTCCGAATCGCATACTCTTTCTTTTTTCTATTCTACATACTACATCCAACGATAAAAAGAATCTAGTTAGGATGCAGTAGGCATACTATTGGGACATACTTTACTCTCTTATTTCATCATAACATTGCGCCTTGATCTTGCCTCTTGCTTTTATATCCGTCGCATCCCAGTTTGTTTTCATATGGAGGCTTCGTCGATGTTACGTCACTTCACGTGCGCATTGGATTGTGGGTCAGAATCGCCCAAATAGGATGCACTTTTCAACACTAACAATCTTCGGAACGCAACCTCAGCTCCATGGAGGGAACAGACAACCGTGGAAGTAAATGTTAAGGTTGCTTAAATCAAGAATATGTTTCTTGGTTGTCATTTCAAAACAACTCATATTTCCTTGATTAAATTATGAGAAAATAAACATGTTGTGTTGTGTATTTTGAGTGGATTGAATGCTAAGTCTAAAAAGGACATTTACAAGCCATATAATACCAGATAATTTTTTATATTTATATTTATTTATAATTATATTCTACCAAAGAAAGTGGCCATAGTAAGTACTACAAATCATAAATATTTTCATGTTTTTTTAGAGATCTTAGCAACCTGCGAAGTGGTGGTGGAGGAGAACCTGACTCACCTGGAGTTCGTTCAGGCCCTCAGGGAGAGAGTGCCACAAGCACCAGAGGCCTTTGACCTTTGTCGCCTGTTGGGGCAACAGAGGACTTTCGTCCCTCTGGAGAGTGTTCGGCCCAGGGAGCTGCGGGGAAGTAGCCTTTTGGGCAGGTCTAATTTGTACTTGCGACCAAAGGTAGATGAACATTAACAAATAAGCACAACAGGTTAATTAAAATAAACATGGACCACTGTACATGTCATTAACAACTTATTTTCCAGGGGCCTATGGCAGCTAGCGAGGTCGTGCCCCTTCCACCTGCAGTGGAAGATGAGGTAAATAAAATACAAGAATCTACCTGTCTGTTGTGAAATAAAAGCCAAATAAAAGCCAATTACCAATGTTGTCAGTCTTCATATTTCAAACAGCTTCAAAACGATTCTTTTTCACAATATATGTGAATACTTTGAATGAGTACTCGTGATATAGTTTAGCGGTGTCTAAAAAGGAGGTTGGTGACCACTCTCAGCAAGACAGTTTTTAATAAACATTAATTCCAAGTCTGTCATGTGTTCATTAAGAATCTTCTTTTTCAGGGTTACCCTCTAAGATCCCAGGCTCATCTTGAGCCAGCAAGTTGCCTTTAGTAGTTATCTTAGTAAAAGATTATAAATAAAAATAAAAGTCATTTTTTCAAATTAAGTCACAAAATAAAGGGATTTCTTTAGACCTAGCCAGTACTGAGGGTAGGTAAAGAATGCTGATTGTCTTTACTTTTCAGGTAGTTCTGCACCCTGACACCGTGCCCAGCCCTTCTCGACCTTCCAGCCCTTCTCCAGCTTCCAGCCCTTCTCGACCTTCCAGCCCTTCTCCCTCTTCAGGCCCTTTGAGTCTGTGAGTAGTGGCTTGTGTTTCTCATTAATAACCTAATACTTTGAACTTAATGCTTTAAACGTGTCAGAGTTACAAAGAAACTGCATATTTCCCTCTTGCTTAAGCAGCGCTTATCCAAGCAGTGTCAGGAAAATTGTTTCAAATAGATTTTTAATAGGAAGATTTGTTTAGTTAAGCAGCTGACACATCTGATAATTCGCTTCTTTATAAAAATGATCAACAAAATGATCAACTGACTTATTATTTTAATTTTTCCAGACCACTTGATGTTACGGAGATCCTCCTTCCCCTCCAGGAGCTATTGCTCCAAGTTGGTCGGCCAAATCGGGTGAATGCAATCAGGGGGGAGGAGCTGGACTGTGCGTTGAGGGCATTTTCCAGATCCAGTTTCTGTCCAAACACAAAAATTGATGTGGTTTTTGTTAATTTGGATGGGGTGGCAGAGGGTGCGGTGGATGAGGGGGGACCCACCAGAGAGTTCTGTACCCTCCTCATCCACCAAATCCAGAACCATAAGGTTTTCGAGGGCCCTGAGGGGAACAAGACCCTGGCCCTGGACAGTGTTGGTAAGCTTTGAATTTAATTAACAGTATAGGGCGTTACAATTTACAGTTTTTAACATGCATTTAAAATTACCAACAAACTTCAATAACCTTGTGCTTTCTCCTTATCTCAGTTTTGCAGAAAGGGCTGTACAGGCTGGTGGGACAGATTCTGGCCATCTGCCTGGTGCAGGGGAGGGTCTCTCCGTCTTTTTTTTCAGAGAGGCTTTATCGGCAGGTCTGTGATCTGTCAGATGGTGACAGATCACACTCTGAGGGCAAAACTCCAGAAGGCAAGTAAATGGTTAATGTTGATTCAAACCACTTTTTGGTGTGTGCTCTATATTGTACTGATGTTGAATTTCAATATGTGATTCATGTCATACACTCATGTGAATACATTATTTACTGTTAGAAGATCATTTGTGCCATGAAAGTACTTGAATTCCCAAATAATTCCCAAATAATGATTATTGTTCCTAATGTATGATATTAGATGGCAGATGCCACAACTGTGGCAGATGCAAGGCAGGCTGTGGAGGAAGCCATGGAGGAGCTCTCCCTCATGGGGGCTTTTACATATGTAACAAGCCTCCAGCAAAGGGATGAGGTGTTGGAGGCTGCCCTTAATTTCTTACTGGAGGGCCGCACCATGGCTGCTCTCACACAGTAAGTGGAGCTGGGCATTGACTATTTACAGAATGGCTAGAAGTGGCTTCAGACTTTAATTTTTTCTCTCCTTCTACTTTCTCTGATGTATTTTCTCTAATTGATTTTACAGATTGAAAGAAGGGCTGGAAACGTATGGCCTGAAGACAGTGCTTGGAGTGAACCACTCATCACTCCAGCCTGTCTTCATGGACATACCAGCCCCCCTGCTTGCAGCGGACCTCGAGGAACTGTTCCTGGCAAGGAACATGTCTGAGCCAGGCTCAAACCGGAGGAGGAAGGAGGCCAGGACAGTTGCCTTTTGGCGGGACTGGCTGCTCGAGGTGGAGGGTAAGAAATTGTTTCTATCTACAACCCCGATTCCTAAAAAGTCGAACCTAGTTATACCTGTAAATACAGCACTGCGTAGGGAATTCCAGTGAACCAATCCGCATATTGTGACTAGATAACCAGCATAACACATTAGATTTTTTTGATGAAGAATGACACATTGGTTTATTAGCTCACAGTTAGGGTTAAACAAGGACTTTTGTGATCTGATGCAACTAAGGACGACGAACTATTGGCGAATGTCAGGCTGTGTAAAATTCCTGTTAATGATCACAAGCTGTCGTCCTTACAAGTTATTTCTTATGTACTAACAGATGGAGATACAACTTTAACTTTGGGGGCGGTGCTAGCGTTCGCGACAGGCATGTCAAGAATCCCAGCTGTGGGGAGGTCACGTGATGGCAAGCTAGAGAGCAGACGCAGAAAGGACTGCTCCGTAATTATAGATTAAATAACTGATTTGTACGTACTGAAAGTTTGAAATAATAGCATAAACTGCATTTTAAGAGCAACGGGAACGGAACATTTTCCTCCTTACATGTCACCTAGGAGGAAATCACCAAAGAAACGGCATTGTGTTTCCACGCCTGTAGCTGCTAGCCAAAAACCTGCAATACCGGACATGGCTAACCAACAAGAAAGGGCTGAACGGGAATACAGCTCCGCCGAACTGATGGCAGCTATCAACGAAGGAAACAAAATGATAACCAGCAAGATTGAAGATCTAAATTCCACTCTGAAAACTTTGCAACAGAAAACAGCACTCATCGAAAAGAAACAAGACGACTTAGAAGGCAGCCTGAACAAAATTGATAACGACGTGGATAACTTGTCAAGGCGCCTTTCTCAGGCCGAGCAGACGGTGAGCGATCTCAAATTAAAAGTGGACAACATGGAAAATCGCTACCGGCGATGCAATCTCCGTCTGATGGGGTTACCAGAGGGATTTGAAGGAAACAGTCCCACCAAATTTGTGGAGAATCTTCTGCTTAACACTCTGGGGCCCGACAACTTTCCCAATGGGATTGAGCTCCAGCGCGCCCATCGCACTCTCGCAGCAAGACCAAAGCCAGGTCAACCGCCACCGAGCCATAATGATGCAATTCCTTCGCTACCAGGATAAGGAACGGGCTTTGACTCGGGCTCGTCAGCTGGGCACCCTGCGACATGATAACAACATCATCCGGCTCTATCCCGACTACTCATTTGATCTTCAACAGAAGAGACGGAGGTTTGATGACACAAAAAATATTCTACGGGAGAAGAAAGTGGACTACCGGCTGGTATATCCTGCTCGCCTACTGCTGAAACATGCTGGTAAAGAAATGAGCTACTCAGACCCAGAAGAAGCCCATACTTTCGCCGAAAACCTGCCCGTGACAAATTGAAGAAAGACGTCGGGGGATTTGCTATAAGATGACTGTTTGGAGACCGACATTTTGTGCCCGACACCGGAATCTCGTTGGGATGTGGACTTATTCAGCAGCCGGGGCAACGTTAGGGCTGCATGCGGACACACCCACCTGTTTTTGCCCTTGTGTATGGAGACCGAAAGTTTATTATTTGGACTTGTTTCGTTAATGGATGAAGCTATGATGACCAGACATTATGACTCTCCTTTCCCCTCGCGTGAAGGAGAAAACCTTGTACATGCTTCTCTATTATTATTGTTAGCCTACTTTATTCATTATACGGTTTCCTTCCTCCCTTTTTTCTCCATCTGATACCAGCAGCATGTGGTGGGTAAGTTACGTGTGTGTTGATTTTATTTAAAATGATCATGTAGGCTATAAATGACAAGACATAGGCCCATGCACGAATACTTTCATTTAAAAATAGCCTCTGAACCTGATTTCTTTTCTGTTTCTTTAAACTTGCTGAATGCTGCCTACATCTAAACTATTGGCATTTTTTTTTTTTGTGTGTGTATTTATTTATTTTTGGAAGAAGGGCTTTCGGTGTTGTGGTTTTTCCTAATTACAATATGTTCCTGTGTGCCTTGTACTTCTGTTCCTTATTCAGTACTCACAAAACAGGGGTTACTGTCACGTTACTACCTATTGATGCGCTCAATTTGTACCGCAAAGTGCAAGCTCGCGCACGTTGTGTTCTATAGGGGTTTTTCCTGCTCCCACGGTTCGGGAAAGCGGGGTGGGAAGAGGACTGTTTTTCTTATCTTTTAGTATTTTTTTTGTGTTTGTTAAGATTTTCCTTATTGAGATTTTGTTTTGGTGCAGTGCAATCGAACCCAAACTCAAGGCTGGTGACACTCCATGCCAGTCCAGGTTGTCTTTATTCCACTATTTCTGTGGAGGAGATTGTGACTTGACTTAATACCGCACTGTCTATGAATACCTGTCGCTTCATATCATGGAACATAAATGGCATGCATAGCCCAGTGAAGAGGAAACAAATACTAACTTACTTAAAGAGAAACAAGACAGATCTGTGTTTTTTGCAAGAAACTCATTTGGATAATAAGGAACATGAGAAGCTGGGTAAGATTTGGGGAGGCCAGATTTTTTTTAGCTCCTTCAGCACTAGCTCTAGGGGCGTTTGCATCTTAATTAATAAACACTTTCCCTTTATATCAGAAAAAGTAGAACGTGACCCAGGTGGAAGATTCATATTAGTTAAGGGTAAAGTTCATTCGGATGCCATCACACTTGTTAATATTTACGCCCCAAATTACGACGATGTTAATTTTTTCCAGTCTTTATTTTTTTAAAACTCAGCGATGTGGAAGGGGAGATAATTATTGGGGGGGACTTTAACTTGACCCTTGACCCCAAGTTGGACCGCTCTTCTGGTAAAAGCCCAGCAAAATGTAGATCAAGAAAAATTATCAATTCTTCGATTAAGGAACTGGGACTATGTGAAATTTGGAGATTTGCACACCCCAAAAATAAGGAATACTCTTTTTTTTCTCCTGTACATAACTCTTTTACCAGAATAGATTATTTTATTATATCCATGACAATGGTCCACATAATAAGTAGCTGTGAATATCTCCCCCGGGTTATGTCTGACCATGCCCCTATTTCTTTGACAATTGTTCCAAGAGATAATTCCCAGAAATTTTATAGATGGAGAATTAATCCTGTTCTGCTACACAACCCAGAATTTGATAAATTCATTACTTCCCAAATCAAACTATTTTTAGAGATAAACTCTGGGACCGCCCCTTCTCCTTCTATCCTCTGGGAGTCGCTTAAAGCCTATCTGAGAGGGCAGATAATATCTTTCTCTAGTCACATTAAAAAAGAATCTTGGAAAAAACTGGACACTCTAGAGGCTGAAATAAAAAGATTGGAAAAGGAACACTTTAAAACAAGATCAGAAGGTTTACACAAGACTCTCTTGAGAAAACGCAACCAATACAATATATCCAACACCTATAAAACTGAGAGAGCATTACTCAGGACTAGACAGGGATATTATGAACTGGGGGATAAGGGCAACAAACTACTAGCTTGGCAACTGAAAAAGCAAATGTCAGCATCAATGATTCCCAAAAGAGATTAACGATTGTTTCCAAGAGTTTTACAAGAGCTTATACTCATCAGAATTTGAGAATACTGCTGATAAATGTGAGACATTCCTATCCTCATTGAAATTACCGAAGTTATCCGAAACAGATAGAGATAGGTTAGAACAACCACTATCCAGGACTGAAATTTTCAAAGCTCTTATGTCTCTTCAGTCTGGAAAAGCCCCAGGGCTAGATGGTTTCACTCCAGAGTTTTATAAAAAATACCATAATCTTTTATTGAACCCCCTAATAGACATGTACCAACATTCAATTGATACTAAAATGTTACCCCCAACAATCCAGGAGGCCCTTATCACATTAATTTGCAAGCCAGAAAAGGACCCGGAACTCACAGGCTCCTACCGCCCTATTTCCTTACTCTCGGTTGAGAGCAAAGTCTATGCCAAGGCGATAGCGACAAGGCTGGAGGATCATCTTCCCTTTCTTGTACATAAAGATCAGACAGGCTTTATTAAAAATAGAGTATCCATGAACAACCTTCGGCGCCTCTTCTACATAATTTCACAGACAGGAAGTTTAAGTGGTTCACCCGTAATTGCCTAGCTAGATGCCGAAAAGGCATTTGACCGTGTAGAGTGGTGTTATATGTTTAAAGTCCTTGAATGCTTTGGTTTTGGCAGATATTTTACTGACTGCATTAGACTTCTGTATGACAAACCTAGAGCTAGAGTGAGCACTAATGGAACTGTATCAGACGCATTTGCTATTGGTCGCGGCACCAGGAAGGGCTGCCCTTTATCCCCCTTAATATTTGCTCTTATCCTGGAACCACTCGCCCAAAAAATAAGAGAAGACAATACCATAAAGCGAATTTCAATTGGAAATAAGATACACAAAATATCATTATACGCCGATGACATCGTTTTATTTTTAACCCACCCAGATACCTCACTTAAAGCCTTATTAAACCTAATTGACAACTTCAGTAGTTTCTCAGGCTACAAAATTAACTGGGGTAAGAGCGAAATCCTCTCATTGACTAAACCAGGTCTCCCAACATCAATTAATCATCCTCCCTTCCAGGTTAAACCCAAGATCAAATATCTTGGAATTGTGACCGACAGTAACATTAATAACTTATACAAACTCAATTATTTACCCTTATTACAAAATATTGGAAAAGACCTAGTAAGATGGACAACCCTCCCTTTAAGTCTGATGGGTAGAGTAAATGTTATTAAAATGAATATACTCCCGAGACTTGTATACTTATTCCAATCAATACCAGCTGATCTTCCAAACTCTTTCTTTAATAAATACAACAATATGGTGGGAAAGTTCATATGGTGTAACAAAGTCGCGAGAATCAAAAGATTAACCCTGTGTTTACCAATAGAGAGAGGAGGATTGGGGCTCCCTGATATGCAGCTGTACTACTGGGCTGCCCAGTTCAGACCAATTTTTTACTGGTTTGGAGGAATTGAATCCCCCTCCTGGACACAGATAGAAAGCCATATCCTAGATAGAGAGGACCTATCCCATATCCCATACTGTTTTAATAATAAAAATATAAAGAAGTACACAGACAACCCCACTTTACAATTCATTCAATTAAAATTTGGTGCAAAGTTAATCGTTATTTAGAATGTAAACCTTCTTTGTCTCCACTTACATCTATCATGTCCAACTCATCATTAGAATTTGTGCAAAAAGACCATGGATTTAGAGTTTGGGCCCAGAAAAATATAACTAAGATTGATCACCTATATCATGGCGACACACTCATGTCATTCCAACAATTGAAAGAGACCTACCAAATTCCTAACACTCACTTTTTTTAGATATCTCCAAATGCGACATTATATAAAATCACAACTGGGTGGCTCACTGGATAAACCAAAGCTCTCTATGCTGGAATCATTATTAACCAAAGAAATCGGTCGAAAACATATCTCCCTGATTTATAATCTCTTAGTAGCACATAGCAAAGCCAACACTAATTTGGTCAGAAGAAAATGGGAAAGCGATCTTGGTTTGCAGTTTGATGACGATCAGTGGTCTCTATTGTTTAGGGATGCACACAAAGACTATGTTAGTGTAAGATACAAACTCTGTAATTTTAAAACAATCCATAGATTCTTTTACACTCCTGAAAAGTTAAGCCGTTTCAAAAGTAATACTTCTCCAAACTGCACTAGATGTAAAATAGCGATTGGGAACCTCTTACATATGACTTGGACATGCCCAAAATTAGGCTTCTATTTCGTTCCTACTGACCGCCAGAGGCGGTGCTTATAGCACTGGATATTCCATTGCGCGCATGCGCAGGTCGAGATCTTTATACCAACAAAGTCACCTGTGACACCCGGGTGACTCCAGGAATGTCTATATATTCCGGAAGTCACCAGAGGTTCTGTTCCTTCTATATTCTCGCGGAAGCAGGTCGCACACATTGTTGTGTGCTAATATACCATTAGCTTGTCGCAAGTAGCTCGTACCTAAAGGTTGGTGCTTCGATTTGACTTCGACCACCAAGGGCTGCGACTTGCAATTCGTTCGACTTGGCTGCGGCCGGTAGGGGTGAGTAAAGTGTGAAGGCTACGCGTAGCCCGAGGCTACCGCGGAAGCTAATATCACCTTTCCACCTTGCTTTGATTAGATCAGGCGGCGGCTGGGTTCACAGTCGCCGTGTTATTCTTTCGTTCGCACCGTTGCTTGTGTGTTTCGCTAAGCCCGGTGGCTAATTGTATGCTCGAAGGTATTGTCTTTCTAGCATTGTTGCACTGTTGATCGGGTGCTACGTTCGCCCCGACCGGTTGCTTACTTTGATTTAATCGACAGCGAGCGGCTTGGGGGTACCAAGCCGCCGCCACAGTACTTTGTAGCATTGTGAGTAGCCTAGAGCGGTTGCATAGGCTACTTAATTTGCTCGTACCAGTGGGTGAGCCGTGCCACACACTAGTATGCTGTTATACACTGTATGCTGCTGTATTGCTCGCCGGTGAACGAATTAGTTTCCTAAATCGCCTTCACCGTGTTATTTAGCCGTGTCACACTGTTGCTCGTGTGTAGGCTGCTGTAGTGTGTCGCCAGTTGGCAGCTTAGTTTCACGGCACGGGTGTCGTGTCTGTGCCGCTGTGTTATTATAGCCGTGTTGCACGGTAGCTCACGCCTTAGCCTGACTGCATAGGCTAGTTTGATTAGATCAGGCGGCGGCTGGGTTCACAGTCGCCGTGTTATTCTTTCGTTCGCACCGTTGCTTGTGTGTTCGCTAGCCCGGTGGCTAATTGTATGCTCGAAGGTATTGTCTTTCTAGCATTGTGCACTGTTGATCGGGTGCTACGTTCGCCCCGACCGGTTGCCTACTCTGATTTAATCGACAGCGAGCGGCTTGGGGTACCAAGCCGCCGCCACAGTACTTTGTGGCATAGGCTACTTAATTTGCTCGTCAGGTGCGGCTTCGGGTCAGAAGCCTCTTTCACTGTTGTTCGCACCGTTGCTTGTGTGTTTTTCGCTAAGCCGGTTGCTAATTGTATGCTCGAATGTATTGTCTTTCTAGCATTGTTGCACTGTTGATCGGGTGCTACGTTCGCCCCGACCGGTTGCTTACTTTGATTTAATCGACAGCGAGCGGCTTGGGGGTACCAAGCCGCCGCCACAGTACTTTGTAGCATTGTGAGTAGCCTAGAGCGGTTGCATAGGCTACTTAATTTGCTCGTACCAGTGGGTGAGCCGTGCCACACACTAGTATGCTGTTATACACTGTATGCTGCTGTATTGCTCGCCGGTGGACGAATTAGTTTCCTAAATCGCCTTCACCGTGTTATTTTAGCCGTGTCACACTGTTGCTCGTGTGTAGGCTGCTGTAGTGTGTCGCCAGTTGGCAGCTTAGTTTCACGGCACGGGTGTCGTGTCTGTGCCGCTGTGTTATTATAGCCGTGTTGCACGGTAGCTCACGCCTTAGCCTGACTGCATAGGCTACTTAATTTGCTCACCAGTGAACGTCGTTGCCGTCACCAAGAGCCGCTGACACTGCCAGGGGACTGCAGATGGAGAATAGCATTTGGCTATTCTAGCATTTTTTAACCCATGTATGATCATGTGGTTTATCGATTTGCACTGTCCCCTTCTTAAGTAAACTGAATTCAATTGAACTGTGTGGGTGCGCTCTCGTAAGCTCGATTGCCTAGCCTACTGTAACTTTCTCGCCATTGGGCGGCATAGTTTACACCGCCACTGTGTTATTCTAGCGGTGTCGCACCGTGGTTCGGTTGCTCTCGCTTGAAGCCCGGTTGCATACCTTATTCGGATTACATATTTTAATTGGCTCGACAGGTCGCGTCGTTGCTTGGGTGTGCTCTCGCCTAGAGCTCGATTGCCTAGCCTACTGTAACTTGCTCGCCAGTGGGCGGCAGGGTTACACTGCCATTGTGCTATTCTAGCGGTGTCGCACCGTGGCTCGGTTGCTCTCGCCTGAGGCCCGGTTGCATGCCTTAGTCGGATGCATATTTTAGCTGGCTCGACTTTTGGCTAAATTCTAGCATGTTACTGTAACTTGCTCACCAGTGGGCGTAGTTGTACGCCGCCACTGTATTATTCTACGGTATCGCCCTTCTTATATGTCCATGGGTGTCGCACCGAGGCTCGGTTGCTCTCGCCTAAAGCCCGGTTGCATACGTTGGTTGCTCGCCAGGGAGCGTCTTGGGTTTCCAAGAGTCGCCTTCACTGTGTTATTTTAGCTGTACACACGGTTGTCGTCTGTGCAGGCTACTGTAGTTTGCTCGCCAGTGGGCGCTATAGTTTTGCACCGCCGCTGTATTATTCTGGCGGTGTCGCGCCGCGGCTCGGTTGTTCTCGCCTGAAGCCCGGTTGCATACCTTAGTCAGATGCATATTTAGTTGGCTCGACAGTGGGCAGCTTACGCCTTCATGGCCTCCATACAGTGGGGAATGGCCATGACAAGTGCCCTGCAGGTCTCAGGGTTGAGCACCTGAGGGAAGCGCTGTCAGATAACTCATGCATGAACTGTAGTTTCATGTCTCAGGCACTTAGGTTGCTAGGTAGAGGCTCTTCTACTAGCCTCCAACCAGGTCCTGTAACCTCTTACAGGTGGGCAGCTCCGCTAGAGGGTCAGTGTCCGTCTCGCAAGTATGGGGTTAGATGAAGCTCTGGTTTCATCTGCACCCACGAATGCCTTCTTTCGGCAGGCCCTCAATCCTCCGTTCTGTGTGCCTCCCTCTGAGCCTTATTCCGCTGAGCTCCGTAGATGCTGGCCAGATTTAAGGGCTCTCTTCCATCACACTAGTGACAGCAGAGCTCTGGCAGCCATGCATAATGCTGATAGTTAGGGCTCGGACTGGTTAGCTCCGATTGAGCCTGCTATAGCATCCCTGGTTGTCTCCCCAGACGAGGCTCTGAGAGCCGATGTGCGCTGCCCTCGGCCCCAGTGCCGGATTTCAGGCGACCTCCTTACTAGGAGTTACGCATCTGGTTTGCATTACGACTTAGGGAGCTAATAATAATAATAATTTGAATTTATATAGCGCCTTTCAAGGTACCCAAGGGCGCTTCACAAGGGAAAGGGCTAGGCGCGCCGCCAGGGTTGGCTGGCGCAGTCGTCCCAGTCGGAGGTGTGTCGACAGACCCTCCGTTCTCTTCCAGTGATCCCAGGCCAGGCGTTCGGCCAGCTGCTCTTCAGGCCAGGTGCGAAGTGTTCAGGTTGACCAGGCTAAACAGTAGTTACACGCTGCGACGTGTACCTCTGCCTGATTCCAGGCCGGGAACCTCTGTGGTACCCCGTGCCAATAGCTTCGACCACGTTCAGGTGGACAATCAAGGGGCCAGTGCTTCTCAGCACATTCTGTACAGCGCCGTACACTGCGCTACAGCTGCATTTCAGGCGCCAGGAGGTCGGCGTCCAGCCTCCGCCCTCCCCCAGAGTCCTTGGGGGTGCTACTCGATGCTCGGTAGGTTCTACTCAACCGAAGTTCAGGTACCAGGAGGTGGGGTGGGGTCGCCCCGTTCTGGACTAGACGGCGGAATCAATGCCTCACGATGCTTCCTTTCCCCATGCTGCGTGTTGCAGGGGTCCTCCAGTCTATCGCTCAGGCGGACTGGGTTGTGTCATAGCCCTGAAAGATGCTACTTTCAAGTCCCTACTGCCCAATGTCACAGGTGGTCCTCCCCTTTGCATTTCTGGGCAGGGTGTACCGGTTCAGGGTTCCTCCGTTTGGGCCGTCCCTGGCTCTGCGGATATTATACAGTGTGCGGCAGCATCCCTGCCACCATTACAGCTCAGCTGGTGCTCGAGTCGGCGGCCATGCGAGCCTGCCTTTCTCCATAGCGCGTAGCTACCGTTCAGCAGCTACTACAGCACTCCATGCAATGGAGGCTGCTGGAGTACAGCCTCTTCCTTCGACTGATAAGTATGCTGACCTCAGCATATTCTAATTATCATTATCCAAGCTGTCCAAGTTCCAGGTGTCCGGAACACAGCGATAGAAAGGGCCACCCCCGGGGGTGGAGACTCCATTCGGAGGTGGTGGGCATGATTGGGACAAGTATGGCAGGGCAGTGGCATATCTCTTTGCTTCCGAAGAGATGACCCACTGTCCCCCTGGGTTCTCCTAGATGGAGAGGACCAGTCCCCTAAGGCAGGATGCTCTGGCTAGTGCTTGGCCAGTCATCCTGCTTTGTGCATTTCCTTCGCACCGTTGCTTGTGTGTTTTTCACTAAGCCCGGTTGCTAATTGTATGCTCGAATGTATTGTCTTTCTAGCATTGTTGCACTGTGATCGGGTGCTAAGTTCGCCTAGACCGGTTGCTTACTTTGATTTAATCGACAGCGAGTGGCTTGGGGTGAGCCAAGCCACCGCCACAGTATTTGTAGCATTGTCGCCTAGAGCGGTTGCATAGGCTGCTAATTTGCTCGTCAAGTGGGCGGCTTCGGGTCAGAAGTCGCTTTCACTGTGTATTGAGCTGTGTCCCACCAGCGTGGGCTCTCACCTAAGCCTTGCGTGCATAGCTTACTTATTGCTTGCCAGTGGATGAGCCGTGCCACACACTATGTGTGTAGCTTTTGTTACTGACAACACTGGATGGGGTCCAGCATTGCAGTTACAGCCTACGTTTGGTGGCTCCACATTGGCCAGGAAGGCCATGGATCCCAGCGTTACTAAACTCCTCAAGGAGAGCCTTGGTGCCTTCCAGGGAGACAGGACCTTCTGTCTCAGGTAGGCGGACACATGTGGCACCCGAACTCGGGGCGCCTGCAGCTGTGCGTGGGGCTCCTGGTAGCCAGGACCCACTGTTGACGTATTGCGACCAGTCAGAGGTCCATACCGTTTTAACTTCAGGGGCACTCGCCACTACATGGCGCTATGCAGACAGGTGGAAGTTGTTTTCACAGTGGTGCATGGCACAGGGCGAAGTCCCATGGACTTGTCAGTGGTAGTGATACTACACGTTCTGCAGTCTGTGTTGGGCAGCAGGACAGCTGCTTCCACCCTGTGCGTCTATGTGGCTGCGATATCGGCCGCACATGCAGGGGTGGACAACCAGACGGTAGGGTCCCACTACCTAGTCAGGCCAGAGGCTTCATTCAGCCACCATGACCCCTGAGGGCACCATCATGGGACTTACAAGTAGTCCTGAGGGCCTTAGGACTACCCCCATTTGGGCCGCTGAGTCAGGCAGACCTGACGCGGCTGTCGATGAAGACGGCATTCCTCCTTGCCATTGCGACTGCAATCGGTCGGTGAACTCCATGCCTTGTCAGTAAGCCAGGCGTGCTTGCGCTGGCATGTAGAAGGGTCAGGAGTGGTGCTCTCGCCAACTCCATCCTTCCTATCCAAACGATTGTCTCCCCACCATGTAAACCAATCGATCGAGTTGGCTGCTTTCAATCCCCTGGGCACCAGGGGGTGCAGAAAGAATGTCAGACCTACTGTGCCCGGTGCGGGCGCTTAGGGCATAGGTTGTGGCAACAACCAGCTTGCGTAAGACAAATACCTTTTTGTCTGCTATGGGAGCCGCAGGGAGGGGGCTGCCCTGTCCAAACAGAGACACTCCCACTGACTTGTGGATGGGGTCTTGTATGCATATAGAGCACAGGGGCTCCCCATGCCTTGGCCGTTGAGTGCCACTCTACCAGGAGTATGGCTACATCATGGGCTGCCTTGAAGCGGATTTCACGGCAGGACATTTGCGCCACGGCTACATGGTCTTCATCATGTACGTTGCGCGGCTCTACAGAGTAAATGTTGCTGCACCTCATCCGGTGGAATGACAGCTGTCTTGTTGATGGCTGCAAGCCCTTAATTGATGAGTACTCTTCGTGACCGTTTTGGTATAAGTCATCCAGTGCTATAAGCACCGCCTCTGGCGGTCAGTAGGAACGAAATAGAACGATAGTTACGTATGTAACTACGGTTCTATGAGTTCCGGATGACCGCCAGAGTTCTCTGTCACTCAGACTTCTCAGACACCGCGAGAAGATCCAGTGGAACAGAACCTCTGGTGACTTCCGGAATATATAGACATTCCTGGAGTCACCCGGGTGTCACAGGTGACTTTGTTGGTATAAAGATCTCGACCTGCGCATGCGCGCAATGGAATATCCAGTGCTATAAGCACCGCCTCTGGCGGTCATCCGGAACTCATAGAACCGTAGTTACATACGTAACTATCGTTATGGTGGGAGGCTATAGAAGATACACTTAAGAAGGTCTTAAACATGGAATTTAGCCTTTCAGCTTCAATGGTACTACTGGGGGATCACTCCACTCTGCATTTCAATTCTGTTTATATGGCTCACTTTTTTGGTCTAGCATTAACAGCTGCAAAAAAATGTATTTTATCTAAATGGATTGCTGAGGATCCTCCCAGTCACTCACAATGGTTGAATGAAATCAACCAATGCATGCCATTGGAGAAGATCACATATAATATAAGAGGTAATCCACAGAGATTCCTTAAAACATGGCAAGCCTGGATTGATTTCTCAAATGTGTAGCTGGGTGTATCTGTACTGTACCACCTAATTATTTAAATTATTATCTTTTATTTTTATTTATTTTCTATTGTTTTTTTTTTTTGTTTTTTTTTCTGTTGCATCTTCATCTTATCTGTTAATTATTTGGAAAGTATACAAAAAGCTCTTATTTATACATGTTCACTCAAAATTTTATGTGTATTCCACGGCTCTCTTGGGTCCGGTTGTTACTTACCGGGCCACCCTTTATTGCCTGTCTGTTCTAACCCGATTATAAGAGATGTCAAATTGGATGGCACATATAATTTTTGTGTGTAATCTAGACTGTGTATTATGTCATATGGAATTAATAATTTCCCTATACAACACGTAATTGTTGCTGTAATTCAAGGAGATATGCTGTACTGCCTATGCCACATAGAAAAACCTAGCAGATGCCATGTATAATTAAGTTGATCCGTTATTATCTTAACTTTCCTCAACTTAACATGCATTTTGTTTTTATTCCCTGTATAAAACCTGAAAAACTCAATAAATACAATTTATAAAAAAAAAAAGAATCCCAGCTGTGGGTTTTTCCACCCATCCACAGCTGGAATTTATTCATGAGGAGGATGGGCCAGCCCTGTTCCCTACGGCTAACACTTGTGCCATGGTCCTGAGGCTGCCAGTTTACCCAGTGTACCAGGGCTTCAAAAGTCACATGGAAGAAGCCATCATCTCATCTGGAAATACATTTGGCATGGCCTAATTATGTGCCTCCCCCTCCCCCGTGGAAGGACGCTTTGGGTGCCCCACGCATGCACACACACACACACACACACACACACACGTGGAAGGACGCTTTGGGTGTCCCACACAAACACGTATTCTCAGTGTACAGTGTAAAGTAGCTGCAAATCATTCAAATGTAGGCTTTGGCACACAGGCAACTGCCTAACTTTATTTTCCTACCTGCATTGGTCCTTTTCAAATGCTTAAAGACAACATGGAATCCTCCATATGTCGAGCCATGCATGGAGCCACGGTAAGAGTGAGTAGGCGTTTACCTGTAAGTACATGCAGAGGCTAAATAGAGAGGGAGTAAATACTGGAACGAGTACACTCTTGTTTGCAAAAAATTAGTGGATGCATGCACTTCTCTGCATGACACTTAGCAACCCATATTGTTAAATGCAAAATCAGGATTACTAGGTGATTTATTCAGAAATATGTGGTCAGATATGCTGTGAGGGCAGCTCATATATACACAATGCTAAATGTAGTGTCACCACAGGAAGCCAAACAGGGTTTTTATGTATCAAACACCACATACTGTGCATTGTCTGCATAATAAATGGTTTTGAACTGAAACTCTTCATTCCTGTCACCATTCAAATATACAAGTCCATTCACCACCAGATGCTGTCGCTTCATTTCTATGCGCCCAGGCCTTGAATGTAATGCTAGCTTTCTGGTACACAGCGCAGCCTACCTCTGTGTCTCTTTTGTTTGGCGTACATGTGAGGAGGGCACAATAGAGTGGCGGACAATAGGCCACTTATTGAGTGACTGGCAGGGAGTGGGAATACATCCCAGATCGTCTGTCACTCTGCAGCCTCGTGCACCCTACGGCTCATGGTCAGTGTCAGGTTGCACCCTTCTGTGACGAAGGGGCCAACGTGCCTGCTGCCATATTGGAAATCTGGGAGAGGTCACCAAGGTCAAGATGATAGAAAAAAATAACTACACACTGAAAATGGAGGGTTATGGGTGGCCTCTTCTTTGACTTTATCCGTTTATTTAAGTATTTTTTTGTCAGAAAAGTATCTTAGCTAATTATTTTTGTTGCTTCAAAAAGTGACAGAGAGCCAATTTCATTTAGCAGCTTAAAGTGAATGATGTTAAATGAATTCTGTCATGAGTAAAAAGACGTCTTTCATAAACATGTTTTCTGATATAACTCCATGATGGTGCGTACAGTGTGGCTGTGTGTGGATTCAGTTACAATCTGCAGTCGAGAATTTTTTTTTCGCCTGTCAGCTGACTATCAGTTGTTGCCTTCAGCTGAGCTGACTCTCTCTGAGATCTCGAGCTCTACGTCAAACGCCTGCCATGACCTTCTGGCCCGTGTCTCTCTAAGAGATGTCAGAGGTTTAATGCATGGCGTAAAGATGGTGTGGTATCCCCCAGCATGTGATATAAAACATAAAACTGAGCTTGTGGAATAAACAACAGCCACCAGTGTTCACCATTTTACAATTTTCACTGTATTAAGTTTGTTAACTGAGACAGCTTTGTTTTCCAAAGTTCAAAGTTTCTGTGTATTTGTGGTGTTTAAGAGTATATAAGTACACTTCATGGTCTCTTACATGTAATGCATACATTATATTAACCTATATTGTTTTGTTCTGTTAATATCTGATCGTCTTGTATGTATAATAGATGCTCATAATAGTATTCTGGTTATTTAAGGTTGCTTACCTATTATAGGCCTACTACGCTTGTGTACTTGTACTTCTGTTGTTGTAATGAAACATCAATTTCTGTAGTAAAAGTAATATTATAATCAATTCACATGCTTACTCAAGCATAATATGGCCCCTGTCAATGATAACATATTGTCTATTATACTGTTGGATTACCATTACTGAGCTATTAATACTACTAAATATAGGCCTACTGTTGGGTAGTTATACAAATCCAGCACTGTTTATAAACTGATCATATGTTTTATAATTGTGTAAATATGTGTCTGTATAGGCCTAACTAAAGCTGTCACATCTCATGGAGTAAATAATTACAGCATTGACCTTTGAAATGTATTGGAAAAGTTGTGAAAAATGGAAATTCTCAAGTAAAGTACAAGTTCCTTTAAAAAAATAAATGTACTTAAGTATTCTGCTTGATCTTAAGTTCTTTTGGGGTTTGCAGCCCGAGTGTTCATTAACGCTGGAAGGGAGTTCTGCAACTATTGCTGCTTCTTGTTGAGCGAGGATGGGGTGACAAAGCTGTAGCCTATCATATTGGATCTATAGAATAAAACTCATAATAAATTAATGAGCAACGTATCTCTCCGACACACACCTCTGGGATTTAAAGAAAGCTGCCTTTATGTGAATATATTCACTTGAACTAATAATACACACACTTGAACTAATAATACACACATTTAAACTAATAACCTTGCCCTTGCAAAAGCTTCAGGTGGAGTTTGGGCAGACCAATGAAACAGTGGTAACCAGACAGAATAGGCATCCAACAGCTCTTCAAGACGCTAACAGGTCTTATATGCAGCCAAAGTTTTCTTAATGTTCAGTTTTAATTGCTCCTACAGCCCCGACTGCCAACCCTCTTACGTACGTCCTGCAAGTCTGTTGCAAGGAGCCATATCAAAGATAGACAATTGGTATGATAATGTATACATGAGTTGTTTGTGTATGTGCCCTTTCCCTCCCTGTCTTTGTTTTGTGCAGTCTTCTGTTTCTTAGACTGTGCTGTCTCTGTAGAATAGCATAGCAATTGCAATTCAATTGAGGTGCCATGGTAGGCACTTAAATTGCGAATCTATAGTATAAAGTATCTATCTATAAAGAGTGATAACATGTGGTGGCTGTGGCGAAGTGGATAGGGCTGTCGACCCTCAACTACATGGTTGGTGGATCGATCCCCAGTCCCTGAGCAAGACACTGAACCCTAAATTGCTCCCGATAGTTAGCCTGCTATCTGTGTGTGAATGGTAACGTGGGAATGGGAACAGGTCTCCTTTGAAAAAGAGTCTCCGGTCTCAATGGGATTTACCTGTATACATAAAGGTTAATTTTTTTTTAATAAGGGTCAACATGACCACACTTTTGTGGTGTTGTGACTCATAAAATTTCACTAATGCACTTGTTGAAATCCCATTAGTCCTTCTTGAAATGCATATTTCAATCAAAACGCTCTTTGTGACATTCAGAAGGGATTGCTGACCCCCATAGAACACAACAACCTGCTGGGATTAATGCTGTGGAGGTGTGTCTGTATGTGTGTCTGTGACTGTGTGTATGCTGGAGAGAGGGGTGGATGAATAGGGGAGTTTGTGGGTGAGCTTGTTACTGTACTAGGGCGGGTGGGCAATGTATCACCCAGATGTGTGTGTGTGTGGTACAGGGCCATGGCAAGCTTGAGGAAGAACTACTCCCAAAGCGTTTGCCGGTGGGATTTAGCTATTTCTTAGCTGTTTCGCTGACAGCCTCTGAACCTTCCTTTTCTTTGGTGCTTTACGGGACATTGGGCTGCCGTTGTTAATGTTACCAGAGTAAACACTGTTCACTCCCGTTAAGCTCCTCGAGGGCTGAGTTCGAGCCCCTGGGGCCTATGGTTTGGGTAAGTGTATGACACACTTGGGTGGCTTCTGAATAAGTATAACAAACCTTTACAATTTTTAGATTTTGTTATGACTTTACTTATTCACTTTGGTTACACACATAGCTAAGTAAAAACACGGACTTGAGTTTGTCGTATTTTAAAATTGACAAATAAAGTGGTCCAACAGCACAAGGTAAGACAATATTATAGACCATTAGAGAAAGATATTCAATTAATGATGTTTCAGAGTAAGAATGTAGGAATGCAAAATAACATAAGAAATGTGTCAGTATATTTTCCCAGTAATACTGCAGTTTCATTCTAGATTAGCATTTTCCCAAATAACATTCTGGATACTTTTTGTTTCATCAGCACCATTCAAACATGATTTCATCTGTGTTATTTGTAATGTATTTATGTATTTTTGAAATTGAGTTTGAAAAGTCAGCAAACAACATTTTTTCTTTCCAAAATAAATGATTGGAAAGAAATCCCTACTTAATGTTTCTCAAAGCAGTAGAGGAGAAAGAAATATTGGATATTGTTACAAAATATAAAAACAAAAAGTCTACTGATCTTAATGACATCGACATGACATGTCATTGTGGGGATTTCAAAACCATTGACGTTTATCTGTAATTTATCATTTCAAACTGGTACATTTCCAAACCAAATGAAAACAGCAAAAGTCATACCACTGTACCAAACTGGGAACAAGCATCACTTCACCAACTACAGACATGTCTCCCTACTTCCACAATTCTCCAAAATATTAGAAAAAATCTTAAACTATAGACTGGACACATTCTTAGAAAAGCAGAAATTAATTAATGACAGTCAATATGGATTCAGAACCAACAGATCAACATCACTAGCATTAATAGAGTCAGTTGAAGAAATTACAAATGCCATTGAACAGAAAAAATATGCAGTAGGATTATTTATTGATATCAGAAAAGCTTTCGAGACAATCAATCATAACATTTTATTCAATAAACTGGAAAGATATGGAATAAATGGGATAGTATTGGAGTGGATAAAAAGCTATTTAAGCAAAAGGAAGCAGTTTGTGAAGTTGGACAACTGTTCGTCGTCATGTTTGGACATTCCATGTGGCGTACCCCAGGGGTCAGTGCTGGGTCCGAAACTGTTTATCCTATATATTAATGATATATGTAATGTTTCAAATGTCTTGATGATGGTTCTATTTGCTGATGACACTAATATTTTCTGTTCTGGGGAGAATTTAAAACAACTAGAAGAAATCATCAATAAGGAAATGAGCAAAATAAAAACATGGTTTGATAAAAACAAACTAAAATTTATGTGACAGTTTGGGTTGATGGCTTATTTATGGTTGTTGCATTTCTTTATATTTCCACGTTTATCAATGCACAGTCTTATTATTTCTGTTTGGTATCTGATGTAAAAAATAAATCACATCAATCAAATGACTGTTCAAGTTTTTAATTTTAAAATAATCGAGACTATAGAAAATAATTATTATATTGATATTTTCAAAACTTGTTTCGTTCTCATAGGCCACCTACACACTCTAAATGTAACATACTTGAATAATGAAACTCAGAGTGCTTTGAAGAGTTTATTTTTACTTACATTTCTGTAAATATACACAGACATATCGACACATTAATTAAGACTTGTTACTGTTCGCCATTCATCTCAGTGCTACACTGACAGATGGTGCTCGCAAAGGTAAAAACCGCCATATGGCGGAATTGCGGTACTACATGAATCACACTGACAATGTAAAATAACTGGAGCACAATGTAGGCCTATACTGCAAAATGAAAGCAAATAAGAAAAAATTACAATTAATGGCAAAAATAATGACTTCAGACTATAAAATAAAAGAATGTAATTTTATGTAGGGGTGTACTTGTCTAAAAGACACTTATCACATGAACATGCTCTACATTCAGAATTAATTATGCACTTCAGTATTATTTATTAACGGCAGTTTTTTAACATATGTGATGCTGAACAGCAGGGATAGGCATTGTAAGATATGTCCTTGATCGATGATAGGGAAAATTAACGATCAATTGTCGATTATCGTTATCTTTTCAAATTTAAAAAAATGCTTAACCTATAGGAAATCCAAAATACAGCGTTTTTACCATAGACTGTATGTAAGAGGATTTTTATACAATGAAATCTTCATTCCAAGAACCTCTAGTCAAAGAACAATCCATTAAGACAATTCAGCTTTTGAAAATAGAATAATAATAATAATAAAATGCAGCGTTGGTTAAAGCCGTTAAAGCCCGAGGCAATGAGCCAACGACACTTTTAAACATATTACACTGTATAAGGGCACGGCACGTTTCTCTGAGTCGTAAAGGACCTAACGTTTCTTCATCTTAAAAACTAAATGTGCTAATAAGTTCCCTGATGAAGGCGAAGTAGGAAAGCATAGACACTAAAGTTAGCCTAAACGTGACACGTTAAACAAGGTCGGATCGGATGTAGGTTTCAATGTATAAGTGGAACATAATTTGGGTTGTCGTGGTGTTGTACCTATAGCAATGTTTAGCCAATTTGGTAATTTTGGGATCTAAAACTGATTCCAAACTTCGCCTTGACTTCGTCATTGTTTATGTTTTTGACTTCTACGGCAGCTCGCAGACTGCTGAGCCTTTTCTGTTGTCTCCTACAACTAGTAAAGTATCGCCCCCTGCTAGTAGGATGTTAAATTGCTGCCCATACAGTCTATGGAGAATGAGAGAGAGATTGGTTGCGTTCCGAATCGCATACTTTCTACTATATAGTATGTAGAAAAAAGATTTAGGATGTCCCGATTCTTGTGGCAAGATTTAGGATGGTTAGAAGTACCCGGATGTAAAACTTCATGCGGCCAAGATTGTTAGTGTTGAAAAGCATAGACATTATAAAGGACCCTTTATAATGTCTATGTTGAAAAGTGCATCCTATTTGGGCGATTCTGACCCACAATCCAGTGCGCACGTGAAGTGATGTCACATCGACGAAGCCTCCATATGAAAACAAACGGGGATGCGACGGATATAAAAGCAAGAGGCAAGATCAAGGCGCAATGTTATGATGAAATAAAAGAGTAAAGTATGTCCCAATAGTATGCCTACTGCATCCTAACTAGATTCTTTTTATCATCAGATGTAGTATGTAGAATAGAAAAAAGAACGCAAAGGAACGCAACCATTGTCACCAAGAGAAATTCTGTCTTCTACAATTACTTACAGAATAGACATCAAGTCATTTTTGTAAACACTTTATTTGAAAATGTTATTGCCAACGGCTGTGTATGTAATTGTTGTGAATATGATAATAAAGAAATCTTGATTATAGTGTGAAATTTAAAATAACAAAACGGTTTTGTTCTTTACTACTGGCCATGCCCCAATTGTGTTCTACAATACTTATTGATCAACAGACTTCTTGCAACTGCATTTGCAAAATCCTTGACAGTATATTCCAGGTGATTCATTTGGTGTTCTATATCGTATAGGCTTCGCCTTTTAAGGCTATCGCTATTGGGTTTGTCCTTCGGCGCTAGCCGTAGCACTGAAAAATTAATAATCCCCGCCCACCAACAGCGTGGGCCTCTATCACGTCCGCAGCTCGCACATATAAGCGGGCGCCCGTGGACGTTCTGCTCCCTTTTTCTTCAGCACGTTTTCCGTTAGCATACTGAGAATGGATCCCAAGATGAAGAAGACGACGAAGACCGTTCGGGTGTGTGGGACCTGCGAGACCGGCTACATCATGCCACACGACGGCCACGAGCTGTGCGAGGGCTGCCTCGGGCAAGAGCATGCCACGCTGGCACTCTCCCCGCTCTGCCTGTGTCGGCACTGCAAGGCGCTACCGATAGAGGACAAGCAGCGCCGGGCCAACTTTGCTGCCGCCATCGCGGAAGGAGAAGATCCAGATCCTGAACCCACCGTCCCGCTCGAGGACGCCATCTCCCTCCTCGCTTCGTCTGAGTCCGACGGCTCCGACGACGAGGAAGAGGAGGCGTCTCCCCCGGCGTCGCCCCTCCGTACGGAGGGGACAGAGCCAGGGGCAGCACACGTAATGCCCGCCTCTGCTACCAGCTCTCTCCCAGTAGTTGGTGCTGTGGTAGCGGAATTGCCGGCCATCATCGCCAGAACTGCTGATAGGATGGGCCTCAGCGTGCCTCAGCCTCAAGCCCCCCAACGACCGGACATGTTTCACGGGCTCTGGGGAGTCGGGGTCTCGTCACGCCCTGCCCGTCCAGATCCAATCTGGCCGCTTATCCCAGATATCGCTCCATATTTGGGTGGAGCTTTGCAGCAGCCGGCGAGGATGAAAGCGCCGGTAAGGGCTTTCGTCCAACTCACTAAGACCGAGGGTCTAACAGACCGTGGGTACAGGGCGGTGCCGCCGCTGGACCCCGGTATGCGTGGCCTCTTTGGAGTGAAGCCGGGGCTCAGCAGCCAGCGGCCAACTCCTAAAGACCAGCTGTCGGCCAAGTTCGCCGACAAGGGCCACCAGTGCCAAGCACAGCTGCAGGCGATAATGAACAACATCGCCATGATGGCCGACGAGATTACCGCCTTGGCGGCCGAGCCGGAGCGGCTGGCCGAGAGGGCAGTGGACATCCAGAAAGCTGCCGGTGTTATCCTCTGCCTCACCTCAACCGGTGCTGTGGCAGCATCCCGGACCATGGCGTGGCTGCACCTAATTCACAGGAGCCTGTGGCTGCAGCAAACACCTGGTTTTCAGGACACCATAAAAAAGCAGCTACTGGAGTGCCCCATCAGCCCAGACGGACTGTTTGGACCCCACCTTTCGTCCATGGTGGACCAGATGAACGCCGCTGCTGAGGAAGCGGAGAGGTTCCGGAAACATGTATCCCGCCCTCCGCCGCAACAGCAGCGCTCCGCTCCCGGCTCCCGCCGCCACCGTCGGGCTCCCACAGCCACTGTCACGGCGCCGTCGGCTCCCCCTCCTGGGCCTCCGGCTTACCAGCACAACCCTGCTTACCAGCGCCGCCCACCCGCAGCACAAGCCGCGGCGAGTGGTCAGCAAAAGCCCCAGTCATCTGGTTCGTGGGCCCCGCCCCACAAGCGCCAGCGGAGACAGTGACGGGGCGAGGGAAACGCGTGCGAAAGTGAGAAAACAAAGGCCCTTTTAAGGGCCACACACCTCTTTACTAAAGAGCAATGTTTTCTCCCCACACCCCAGTTAACTCCGGAGCCTGTCGGCCCGTTAACTGTCTCACACGCCTTTCCCACCACATATAGACAGGCCGTCAATGAACCTCGTATTATTGCTCGAGCCAAGTCTAAATCGTTTTCCTCTCGCATGACGTGTGGTAAAACGGCCGCTAGAGCGAGCTCTTTGTTCATGAATGACATGCAGCTCGCTCATTGCAGTGTCAGCAGTCTTCTGCCCAGCCGCAGTGCTTCTTCTCCCAGCGTCGCAACGCTCAGGAGAGAGGAGATTACACTCATGTCACAAGCAGGGCATTCCTCTACTAGTGAGACACACATCCAGCCCTTTAGGGCAGAGCCCCCCATGGGCTGCGGAGAGGACAACACCTCTCCTCGCAGCGGCGGCAAGGGCTCAGGCGTGGCTCGTTTCCATGATAGCCGCATCAAAACAGGAGAACGCACAGCCACTTTCAGAGCATTACTCAGAGTGGCTGAACGCGTGCACCCTGGCCAAATGGATGGACAGGTTGATCAGCAAGGGTCACACCCTGCAGTTCACATCCGTCCCGCCCCGATTCAACGGGATAGTGGAAACCACGCTGTCATCCGAGGATCAACAGCTGTCACTTTTAGCGGAGCTCCAGCAGCTTCTAGCAAAAAAAGTGATTTCCACAGTCCCGCGGGGAGAGGAAATGGAGGGATTCTATTCCCGTTATTTCCTCGTTCCCAAGAAGACGGGAGGGCTGAGACCGATTCTCGATCTAGCATTATTCAACAAATACATCGCGGAAAGGCCGTTTCACATGCTAACAATCAAACGAGTGTTGCAGTGTGTGAAACCGGGCGACTGGTTCACTTCAATAGATTTGAAGGATGCCTATTTCCACGTCACGGTGATTCCCAAACACAGGAAATTCCTGCGTTTCTCATTTCAAGGGTCACATTACCAGTACAACCGTCTCCCCTTCGGCTATTCTCTAGCCCCTCGAACGTTTTCCAAGTGCGTGGAGTCGGCTCTCCAGCCACTGCACGCAACGGGAATGAGAGTACTGTTTTACTTGGACGATCTGCTGCTGCTGACTCGCTCCAAGGAGGAGGCAGCTATTCAGACGAAAAGGCTGGTAATTCACCTGTCAAATTTAGGCTTCGCCATAAATTGGAAGAAAAGCTCCCCCCTCCCCTCACAGAATGTGACATATTTGGGAGTAGAGCTGAATTCAGCTGTAATGAGAGCACGGCTCTCACAGCAAAGGATGGAGACGCTGTGGTCTCTCCTCCGCCGCTGCGCCCCGGGCAGCACGGTAACAGCCCTCTCTGTCATGAGACTGCTGGGCATGATGTCAGCCGCTCACACGGTGGTGCCACTGGGGCTGCTTCACATGAGGAGACTGCAGAGGTGGTTCTCTCGCCTGCGCATCGACCCAGTGCGCCAACGGCGGCGCAAAGTGTCCATTCCCCCATCAGTGGGCCCCGATCTGACTTACTGGGGCGATCCCCGAACCCTCACGAGAGGGGTGCCGTTGGGCAGAGAAACGTCACACATCTCAGTGTTCACGGATGCATCTCTGTCGGGCTGGGGAGGAACATGCGAGTCACACGTAGTGGGCGGCGCTTGGCCGGCCCCTGTGACCATGCATATAAACGCATTGGAGCTTCTCACTGTGTGGAAAGTAATCCAACACTTTGCTCCAATGTTAACGAATCAACATGTAATGATTCGCACAGACAACAAGGCGACAGCAGCATAGATCAATCGCCAAGGGGGCGTGCGCTCAGCGCAGCTGCTAAGCATAGCGAGACGGCTGTTATGCTGGGCGCACATACACTTGCTCTCCATCAGAGCAGTGTACATCCCCGGTGTCCTAAACAGAGGGGCGGACATAATGTCAAGGGGGGGACCCCGTCCAGGAGACTGGACTCTGCACCACGATCTGATCAATCAGATATGGAGCGAGTTTGGGAAGGCGGAAGTCGACCTATTTGCCACACGGGAGAACACACAGTGCGCGCTATGGTTCTCTCTCAGCGCGAAGGACAATCCCCCGCTCGGGGTGGATGCGTTCGCTCACAGACCGTGGCCGAACACACTCCTGTATGCTTTCCCACCCGTCCCTCTGATTCCCCAAATCTTGGGCCGAGTCCAAGAGGAGCGGCTGTCTATGATTCTCATAGCACCGCAACGCACGAGTGCGCCGTGGTTTCCCTGTCTCCAGCGGCTGCTCTCGGGGCCGCCGAGGGAGCTCCCTTGGCGGCGAGACGCTCTCTCACAGGCAGGGGGAGCAATCATAGATTATCCAGAGATCGGCCAGCGCTTGTGGGCCTGGCCGCTGAACGCGAGCGCTTAGAGGGTCTCGGTCTCTCCCAGGAGGTCGTGCGGACCATCCAGGGTGCCAGAGCTGAATCCACTCGAGCGTGTTACTCAGCTAAATGGGCGGCTTTCCAGAAATGGTGCACGGAGAGGGATTATGATCCCATCTCCTGCCCTTTGCCGCATGTTCTCTCTTTCCTCCAGACGCTGATGGAAAGAGGTCTGGCTTTTAGCACGGTTAAAACTTACGCGGCCGCCGTTTCATCATGCCACGTAGGCTTCGGGGATAAGACTGTTTTTAGTCACCCCTTAATGAAGCGCTTCCTAAAAGGTGTGAGGAGGGAGAGACCCGTGACGCGCTCTCTCGCTCCGCAATGGGATTTAACATTGGTGCTACGCGCACTGGTTAAAGCCCCTTTTGAGCCTATTGATCGAGTTCCCCTCAAGTTTGTGTCAGTCAAGACAGCTTTGCTGTTGGCTCTGACGTCAGCTAAGAGAGTGAGCGATCTGTCCGCACTCTCTGTAGCCCCTTCATGTATGAGAATACAAGGAGACGGCAGTTCGGCCATATTACGCCCGAACCCGGCTTTTACACCAAAGAGTATTACTAGTTCGTTCAGATCTAGAGTAATAACACTCAATGGTTTCTCCCTTCCTCCTCATCAATCTGAGGAGGAAGCAACAGCCCATCTCTTGTGCCCCGTGCGCGCGCTTGCATGCTATGTGAAGCGCACGGAGGCCATGCGCAAATCTCAACAGTTATTTGTGCATTACAGGGAACATTCACAACGCCTTCCCCTGACTAAACAACGCCTGTCACATTGGCTGTGTGAAGCGATCACACAGGCTTATGTGTCAACGGGGGCGGCGCCACCTGAGAATATCAGAGCTCATTCGACAAGAGGAATCTCGTCCTCTGTCGCTCTGCAAAAAGGACTGCCTATGGAGGATATCTGCACAGCAGCCTCCTGGGCTTCCCCATGCTCTTTTATTAGGTTTTACCTAAAAGACATGTCGCGCCTCTCTATGACACACTCAGTGCTGAGTGCTTTGTCAGAGTGAGTGTGATTGTGTGACTATTCATTCACATATTAATCAAATGTGATGTGTAGTCGAATAGTCATGCCGAGAGTTATTGTGTCTTATCAGACACATTAGAGCTGCTCGTTGATGACGTGCTGTTAGACGCATGACGTATGTTATGCTACGTCTGACGCATGGTACTGGCACGTGTGTAGCTGTGTTTCTGGTACTGAACGGGACCAATGAGGCATAGACTACATCGTGCTTCGCCCTTTAACCCAATAGCGATAGCCTTAAAAGGCGAAGCCTATACGATATAGAACGTTAGTTACGTATTGTAACTCTAGATTCTATGAGTATAGGCGCAGCCTTTTAAGTGATCGGCCTCATTTGACCTTTAAATAGCTGAAGAAAAGCTGTTTATTGGGAGCAGAACGTCCACGGGCGCCCGCTTATATGTGCGAGCTGCGGACGTGATAGAGGCCCACGCTGTTGGTGGGCGGGGATTATTAATTTTTCAGTGCTACGGCTAGCGCCGAAGGACAAACCCAATAGCGATAGCCTTAAAAGGCTGCGCCTATACTCATAGAATCTAGAGTTACAATACGTAACTAACGTTCTGTCCTCCTAGCGCCATTAAAAAGACAACAATTGAATACAAGTGTGCAATTATTTTGTTGGTTTACAATGTCAGGCCTGAAACTTAAATTTAAATATGTGAAAAATGTTCACTGGGATCAACCACAACACCCAATAGCGCCTTCAAGTGAGATGTAGGTATAGCAGTGGATGTAGCTTTAAGAGTTAACCATATTGTGACCTCTAGACTTATTAGACTACTTATATACGTATAATGGCAGTGTCAGGGAGTGATATGTGCCCGGTGTGAATAGTTGAAATGCGAAAAAAAATGCATTATCTTGCTGAAACGTGAGGTGATGTTCATGGATGTATGGCACAACAATGGGCCTCAGGATCTCATCACGGTATCTCTGTGCATTCAAAATGCCATCATTAAAATGCACCTGTGTTCTTCGTCCATAACAGATGCCTGCCCATACCATAACCCCACCACCACCATGGGCCACTCGATCCACAACATTGACATAAGCAAAGCGCTCACCCACACGACGCCACACACGCTGTCTGCCATCTGCCCTAAACAATGTAAACCGAGATTCATCCGTGAAGAGAACACCTCTCCAACGTGCCAGACGCCATCGAATGTGAGCATTTGCCCACTCAAGTCTGTTACGGCGACGAGCTGGAGTCAGGTCAAGACCCCGAATAGGACGACGAGCATGCAGTTGAGCTTCCCTGAGACGGTTTCTGACCGTTTGTGCAGAAATTGTTTGGTTATGCAGCTGTCTCAGTGGCTGGTCTCAGACGATCTTGGAGGTGAACCTGCTGGATGTGGAGGTCCTGGGCTGGTGTGGTTACACGTGGTCTGCGGTTGTGAGGCCGGTTGGATGTACTGCCATATTCTCTGAAACGCCTTTGGAGACGGCTTATGGTGGAGAAATGAACATTCACTGCACGAGCAACATATCTGGTTGACATTCCTGCTGTCAGCATGCCAATTGCACGCTCCCTTAATGCTTGTGGCATCTGTGGCATTTTGCTGTGAGACAAAACTGCACATTTCAGGGTGGCCTTTTATTGTGGACAGCCTAAGGCACACCTGTGCACTAATCATGATGTCAGATCAGCATCTTGATGTGGCACACCTGTGAGGTGGGATGGATTATCTCAGAAAAGCAGAAGTGCTCACTATCACACATTTAGACAGATTTGTGAACAATGTTTGAGAGAAATGGTAATATTGTGTATCTGGAATGAATTTTAGATCTTGAAGTCCATCTCATGAAAAATGGGAGCAAAAACATAAGTGTTGCGTTTATATTTTTGTTGAGTGTATTTCAATTCCCTGGATATTTCTAAGAGACCATCTGAGAGGTAGAAAGCAGGAAAAGAGGATTTTTTTCACCTACAGTCAGGACGGTCGCCAGTATCACGGAGCCAGTCGCGTTCTGCAAGCCTCTGTGGCATTGCTCCCCCCTCTGCTGAACGCCTTCCCCGTATTTTGTTTTCTCTTGGAGAAGACCTCAAGCAAAGAAGTGATAATGTCCTTCAGTGGCTTGTGTTGACCGGCAGTCATGCTGCAGCAAATTATATGGGCATTGACCATACTTATGCTTAGAATGGCATTCACTATTCGGTTATACAATTTCTTTGACCGATGTGTAAAGAGGTAGGTTTTCATCCTCTGATCAGCAGTGTCTACTCCCCCCATGAATGAATTGTACCTGTCCACACACACAGGTCTGTTTATCTCCCTGAAACCACTGTCCGTATGTTTGGACCTGATCCGTTTGCGGACACAGGAGTTTCCATGAAGAGTGGACAACAAATGGAAACGCTATACGTCATGCCACGCACACGCCAACATTTTACCAATCCTCATGAACACTGGGTCATCTCCTCTGGCCAACGGCAACTCAGTCTTTCTCAGGGCCTTTGGCATACCTCTTCTTTGGCTACTGACTGTTCCACACAAAACAGTTTTCATCATTTGCCAACTCATTTGTTACAGCTAGTGACATGTAGTAGCTATCCATGTACAACTCGTGCCCTCTCCCTATGTGCTGGGCCATCAGCTGCCGAACAAGAACATGGCTGGCACCTAAATCAGTGACCTCATCACCATGCTGTCCAGTGTATAAAGACCACTGCAGAACGTATCCTGACTTGGCTTCACTCAAAACAAATGCCTTATAACCATATTTGTCCGGTATCCATTTTCAATGTGGGCTTTCCTTTGAAAGCTATGGTCATTTCATCCAGTGACAGTTGTTTGCGTGGGTCATAGACAGCTGAGAAGCGTGGAATGATCAGGTCAATTATTGGGCGCACCTTGAACATTATAACCTGGCTGGCCCCTCTCAACATTATTATTGGCAAAGTGGAAGAAAGACAGGATAATTTCAAAATCTGTTCCGAGACATCACTTTCCCAAATCCCGGTGTAAATGTTGGCCAAAATTCTGCCCAATAATCCTTAATCTGTGATTTATGTACCAGGCCTTTCTTCTGTTTTATGGGCACATTTTCGACTTGTCTGGATTTACAGCTTGAGTGTCTCCCAGGAGGGCATGGACCAGAAATAGTTTAAGATATCTCTTCTGTCCTCTTCAGTCAGTAGTTCACAACTTTGTTTCTTCGACTTTAGGCTGTGCTGTGATGTGCAGGGTGGGCCCTTGGTCTTTGGTGGTCTCTCCTGTACCATTGTATTCTTGTAACTCTCCCCCTTAAGACTTTTCTCTTCAATCACCTCCCGCTTCCACATATCTGGCCTTGGGCGCCTATGACATTGAACAGCAGAAGTTTCAAGTGCAGCTCCTGTTTTTCCTTTACTGTGTTGAGCTGTGTCTGTATCACTACCACTATCTGGGCGGCCATCTTTCTCAGGTCTATAGTCCTCATCCAAGACAGTGGGTGAATCTCAATACAGAGGTTGCGGTCTACGAAGGCTGCATTTGAAGACCGATTGCGTCACAGTGGCGCGCAAAGGTTGTTCCATTTGCATATGCAAACAGTTCAGCTCAAACAATAAACTGCAAAGGTCTGCAGAGTAATGAGATTGTTATGAAATATGTTTGTTAGCCCACAGGTTTTTACTCAGACACACACACGCACATACACACACGGCATGCATGCACACACGCATTAAAGCCACTACGAGTAACATGGCACGTTGGCGTCCCCTTTGGACAAAAGCGGTAGTATTTTTACGACGCCCGCTGTCGCAAAGCTGTTTTCTAGCTTGTGCCAGGCGCGTGAGTGTGAACTGAGAAGGGAGCAATATAGTGCATGTCCGTGTGTTGAAAGTGTGAGGACTCTTTTTGGCTCCGTGAGAGTGGTTTTGACACTGCATGAACTAATGCCAGTCACTGCCACACGCACCTGATTGCAATGAGTTGATGCAGCAGTGTCACCTAACTACTCTCTCTCACGGAGCTGAAAGATTACGTGTCCGACTCCTCACAGAAAGCGAATGAACGATAGACGGCAGTTAGTATGGATCACGATGAGGTAATGTGTTTATGTTGTTGTAAATAATTACTATTTCAGATAATGGTTATCTGATGATGGTGAAGCAAAGCAAACTTTGTGTTAGTACCAACCGCTCATTCATTTAGGAGTAAACACTGCAGTCTAGTTTCGCTCTTGTGAAATTGTATACACGTTGCTTGGCAACGCCCTCGTCCCCCCCCCCCCCCCCTGTAGCCTATATCACTCTCCCTTTTAGCTTTTCTTCATTGCATTTTCTTTTTTTTCTTTGATGGTTCAGCCCCGTTATCAGTCATTATGACGACAAATAACTGTATCAAACAAGGCTCCCGCTCCCCTTCCCTCACCTGGAGGGATAGGCTTCTCAATTCACGTTGCTGAGCCACACTGAAATCTGCGACCAATACGGATTTGTGACCATAGAGCTTGCACGAGCGAACCGAAAATCGGACAGAGTGTGCGACCAGACCAAAAGCAGTAATAAAAACTATTTAAAAACGTCTTTCTTTGCACTTATGGTCTCATTTGCTGTTAAAGGTAATTTATGATTATCAGAGGCTGTTTAAAAGATATTTAAATGTTACTCGTACCCGCTTTAACACACTGTTAAAGCTGTGAGTCAGCGATTCTGGAGAACGCTTCTTGTTAAAATCACTTTTTTGTCAAAATCAGTGAATATCTCCTCCCAATCGGCTACCTGTCCTTACTGTGCTGAAACAAATCCAGGTTTAATACACAGCCTAGGCTCGGTAAACGGGCATGTTGCTAGCTACATAGTTGCAGAGTTAAGGGTAAATAAAGCGGGTCCTGTAACTTGCTCAAAATTCTTAGTTAATTATCAATGAACATGTCAGTGCATAGGAAATTCCAAGTCCTTCACTGTAGTCAAAACTCTGAGACATGTTAATGCAATAGTTTGAAAATGATGATTGAAAATGCACAAACTGCAGCACTTTTTCTATATGGAATATTAAAAACTTTAACAGTTTTTAAAACGTGGAATAAAACACTCAGTCTGTGACACTCGAGATAACAATGAATCAGGGTTTCTGGTTTGTCACAGAAGGGACAAGTCTCTGACACAGTGGGGTTGATTTTGGAAATAAAAACACTGACGGCCAGCGCCCCCTGCAGGATCCTCCACTGCAGGTCTCCTGTCCTTTTGTTTAGTGGAGGCTTGTAGAGAAGTCTCCACACTGGCGCCCAGCCCTGCAGCCTCTCTTTCCACACTGTGTCTCTGTTGGTGCTCAGTTTTTCTTTGTGTACAGCCACCACACAGTACTTGTATGAGGTTTTCCCAGGAAGCATTTGTATATCCAACATGGACACAGACTGAGTTCCGGGATCGGATCTCACTCGTCCGGTACCTCCGCCCCGCTGCTGTACTCCCTCAGCATCTCATGCTCCTCTGCGCTCAGCCTGTTACTCCACTGGTTCAGGATGTGTCTGGTGTGCCGGCTGGACCTCAGGCCCAGGAGAGAGGCCACAGCCTGCGTGTTGTGCAGCCCGGGCCCTGCCACGTCCACCACCTGCCTCAGCCTGACCGTCCCCGTGGAGCGAAGGCGCTGGGTGAGGCCAGGGCTGCTGCCGTCTTGTATGTCCAGCCGGGCCCCACACACCAGGGGCTCCTCCAGGAGCCAGAAAAGAGAGGCTGCAGGCCCCAGTCTGTCCCATTTAAAAGTGTCCACGCTTTATAAACACCATGATAAAAAACAAAGACTTGTCTAAAACGAGGCCTGCTATCCTCCTTAAACTGATGCCTGTTACCTGCCTCCAGACGACATGGCAGGAAAGGTAACGCTGTACAAACTGCAGCCTAAAAGCTGCTGCCCTGCTCCCCAGGTGTACTAAGCCCTGCCCCCCTCTTCTTTTGGCAGGTACAGTACACTCTGGGGAACCCAATGCAATTTATCCCAGAAAAAGTTTAAGAGGACTGTTTGAATTTTTTGCAGCAGCCCAGAAGGGGGTTCTAGGCACTTGAGCCTGTGCCACAGGGTGGACGCTACCAGGTTGTTGATGATAAGAACCCTCCCTCTGTATGACATGTGGGGAAGCATCCACCTCCACTTTGCCAGCTTCCCCTCCACCTTTTCTATCACACCCTCCCAGTTCTTTTTTTCAGTTTGTTCATCCCCCCAGATGAACCCCCAGGTACCTGAAGCCTCCCCTCTTCCAGGTCAGCCCCCCAGGCAGCTGGGGCAGACCAGCAACCCACCTCCCAACTGCCAGCGCCTCGCTCTTTGCCCAATTCACCTTGGCAGCTGAGAGTTTTCCAAATGTTTCAACAATTTTGCTCAGTTTTTCAATATCATCTTGATTTTTTATAAAAATTATGATGTCGTCTGCGTAGGCTGATGAAATAAAATTTGTACTGATGTCAGGTAAAAACAGGCCATCAATAAAACCACAAACATTTTGCAACATTGGTTCTATGGACAGTGAATACAGCCTACCTGACATGGCGCAGCCTTGTCTAATACCTCTTTCTACATTAAAAGGTTTGCATAGACCACCATTTATCTTCAGCACACTCTCAATGTTCTCGTACAAGACCTTTATCTTAGCTATCAGACCCGGGCTGAGGCCATACCTTTGTAAAACTTTCCAAAGGTAGCGGTGCTCAACCCGATCAAAAGCTTTTTCCTGGTCTAACGAAACCAGACCAGCATCTAAGCCCAATGAACCGGAGGCTTCCAAAATATCCCTAATTAATGACACATTGTCAACAATAGAGCTGCCAGGCACACAGTAAGTCTGAGTCCGGTGGATGAGCTGCTCCATCACTTTCTTCAGCCGGTTGGCCAGGGCTTAGGACAGCAGCTTGTAGTCAGAGCACAGCAGTGAGACGGGTCGCCAGTTCTTTATCTGCTGCAGGTCTCCCTTCTTATGGCGCTTTTCCACCGCACATGTAGCTCGACTCGACTCAACTCGACTCGACTCAACTTGGTTTGGTAGCAGCACGGGTCGTTTTCCACCGCAAATAGTACCTGCTGAACGTGGGCGGGGTCGTCGTAAGGGGGTGAAAGCCTACTCCGGAGCAAAGTAGCAAAGCAGAAATTACGAGCAGTTGTTGCACTATTAACTGAACCAACCGCCAAAAAGACGGATGACATTTTTTTAAGAAATACCCCCTTGTATCTGTTTGCTAAAAGAAGTAGAAGAATATTGCTACGGGCCATTAAGAGGGATGGTTGTTGTCCCGATGTGTGACTCTGCCACACAGTCAGCTGTAGGGATGCGTCACGTACATCCCTATGCACGTAAACACGGGCATGATAAAGTTGACTGTTTAGTGCTTGTTTCAGGATACGTGTTTTCAAATGCAAGCCGTGTCTCAGCCTGAATATTTTATTGAGGTAATCAGTTCAGTCCGAGGCTTGTAATGTAATCGCTCGCTATCATGTCTGTCCCAGCTGGCTACTATTTAGCCTAGCTGCTAGCTGCCCTACATGTCTCCTCTCGTATGTAAGTAACTTCCCCAAAAACCAACACTGGGTGAGCTTAGCGAATATATGGAAAATAAATTCGGATCTGTGATGCAAATCAAATGAAAGAGAGCCAGAGAAGACTGCACGCGGCGGAAATACACTCAAAAGTCCCGGAGAGTTGGGGAGAATAAACAACAGAATGAAGCCGGTAGTCTCTGGCCACTGATTGGCCAGACAATAGTCTCTGGCCAATCAGTGGCCGGCCGTCTGCCGACGTCACCTTTTAGCATCGGCTCAGCTCGCTTGGACCCTAGAGCGAGGCGATACCAAAAAAGCAGCCGCTACGTGGTACCAGGTACCATGAAATTGCGGTGGAAAAGCCAAAAATGCGAGTCGAGTCGAGTCGAGTCGAGCTGATACCATGCGGTGGAAAAGCGCCATTAGGCAGCAGTGTCAGCACTGCTCTCCTCTCGGAGAAGACCCCCAGCAAATCGTCTTTCAGCTCAGTCCAGAACGCTCTGTAAAACTCTGACGGCAGACCTTCTATGCCGGGGGCCTTACCCCCCTGCACACTCTGCAAGGCTGCAAACAGCTCTGCTTCAGTCAGGGGCCCCTCCAGCTCCCTGTTAGTCTCTTCTGACACTGTGGGCAGGTCCTGACAGAATGTGTTAAAAGCAGCATCATCTTCTTGGTACTCACTGTTGTAAAGCTGCACATAGAACTCCACTGCTCTGCTCCTGATGGCTGCAGTGTGTGTGAGCGTCTGCCCAGCCTCTGCCTGCAGCGAGTGCATCTGTCTGCTCTGGCCATTCTTCTGTTCCAGGCTGAAGAAGAACTTGGAGGGAGAATCCATCAGCGCAGCGCTCTGGAACCGAGAGCAGACTAGCGCGCCCAGCAGGTCTGCCAGCACGGCTTTTTTAGATTTGAGGTTTTCAATACAACCTCCATTTCCTGTGGACTGTGAGGAACTCTGCAGCTCCACTATATCTACCTCCAGATCTTTGATAGACTTGGTCATGTCACGAGAAACATTGAGAGTGTACTGCTGACAAAGCTGCTTTATCTGTACTTTACCATGGTCCCACCATTGTTTTGAACAAATAAAATCCCCCTTCCTCTCTCTAAAACCTCTCCAAAAATAAATAAAAACCTCTATAAAATGCGCATCTAAAAGCAAAGTGGTGTTAAAATGCCAATAAGCAGACTTACTCTTAAGATTTTTTATAAAAACCTCACATAAAACCATGGGATGGTTCGAGAAGCCCACTGGACATATACTACACCTCTTAAAAATGCTCAAATGCTGCGTAAAACAATAAAACGTGTCCAACCTAGCTAAAGATAAAACACGTTCTCTGCTGTGGACCCAAGTGTACTGTTTTGTATTGTGGTGGATTTTTCTCCATACGTCACTCAGACGTATCGAGAAACTGAGTTTGTTTAAAAAGAGAACTCTGCCAGGGCCAGAATTAGGGGCATACACATTAATAAAAACAATATTAAAACGCTCATACTTTGCTTTAACCACAAGCATTCTCCCCTGCACCCGCTCCTCCACCACATGAGATACAGGACTAAAATCTCTTGAAAAAAGGAGAGCCACCCCTGCACTAGTGCTGTTGAAATGGCTTCAAATGACCTGTCCGTCAAACTCCCTCCTCCAGTCTGTTTCATTAAAAAACATCACTATGGGTCTCCTGCAACATCATAACATTATTTTTTTTTCAATCTAAAAGTTTCAAAAATGCAAGCCCTCTTTTTCACATCTCTAGCTCCATTGACCTTGAGAGTGGAAAGTTTAAAGTGACTCATTAAAACAGCTGTTAAGAGAGACACACAGGCTAGCAGAGACAGCAGGCACACTGCTTTATGTACACTCTGAGACGTCATCATTTAGCTGTTTTCTTATTTTCTTTCCCATTATCTTCAATCTGTAATATTCTGTGTCAGTGAACCCTCCTTCCCCTCTCATTCTCATCTGAGATTCTACAGATAACAACACCATTTTTACGTCTGCAAAGTATTCCTTAAGGTGCGAACACACCAAACGCGTTGGGTGCGGTGGCAGCGTTGAAAAATCCTATTTTTGCATAGGGAACCATTGGTTTGGTGCGGTGACGCTTTGGTAACGCGGCTACCTCGCCCAAAGCACCGCTTTACCGTGGCCAACGCATCGTCGCGCAAGTTCAAAAAATTTAACTTTTAAAGCTCCATAGCGTGACGTTTAGCCGCGTTGGCCAATCAGCGGTGAGCTCGACCCGACGTCACGGACATCGGCACGGTGGGAGGACAACACAGAGGCTGAGAAACACCGAGGAGGAAATGTATTTGCGGCCGGCTGGTGATATGAAGTCGCTCGGTGTTGGGTTAGAAGACGTGGGGAAAGTGAGCCAGGAGAATGGGCTTCCTGGTTAATTCAGTGAATATATGCGGCTGTGCTTTAGCCGATAAACCAAGTTAGCACCGGTCGGATAGCGTTAGTTAACTCACCCAGTTGTGTGCGGCCGCCACCTCCATATACCTCCTATAATGAACCCAAACATAACGGCTAAGAGCCGGGGAACTTTCACAACGAGTACAGCCGCGAAGCACCGCGGTGTTTAAGCCTATATCTGCGCCAGCCACGGTCCCGTCACAGCCAGGTAGGGTAATGTTGGCTACTTGCCTTTATTTTCTACTGCCCTGCACACAATGCTGCTGTAAATGTGTTTGGTATGGTGCTGCCTTGCTGTCTGCTTTGAGCCACATGTTTCACCTGCCTGTTTTCTTTTTAAATGGGGAGCCTTACACAGGTTGTCTTCCTCCTCCATCACCCCATCCTCACTGTCATGCTCTGCTGCAGCAGAGTTGGGCCCAGCCACTACACTCCCTGCTTGTTCTGTGGTACTATTGTTCCCCTCCTCCTGAACAACACACTCACTCTGTTTTTCACTGTCAACAGTTTCAACACACATTTTTTTCAACAACACTTTGAGTTGCATGTTTTGGCTTCTCCCCACACTGTATTTCAGTTGCAACATTTTCTTTTATACTCTCAATGTTTATATTGTTTGGCAGGTTACTCTCCACATTTGCAACCTCCTACTCTACAGTGTGAACATCTGTTGAAGAGTTTGCTGTAGCCTCAGCTACTGATGCCGCAGCAAGCTCAGCCCGCCTTCCAGGGGCTTTGTCTGGGCAAGCTCGCACCAAATGTCCCTCTTTGCCGCAGGCAAAGCACTTCAGGGTTCCAGAATTTACAAAAACTGCATAGTCAAAATCATCAACTTTTAAATTGAAAACTAGACTCAGTTCACTGTCTTTTTTGTGAAGTATCATATGTACTTGCCGTCTATGGGATACTACATGCCGCAACAGGGGGGACTTGCAGCCCGACGGCAGCTTCCTTATTGCCGAGACAATCTTCCCGTGCCTCGACAGCTCCAGGAGCAGAACCTCGTCTCCTATGAACGGCGGGATGTTGGAAATTGTAATCCGCGTTGCCGGTGTTGTCAGCGGGGACACGGAAACAAACGAGTCCTTCACAACAATCCCTTTCTCCACCACCTTGTTCGCCTTGGCCACACTGTCCACAAAAATCACTACAGCTCCGTTCATCCGAGCCGCGGATCTTATGCTGCTGCGCCCGACTATTTTCGCCACTGCAAGGCTACAGTCCTCCACCGAGCACGGGAAGGTGGTGGAGATCTTAAAGCCGTGCATGCGGCTGAGTTCCCCGAAAGCAACCATGCTCCCGGGTCCTGGCGCACCGACCAGCGGCCGCTGGTCGATCGCGTGAAAAAACACCAAAAAGTAACACCAAAAACCACAAAAAGAACCCACCAATCTGTTCGCCCAACTATATTTACAATATTAACCAAAAAAAACTCTGAGAAAAGTTTGCAAAAACTCCTCACAATTCGCTCTCACACGCGCTCCGCAAACCCACTCCTTCCGCTCACACACACAGAGAGAGAGAGAGAGCTTTACGTTACTGGTTTTGCGGTTCGCTGTTGTACAATTTCTGCGGGTTGCACCCCTAGTTCTACTGTAATTCTACTATCCAGTTTGTTTATCAATTGGCAGAGTATTTCTGGAGCAAGGTTGTTCACACACTTGAACATTAGCTTTTAAAATGAAAAGTTTACAAAGCTGTCAAAACCCAGTAAATTGTGTTTCTTTAAAATGTGGCAATGATGCCATCTAGTAGGTTTCTGATTCATTATTTTAAGTGCCTGTTTGTATAATAATTTTATTGGTGTCATTGTTGTTTGGTTGGCTTGACCCCAAACGGTTATACAATATGACAAATGGGAAAATATCATGGCATGCACTCGTGACAAAACTTTGCCTTGCGACAGCCACCGTGCTTCACAGTGAAATAGCACAGCTTTATGGTCTGCACCCATGTCCTCACAGAGAGCAGAGAAGTAAGTAAGTAAGCTTTATTTATAGAGCGCCCTTCACAGACCAGGGTCACAAAGCGCTTCACAATGGGAAGCAACAACAGATTAAAAATGTACATACATTTAAAAGGCCAAGACAATACAGTGATAAACATAGCAGCCCCAAGAAAAAATTTGGCAAAAGCCTGTACAAATAAATAGGTTTTTAGTTGACGTTTGAATGCGTCAACAGACTCTATTGGACGCAGAGAGATGGGAAGATCGTTCCAGAGCTTGGGAGCAACAGCCTGGAAGGATTGGTCACCTCTGGTCCGGAAACGAGTACGTGGAACCAGGCTGAATCAGATCACTGAAATAGGATGGAGCCTGATCATTCAAAGCTCTAAAAGTTAGAACCAGAATTTTAAAGTTGGTCCTAAAGGACACTGGCAGCCAATGCAGAGCTTTTAGAATAGGGGATATGTGGGTCCTCCTATTTGAGCTGGTCAGAATTCTCGCTGCAGAATTTTGCACTAACTGCAGGCGAGACAGCTCCTTCTTGTTTAAACATGAAAACAAACTGTTACAATAGTCTAAACGCAAAGACACAAAAGCATGAATGATCAGCTCTAAATCATTTTGTGACACCATTTGCCTTGAGTTTAAAATGATACAGGACCCAAAACGGAATCTTGAGGGACTCCACACAACAAATCTGCTGACTCAGACCTTATCTGTTTTTTTTTCTTTGTTTTTTTAACCTTTATTTATACAGGTAAATCCCATTGAGGCCGAAGACTCTTTTTGCAAGGGAGACCTGTTTTCCTTTCCGACGTTACCATTCACACACACACACATTCATACACCGATAGCAGGCTAACTATCAACATTGACACGAGGCAAGTTGGGTGAAGTGTCTTGCCCAAGGACACATCAACTCTGACACAGGTGGCAGGGCGGGGATCGAACTTCCAACCCTTTGACCATCGGCCGACCCGCTCTACCAACTGAGCCACAGTCGCCTCAAGTTTGCTGTGACACTGAAGCTACCAGTGACGTGCGGTGAGGTCAGTGAGTGGGTAGGCACTGAGTTCTGAAAGCCAGATTTCTCTAAACCTATATATTGTTAAATCAAAAACAATAAACAACAAACAGGCACGCATGGCCGATTTCAAATAAGTTCCTCCCTTTCTCTCTCACTCACTCACTCACTCACTCACACACACACACACACACACGGGACGTATATGAAATGTCACGACGGTGACTTCAGGTTTGCCCGTAGCCTACTGTAGTTTTAGCCTGGTGCTACCAGACCATCGTACTTCATTTCATTTGTACAGAAGGTCTGGAAGTGCTGTAATTGGCAAACGTTCACTCACTTGGAGGCGGGTGTCTGTTAACGTTTAAAAGTATTGGATCTGCCCAGTGCCACTCTGGATTAGCCAACCAATCGCATAACGTTTGGTCGTCACGTGTGTCATGAGCCGGCTTCTGGCAACTGAAACTGGAGCGCGACATCGACGTCATCGTTCTCAGCCACTCGCTCTCTTCGCTGATTGGACACACAGAAATTTGTTCGAGCAGAATCCCACTAATACGCCCCGTCACCAGACTGACTACTGAAGGGAAAATGAAATTTGGCCGGAAGTAAGTAGGCGGGCGCAGCCAGGCTACTGTAGTTTGGTCTAAATGATTAAACATCGCATCCATCGACTTAAAGGACCCATCCCTCACACCGAGGGCCGAAAAAACGTAAGGCAACAAGTCAAACCTTCGCCGATTTAAACTACCGGTACTACTTCTATTCAACTTAAAAATAAAAGACAGCATTCATCATTATGTAGGACTACAGCATAACTGATGGCAACTCCACTCCATAAACTTTATCTTAATAGATAAAGTACCAGTAGCATATGCCCCATGGACCTGTCCAGCATCAGAATGTAACCATTTATCCACATTGCAGAGCTTAGGTTTGTCCGTCAGTAACAATGAAAACACAACTGCTCAATTGAATATAAAATGCAGAATGGATTGCACTCGGTATCAATTCATCCAACTTTATTATTAAAGAGGACCTATGATGCTTTTTGACTTTTATGACCTATAAACATTGTTATGATGATTCATAATCATGCTTAACCATACTAAATTATCAAATAATGACTTACATGCATTTCGACATATTCCCTGCTGACCGTCTGGGGTGTCTGTGCAGAGCACTAAACACTATTCTAGCCAGTCGAGAAGTCACGTGTTCAAAGCGGTCTACCCTTTCATAATTTGTGACGTCGCATAAAACTTTGTGACGTCTCCACGCGGATGTTTCCATGTATGGTAATGCTGTCACTTCCCTGTTCGCGTCTGCCTCGCGCCCTTATAGGTCCATGCTCGCGCTTCCCGCCACTGAAAGTGTTCCGGAAGGAAGGTAACCAATCACAACGGAGTGGGGTTTGCAGGAGGGGGGGAGGGGAGCGGAGATGGCCGAAGCACACACACTCAAGTGTTGACAGGATGTGCTGGATCGCCAAAATAAGAGAAAGAGCTTCCCGAAAATCTACATAGTTTTTTGTGATGTGATTCGTGTCAGGTTGCTCTATAGCAGTGTAAAACAAGAAATTAAGACCAGAAAAGTAGCATAATAGGTCCTCTTTAAATAAACCCCCAAAAAGTTTCTGACTCACCAATCTGACTCCCTGGCTGTAGAAATAAGCAAGACGATAGTAATCCAGTGACAGTCTGACTGACAGCACAGCTAGCTAGCATCCTTCCGTTCATGTAGGCTACCTGTCCGTTTGAAATGCTCGAACATTGTTTGTCCCTGTTGCTGCTGTACACCGTCCAAGGCTGGCGTAGGCCTTTCTCTTGCTATTCATTCTGCTCCTTTTTAAATTATAATCCAATTTGTTAAAATTCCTCCAGTCTGAAATATCTGCGGGCACAGACACGGCAGCTGATGTTGACTTAAAAATCCGCGGGGGTAACGCGACGTGAATGAGCATAGCCAACTTAATGACGTTGGCCTAAGCTGCGTAAATGTCTAGTAATATCTCGATTTTAATTGGTCCATGAATGATATGTAACGTAAAGGCTTATGTGGCATACCATTTACGTAAAAAAAGCACCAAGAATTCCGCTTATTTGCGTACATGTTAAATAATACAGAATCAAGTGCGCATGCGCGAAAACTTTTTTTTTCTTGCCGTCCACGATGAATAGGCGCAAAAGCACTGATTCTTTGCCGTACACAATGAATGGGAAACAGCAAAAGCACATTATTTCTTTGGCGTAACTTACTAACTGCCAACTTTCTAATCAAAACGTCTACACTTTTTTAAAGTAATCGCGGATTACATGTAAAGATCGAAATAATTAACAGTAATAATACAAACATAAGTTTATTAAATAAAAAAAATATTTAATTTTATTTTTATTTTTTTGCACACGGCGCCAGGGTAGGCACTGCCTACCTTGCCTACCCTGACCGCACGTCACTGGAAGCTACGTCCAGATAGGTAAGAGGAGAACCAATGTAGAACTGACCCTGACAGTCCTACTTCATCCTTCAGTCTTCTCAGCAGGATCTGGTGGTCGACGGTGTCAAAGGCTGAGGATAGATCCAAGACAACTAGAACAGTGCATTTACCTGAATCAGCAGATAGCATGATGTCACTGGACACTTTCAGTAAGGCTGTCTCTGTAGAGTGGTGTTTGCGGAAAGCAGACTGAAACTTCTCATTGATGTTATTTTGATCTAGGAAAAATGACATCTGTTCAGAGAAGAGTCGTGCTCTCAGTGGTCTTGTATTAATTAAGTTAACAACGCTGATGACGTAGGTTAAAACCTCATTTATTTCGGGGCTGAGCTACCAGGATGCAAGTGCTTCCCTGTGAATGACACAGTGGGCCCACTTCGCATTCGGCGATTCCCGCCTGATGAGGGCTTGCAGCCCGTTCCTCGTTCCCACCATGGCCTGCGCCCCATTACTGCAAACACCGACACAGTTCACCTACTTCAGCCCGTTCTCATTTAGGTGCTCATCCAGCAGCTTGAAGAGCTCGTCAGCTGTTGCTCTTGTTCGTACATATTTACAAAAGAGCAGGTCTTCATGCAGTGACCCTGACATGTCAAAACGGACATAAGCAATAAACAAACAGTCCCTATTGCTGCCAGTGGCCTCGTCCATTCGTATGGCATAACGTTTGTCTGTTAGATGTTCTGTGTTCTTGGAGGTTGTGTGAAATGTCAGATATACGTCTCCCGATCGTGTCACTGGAAAGAAGGACAGTTTTCAGTGTAGCACTTTTCTCACCTAGCATGATTTTGTTATAAACGGCGCTAAATTGGTTTATTCGGCTAAAGCACAGCCGCACAGCATATTCACTGAATTAACCAGGAAGCCCATTCTCCTCACTCACTCTCCCCACGCCTGCTCATTCTTGTAAAACACCCGAGCGGCTGTCATACAGCACCGGCTGACCGCAACAACATTTCCATCCTTCTTTTCTCAGCGTCTGTGTGTACCGTCCTCTGTGTAGCTGTCGGTGACGTCAGGTCAATCTCCAAGCTGATACGCTATCGCGGCTAAGCGTCACGCTTCATCATGTGAAAAGTTCAATATTTCATCGCACCAAACACGTTCATTGCATAGCTTCATCACGTCAAACGCTTCATCATGCAGTCATTGTCATCGCGAGCATCGCGTTTGGTGTAAACACACCTTTACAGTCAATTAAGCAGTTTGCTAAATGGTTGATTGGTTAAACTACAATAGGAACAACATAATAACAGCAAGGTGAGTTCAAATTTTGAAAAAAGTATGCTTTTCATCATTTCATTAGTACAGACGTTTTTTCCTTTACCATTGGAGGAAGCACTGTTGCAGTGAAGTTGTAGCCGATACTCTAATGTGGCCACAACTTCAAGCTAGACTGAGAAAGATTCAGTTGCATGTGATTATAGGCAGTACAGAAGCTACGTGGGTGTCTCTTAACAATGACAATTATCTTTCATCACGTAACAACATATTTAGAATATTTGTATCTCTCTTCCATCATATGTGTTGATCACAACAAAGCGTGCTTCAGTCTGACCCATGCAGATGGGTTAACGCATCTGAATCTATGTTGAACATTTTATTTATGCCTCAGCATGGTGACATGATAGAAATGTAAACATCCTTGGCTTCATGTAGGACAGTACAGGACAACTCTAGTTGGAAAACTAGGACTCTTTGAAAAAACAACTCAAAGTTCCTAGGAACATTGCGATTGTGTTAATGTGGCTCGATTGAAAGTTTTGACTCTGCAATTCAGAATAGTATTAACAGACTGGGCAAAGAACATAATGAGGCTTTTAGTTAAATTGTCTCTGCTTAAAGGAAATTTCACTCAATTGATTTGTAACGATATTAAGACTACAGATTAAAATGAGCTAATAGCTAACTCTGGTACTGCTAATGAGCTGTGCATTGTCCCTGCTAAATAAACAAATAAATAAGAAATCAAGCCCAAAACACTGTCATTCAGGTCTATGAGAACAATCTTTGTTCATATTTAATGTGCATTTTCAATACATTTCAGTACATTTAGTAATGTGTGGGACTCCTGAGCTTCATGCCATATAGAGTAGAAGCTAAGTATGTACTAAAGAAATAGTTTGGCATTTGAAATTCAAAGGAGAAGTGATATTTGTGTTAATATATGTGTTAAATCACTCTATATTCATACAGCAATCACATAAACAGTATACGCAGTTCATATCACCTGTCTCCCAATCATTCAGCTATGCAGTAATAGCCAAATGTTTTACATCTTTTTTTATCCAATCAGGAGACAGAGCACTATAAAGAGGCGGGTCTCTGTGCCAGTGAACAATGACTCGCTGCTCTCCATCGCGGCACTATCTGATGAAGACGGCTGTGTGTTCATGTGGTGGTGACGTAGGGACGAGGGAGGGGACTGCTCACTGCAGTAACTGAAAGGAAGTTAGCTAAAAGAACCACATCACTTACTTCTCCTTTAATACCTGTAGCTCACAGTAAACCAAATGTTCAACAATGGCTTGCATCCCATAAGCATAAATCATTTCAATCAATATCAAGAAAAAACTACAGTTCAGATGACTGTGACATTTGGTACAGATACAGTATTTGTAGTTTCTACAGAATGATGTGAAAACCAGATTTAGGATTCTCTTCTCTTGACCTTTGTAATTGTCAGCTGTCGATAAAAGTAGATGTTAATTTTCTTTTCCACAACAAGGTATTTTGAAAGCTTCAGAAGGGATTTCCAAAAGAAAATGTGGATATTCATGGTCCCCAGACAATAAAAAAGGAACTGTATGTCCTGTATACAAGAAAAGTAAAAATCTCAGTCATGTTCCCAAGACACAAACCATTTCATTTTGGTAATTTTGTGAACTTCCCCTCTTACTCCATCCACAGTCCAAAATGCCAGCTTTGCAAATAATGATGTACCACTATGTATCTGGTACATTGCATTACATTTTTTTTCCACACAAATGCTTCTAATTGAATGAACCCCTTTTTGTTTAAATGGCCTTTCCTTGTGAGCCAACACTCACACCAAACCCGTTGTAACCCTACTTTTGGCAAGGCTTTAAGAACTGAAAATATAAATAATGATTTATTGTTTTTTAAAAGTCAAATCAATATGTATCAGTATCTGTGCAGTAAGGGCATTTGAATTAAAGCATGTCACTGAATAAGCTGAATGAATCCAAACAGCAGATGCCGTCCTTTGTTACTGATTGCCGGATTAGCTGTTTTCTCCGAGAAGGGCCAGTATGGAGCCGGCCTGCGAGGCAAGTTTACTGCTGCTATGATCTGTCAGTTTACTGATGCTTTCCTTCATATTCACTGAAGTCAACTCCTCCTTCATCGCACCTAAAGCAAAACAAGAAAGGCAAGAAAAAGAGGAGTGTGAGATAGATTGCAGAGTAGAGGTTAAAATCTGCAGATTAGATGTATTTAAAACCAGAGTATTCTCTCTCTATATGAAGGAATGTGAGTGCTGTGTGGATTGTGTGTACATAACTTTTCCAGGGAGGAACACAAGATGGGCTACATTTTCCTTGAGAGGAAAAAGACACACACATGTTGCCAGGACTGCTAATCATTATTTAATGCATTAGTTCAACAGTCTATAGAAAGAATAAAGCTGCGTTTCCACCAAAACTACCAGGAACTCCTTGAGCAGGAACCTGTAGTTCCTGGGCCGCAATGGCTGTGTGTGTTTCCACCGGGGTCTGAAGTCCAGGGGAGGTTAATGCATATCAGGAGGATGACGTATGGAGAAGCAGTAAAAGTATCTGCACTGCACGTCATTTAATAACAAGCTACATTTAATAAATGTTGACTTTGGACAGAATCAGTCAATCAGAATCAACAGATTATTCATTTCTCTATTTTAGCAGAGAGAAGCGATCGTCTGGTGGAAAAAAGAAAAAAGGGAGACTGGTGAGATGAATAGTGGCAATGGCGAGGTGTGTGGCTGCTCTGGTCTGTTAACACGGGCAGCGAACAGATTATTTCTGATGGTAAAAAAATAAGAATAAAAATAAAAGGCGAGACAATTGAGCTGAAGTGTTGCATGTACTGCAACACTTGTAGACAGTAACGGCTGCTATAATCTTAACACTTTTGCAAAAAAGAAAAAGGCAGAAACAAGTTGTGCTCATGTTGTGCTGTTGCTGTTTGCTTTTTATTACATCGCAGATAGATTAACTTCAAACCAGGAAATGAGACGCTCACTAAAAGGAGATTTGAACATCGTGGGTGAAACGCTGCGAGCAGGCAACTCCACCAATCAGACATCTTCCGCCCTGCAGCCCCGCCCCAAAGGTTCCTTGACCTTTGTTAAGTCCTTCCCCCCGAGCGGGATCTTTTTCTGGGGTAAGAAAGGTTCCGGGAACTACAGTTTAGACCCTAGTTCCTGCGGTGGAAACACGCATAGTTTCTGCAAAGGTTCCTAGTTCCGGGAACTAGACAATATTTTACAATTTGTGATGTTGAGCTGGAAGATGAAGAATAATGAATTAATGTGCTTCTGCTGATGGCACATATGTTGCTGATGGTTTGGAATTGAAGTGACAAATTTGTTCCTGTCGTAAAACATCTTGAAATTGGGGGTGAAATATAATTTGTGGGATTGTCTGTTGATTGTGTACAAGAACAAGACGTACTGGACTGAGCCAGGCTGCAGATTACACCCAAAGCACTGAACTTGACTTCGACCGCCCCCACTGGATCAGCCAACATCTTCTTCAGCATGGGTAACAGCTCTGCATCCCTAAACGGAACTTTCATGGACTCTGTAGGGTTCACACACGCACAAACACACACAATATATAGATAAACGCACATGTAAATGTAGTATTAAATTTACACAATTTCTTTCAAAATGCTTGGATTTCATGTGTCATGAAATAAACCAAACTAGTCGTCAGAAGTGGTTAAACCTGTGTATTAATTATTTCGTCTAGCACTTTGATTGCATCTAGCTGCACTGACATTTGCTTGTTTCTTTTGTTTGTTTGCGTTGAAGCAGTGAATATATATTGAGTGAGTAAAGTAATCGCCATCTCCATGAGGTAACAGACTTACTATGCATAAGTAGCTCATACAACCCCACTTCAAAAATGCATGGAAATGCAAAGATAATTGCCATTGGAGACCTATAAGAACATTAGAGGTTAAAGCTTTGGTCCTCATCAAGCATCTCACAGTGATAAAATCTGACTGACCAACAATTAAAAATGAGTGTGACTTATGTTTGGTCCTTGTCCTAGGTTAATGGATGACAACACTCTCCTCCTTTGGGATTTAGAAGACCTGCAGAGCTGTCCTAACACCTAACAGTGTTCCAGGTTGGCCTGCTAAAAGGACATGTGCTTGCTTCGCTGAAAGTTCACATTTACAGGGGAATCTCATATTATTAGAATATCATGGAAAAGCTATTTTTTTAATCTAATTTAATTCAAAAAGTGAAAATTCCATATATTCTAGATGTATTAGACCTATAGTGATATATTTCAGGCATTTTTTTGTTGAACTTTTCAGGATTCCGGCTTACAGCTCATGAAAATCAAAAATCCAGCATCTCAAAATATTAGAAATTCCATAAGGCCAATCAAAAAAAATATTTATAAAATATATAAAATTTATGAAATGTCGCACTTTTGATAAGTATTTTAATTAATCTACTATATACTTGGTCTGTGATCTTATTTTGCATGAATTATTGCATTAATGCGGCATGGCATGGTCAGTCTGTGGCACTGCTGAGGTGTTATGAAGCCCAGGTTGCTTTGATAGTGGCCTTCAGCTCATCTATTGTTGGGTCTGGTGTGTATCATCTTCCTCTTGACAATACTCCATAGTTTCTCTATGGGGTTCAGGTCAGGAGAGTTGTCTGGCCATTCAAGTACAGTAACACCATGGTCAGCTAACCAGTTACTAGTGGTTTCTGGCAAGGCAGGTGCCAAGTCTTGCTGGAAAAGGAAATAGTCATCTCCATAAAGCTTGTCAGCAGACGGAAGCATGAAGTGCTCTAAAATCTTCTGGTAGACGGCTGTGTTGACTTAAGACTTGATAACACAGTGGACCAACACCATCAGGTAACATGGCAACCCAAATCATCACTGATCCAAATTAAATGTTGCTTTTCATTTGGAAATCAAGGTCCCACAGTCTACAGAAGAGGAAGTAGTGGAGGGGCACAACATCCAAGTTGATTGAAAACCAGTAGACCACTGTGCCACCAAGCCACGCCGCATTGAGGCAGGAATTCATGCAAAAAGGGCCCAAATCCGGTTCTGAGTACATATGTATTATTATACTTTCTAGAGGGCCGACATTTCTTTATTGAAATCCTTTTTTTATTGATTTCATGGAATATTCACAATTTCTGAGATTTTGAATTTGGGGTTTTAATAAGCTGTAAACCATAATTATCAAAATTATAACAAATAAAGGCTCACTTTGCATGAAATGAGCACTGTATATATATATTATATTAGTTTCACCTTTTAAGTTGAATTACTGAAATAAATCTAACTTTTCCAGTTTCACCTGTAGTTTGTGTAAACTTTCTAGGAATGATTTTAACATGCTTGATAAATGTGGGCCCAGAACGCTTGACTTTACACATTCTTGGAAATTGTTTTACCAATATCAATGGCAGATGCTATGGCCAGGGCAACCAGGGCCTCGTTCTGCATGATTACATGTTCACTTGTTGCCATGGATATGAGGTGTCGAATCCCATCTGCTCTGGCTAAGGCATGGACAACTTCCTGCCAGAGAAGAAAACAGAATTACAAATGTAATGTACAGATGTGTGTGTGTGTGTATTATATATATATATATTCGATTTTCCGATTAATCGCGATTCTCTCTCGAACGATTCCAAATCGATTCATAAAAATAAAAGCAATTTACTAGTATTTAATACTAATATTTCCTGCGCCACTGTGCATGCACACCACACACGTGCGAGTTGTTAAAAGTGGCGACAAAAGGGCAGAGAGCAGCAAACCCATATGACCTGCACTGGCTTTGTGTCTGTTTATGTTTTTGTATGAGAGCTGAATTCCAAGCCATACTTTTTGCACAATGTGTTGAAATTACATAGAAAATAATAGAATAGAAATCCTATAGAAACATGATTCACAAGAGTAGAAAGAAAATTAAACTGAATCGGTTTAGTTTTTACATACTTCCATATTGTGTTGAAAGCTGCATTGATTATTGCAGTGGTCATAGAAAGTCATATTTGTGACAAGAAAAGCTTTTTCTCTAATACAATATTAGAGAAGGTAATTCATCTGTTGATTGTATTTAATGATCATCACAAAAGTAGAAAGTGATTAGCAGACTCTGAGTAGCAAACTCAGATGTGTATATAAGTATATTTTTGAAAATCACACATGGGTATGTACGTAAAAAAAAAATTGCATCGAGATGCATTGAGAATCGATTTTGAATCGAACCGTTGACCTCGGAATCGAATCGTGAGGTGCCAAGAGATTCCCACCCTTAGTATATATGTATATACAAATAATAAACCAACTCACAGGGCTGCGGCTGTGTCTGATGAGAGCAGCCAATAGGCGACTGGCTTCTCCTCTGACTCCTGCATGGTCCTTGGCTTCACACCACTCCATGACCCGTGCTAGCAGTACAGCGTCTCTCCCCAACACCAACGCTGCCTCCTCTGACACACAGTACGAGGCAGAGAAAAGGAGAAATACATTTTTAGGTGAGAAATAAAGGAAACATTATTTAAAATGTATACATTTGTAATATTTTCTGTGTAATTTGAACAGTATCCAGTAACTTTGAACAGATACAGTGCTACAAAAACAGCTCTGAAAATTGTATTCAGTGACCATAGATCATGATAAGATTTCAAATATTAAACAATTGAACATTCAATGCAGAATTTTTATTTTAAAATTAGTTTTGCATGTTTAGATTGATGTTAGAGTTTGCATATCAATTTAAATATACACTCACCGGCCACTTCATTAGGTACAGCGTTTCATTTTCTTGTTAACACATATACAGTCATATGAAAAAGTTTGGGAACCCCTCTCAGCCAGCATTATAATTGACTCTGCTTTCATAAAAAAATATATAAAAGTGGTATGTCTTTAATTTACCAGGAACAGCTAAGTACTGGGATGTTTTCCAAACACAAATTTTTTGAAAAGCAGTATTTGGTTGTATGAAATAAAATAAAATGTGAAAAACTGGCTGTGCAAAAATATGGGTACCCTTGTGGTTGTGTTGATTTTAATGCCTGTAACAGCATGTAAAACTGATGACTTTAAACACAAAGTTGGTTGGATTATGTTGTTAAGCCTTGAACCTCATAGAAATGTCTGTTTAATCATGAGAAAATGTATTTTAGGTGCCTGAATGCAAGTTTCACTTCTCTTTGACTCTCTGCTGAAGTGAGACAGAATGGGATCATCAAAACAGCTCCCAAAAGATCTGAAAAACAAAGATTGTTCATTGTCATGGTTTAGGGCAGGGCTGTACAGTGCGACTGTTTTGATCGCATTTGCTACTGAAATTGATCACGTGCGATGATGAATAAAAGTCCAGTCGCACCAGTGCTAATGAGCAGATGCTGTCTGTTTGAGACACAGAGGAGCTATGCACAATACTGCTTAGAGGGCTCTACATTAACACTCTCCAAATGCGGGTGAATGTAGTCTTAGGCGAGTAAGTTATGAAGTCTACCCTCCACTTTGGCTGGTGAAAGATGTGTGCTCTGGATCTGTGCTTGTGCGGCGATTATAGCGTCTAACTTCACCAACGGTTAAAACAGGAAGGAGACGGCTCTCTTTACATTAATGCAGTCAAGTTAGTGCGTGTGCAAACATAACATTTCCTGTGCGCCTTCACAATAGAAGTTGGTTACTAGCCAAATGCGAGTTGACTCTTATTTTGAAACAGGTAAGAACAGGAAGTTAGCGCTTCACAGCCCTGCAGTCAACCATGGACCTATAAAGAAAGCAGTCAACAGCAGTAACTATCTATGATTTAAACAAAGATTGACACAACCTATTTAACTTGGCCTAAATTGTATAACTATGTTTACTAATTTATTTAATAGGCTATATGTTCAATGTTTTAAAGTATGGTTTTCATTAAAAGAATGAAATGTTCTAAAAATGTTTGTTATTATTAGCCTAATATAATAATGATATGTTTATAAAAATATATAGGTATAGACATTATTTTTATAGTTCTATGGGGGGGAAATAATTCTGATTCAGCAAAAAAATTGCCATTGGCAGGTTAGACTCTTTTGTCTATTGCAATCAGTGCACCCCTATTCATTTTTCTACAATTATTACTGCACACTAGGATATCATATTCATTGAGAATCTCAAATAAAACCAAGATGACATGCTCAAAGGTAATTAGAGCTAAATGCAAGGGTTAGGGTCATGCAACTTTTCGATCATACTTTGTGTGCTACCAAATTTATTTTTGTGCTACTGAATTTTTTTGCTTGCTAGTACCAGTGCTACCACTTTAAAAAATAAGCGTACAGCCCTGTTTAGGGGAAGGCTACAACAAGCTTTCCCAAAGGTTTCAATTGTCAATTTCGACTGTAGGGAACGTTGTCAGGAAATGGAAGGATACAGGCACAGTGGCAGTTAAACCCAGGCATGGCAGACCAAGAAAAAAACAGGAGCGGCATAGGTGGAGGATTGTGAGAATGGTTGCACACAACCCACAGATCACCTCCAAAGACCTGCAAGAACATCTGGCTGCAGATTGTGTATCTGTACATCGTTCAACAATTCAGCGCAATTTGCACCAAAACATCTGCTTTTTATAAAGACCAAATAACTTAATTTTTGTCTAATCAGTCCAAAGCATTTTCTTCCAATATGAATCTGGCTTGTCTAAATGAGCTTTTGCATACTCCCTGCAACTGTATCTGTGGCGTGGGCGCAGAAAGGGCTTCCTTCTCATCACCTGGCCATACAGATGTTTTGGTGCAAATTGCACTGATTTGTTGAACCATGTACAGATACACAATCTGCAGCCAGATGTTCTTGCAGGTCTTTGGAGGTGATCTGTGGGTTGTGTGCAACCATTCTCACAATCCGCCGCATATGCCGCTCTTGTACTTTTCTTGGTCTGCTAGACCTGGGTTTAACTGCAACTGTGCCTGTGTCCTTCCATTCCCTGACAACGTTCCTTACAGTAGAAATTGACAATTGAAACCTTTGGGAAAGCTTCTTGTAGCATTCCCCTAAACCATGACAATGAATAATCTTTGTTTTTAAGATATTTTGGGAGCAGTTTTGATGATCCCATTCTGTCTCACTTCAGCAGAGAGTGAAAGAGAAGTGCAACTTGCATTTAGGCACCTAGAATACATTTTCTCATAATTAAACAGACATTTCTATGAGGTTCAAGGCTTAACAACATAATCCAACCAACTTTGTGTTTAAATTCATCAGTTTTACATGCTGTTACAGGCATTAAAATCAACAAAACCACAAGGGTACCCATATTTTTGCACAGCCAGTTTTTCACATTTTATTTTATTTCATACAACCAAATACTGCTTTTCAAAAAATCTTTGTTTGGAAAACATCCCAGTACTTGTTCCTGTTAAATTAAAGACATACCACTTTTATCTTGTTTTTGTGAAAGCAGAGTCAATTATAATGCCGGCTGAGAGGGGTTCCCAAACTTTTTCATATGATTGTAACTAAGCAGCCAATCACATGTCAGCAACTCAATGCATTTAGGCATGTAGACCTGGATGGGACAACTTATTGAGGTTGAAACCGAGCAACAGAATGGGGAAGAAAGGGGTTTTAAGTGACTTTGAACATGGCAATGTTGAGGGTGCCAGGAGGGCTGGTATGAGTATTTCAGAAACAGCTGATATACTGGGATTTTCACTCTAATCCATCTCTATGGTTTACAGAGAATGGTCCGAAAAAAATGAGGCTACAATTCTCACAAGATCACCAATATTGGACAATAGAAGATTGAAAAATCATGCCTGGTCTGATTAGTCTTGATTTCAGTTGCGACATTCAGATGGCAGGTTCAGAATTTGGCGTTAACAACATGAAAGTATTGATCCATCCTGCCGTGCACCATCAACCATGCCATGTTCAAAGGCACCTAAACCCCCTTTCTCCCCCATTCTGATGCTCGGTTTGACCTCAGTACATTGGCTTGACCATGTCTAAATGCATAAAATTGCTGCCCTGTGATTGGCGGATAAGCTTTTTGTTTTTATAAGCCATTGAACAGGTGTACCTAATAAAGTGGCCGGTGAGTGTACATTTTTCATTTACTTTGAATGAAGTGGGGTTGTCAGCAAAACGGTGTTTGTCGTTGAATGTCATTCCCCATCGCCCATGGTCCCATGTCTCTCAGGACTTCATCACGGAACTCCCTGCGTCTGAAGGTACACAGTAGTTGATGTATTCTCAAAAACTGCTGACTTAATCCCTTTGCTGGAATTGCCTAATACTAGAGAGGCAGCAGAGCTTAAGTTGAACCTGTTGTTTAAATTACTTTATTAGTCAATGGCTACATTGAAATTTGTCTTTTCGCATATCCCTTCTCAAGTTACCCCACATTCAGTAGGGGTCAGAGAGTAGGGTCAGCCACAGTACAGCGCACCTGGAGCAGTTTGGGGTTAATCGTCTTGCTCAGGATCACAATGGTAGAGATGGTGGACACGATGTAATACCAGCCACTGATAGGGGACTCAATTACCATGTCATTTCTGCACTTAAACTGCATTTCCACCAAATCCTGCGGTGCGTCAAATACCAGCAGTGTTATGCATCGGTGGGATCTTCAATCATTCAAACAAATGCGATAACCTGAAACACTGCCTTATTTGAGGTTTATGCAGCTGCTGGATGCCACACTCACATTCACACTCCCTGTTAAATGGCCTGAGAGAATGAAGACTGCAGTGGATGGCCTCAAGCATTCAATAGTGCTCAAGACAATTGTTATGAGAGGAGTGTGCTCATAACGCCTAGCCCAGCTCTGATACTGGTCTACATTCAAGGGTTCCTGGAGCTATCAGCATAGCAAGGCCAGGTTTCCCTCTGTCCACACCTTCATCAGTCGATGACAACACCTCTAACATCCGCCACAACAGATTGGTCAACCTCTGCCTCACCCCAGATTCACCTAAGGTCTGGCTCTCCAGCTACAATCCAGGAAGTTGGCCACAAACTTGTGTGAGGCCCTTGTCCTCATTTCCAAGATCATCAACCCAGCAGCTATTCACCTGTATCTTCTCTGGTCTCTTTGCATCCACCCCACCTTTCACATCTCTCTACATCTCTCTATAGTCTGCTTGAGGGTTGGTCATGGACCAGGAATAATAGAAATAATTTTAGTTCATTAAATGACATGATCTTTTTTTATTCAAAGCGCCTCACAAGTGGTGGTTGGCAGTTATAGCAGGAAGGCCCTTACTGGACTGACCAGGAATCAAACCTTGGTTTGCATACCAAGTGTTACCTTCAGCTATCCAGCTGTCATCCATTGCAATTTTCCAATCTTTAAATTACAAATAATTATTTTTAAAAATGGTCCTAATTGTAGTGTGGTGTAGTGTAGAAATTTGACCCAATGGGAATCACATCCAATGATACTATTTATTTGCACTTATGCTCACCTTGTCCATCCACCATCATGCGTAGAGTACCCAGCAGTTTGAACTGAACTGGTGGCATGTCAGAGCGCAGCAGGGTCTTTATCCTCTCAGTCACTCCGTTCTCCAGCATCCACACTTTGTTGGTGGCTGGAAGACACACAATTTATACTGGTACACTTCCCAAGTGTTACCCTGTCATTTAAAAAAAATATCATATAATAAGGGCTGTCAAACGATTACAATTTTTAATCAGATTAATCACAGGATTATGTGGATTAATTACAATTAATTTCTACCATTCGAAATAGGCTCGAAAAATTACCATTTTCTCTGTGTATTGTTGTATGAATGGAAAGATAATGGACAGAAGGTGAATATATACATTTAAATGTAGCTTTTTTATTAATTGAAAATCCAAATGATGGTGTAAATAGCCTACTGCAAATAAATTATAATCAACGAAAACATATGCTACCACACCATACTTCAATCTGGCTGTCTCTTTGCTATGTCTTTGAGCAAATATAGGATAGGCTATAAAATGGCATTTATTTGGTGAATCCATCGTTTTGCATCCTTGAATACAACCTGATTGCAATCTGTGTGTGTGTTTGCAAGCGCGACCACGTTCTATGGGACTGTTCATTTGTAACAGAAAGCCAACGTTATGGTGATGTCACGTATTAATCACACACACCTCTGAAAACTGCAGACTTTTGTTTCCTCCCGTGAACGGAGCAGAATGTTTCTCCTGTTGCTTCCGAGAGCAACTGTCGCCCGCGACACAGACGTGGCCGTTAGCAGCAGTTATAGGTCCATGGTTAGCAGTTTAAAACACAGACTAGCGTGCTGCTATGTTTGGCCGTGTGCAGCTACTGATCCTGGGTCAGCCACAACGTTAGAGTGACTGTAGTACAGAGCGGGTGGGATGCACAGGGCGGATCATTCTGCACATGCGTTAATTGCGTTAAAAAAATGAACGCGTTAATTCCAGAAATTAATCACCCTGCGTTAACACGTTAATTTTGACAACCCTGCATCTACATAATATAACTTTATTACTGTTTTAAACCTTTATTACAACTATGTTTTCAGTTTTGATGATTAGAAACTATTGAATGTCAATGTAAAGGGTTTGTCCATAGAAACCCATCTGAATTGTTTAAGTAGGTATTTGAAGAAGACTCAGTGATTTTGATGTTTCTAGGTGTAAACATTTATAGGACTCTATGGGCCGGTTTCACAGACAAGGCTTGAGCCTAGTCCAAGACTAAAATGCCTGTTGAGCTGGATTAATTCAAAGCCACCTGCACAGACTGAGTTTAAATTGTCCTAGATTAAAGATATTCTGGATTAAACAAAGCCAATTGCAAGACTGTCAACTAGAGCTACTCTAGGTCTAAATTTGAGTTTAAATTAATCCTCCAAGGAGGCAGGTTTAACTTCAGTTTAGTGGTGTTTGTGAGAGAGCATGGACTATTTGGAATATCTAAATGAAGACCAACTCCCACTGCAGAGGCCAGAAGAGTACTATATAGGCCTTATCCAAAACATTTATTTGATGAATTTACATTTCGAGACCGCTTTCAATATGGAAAATGCACTGGAAATAACAACTTTGCTTGAGCTTATTAGATGGATGCATTTAAATTGAAGATATATTCAGCATAATACAATGAGTGTCTAAAACAATTCTGTTTTCAAATGTGGTTGTTGTGATTTAAAATACTGACACACATGAATAACAAAATGACAAAACAACATGAACACCTTTTATTTTCTACTTATATCTTCACTGTGATTAGTAATCACAATTGTCTCAGTACTGTATCTTGTTTGAATCATAGCTCTCTCTTCCAACTTCATGTCATACAGTTTACGCTCTCTGGACTTTCTTTCCACCTCTGTCCCCAGAACCCGTACTGAGTTTGGGAAGAGGGCTTTCATGTACTCTGCTCCCTCCGCCTGGAACACTATTAAAAAAAAACTCAAATTGCAGGAACTCATCACTAAGAATGATTTTTAAAACTTTTCTCATTGCCTCAAAATTGTTCTTCTTCTTCGCCTTCTGGAATGTATTTGTCTCTGTTTTCTCATGTCTGTGCTTTCTTCTTATGTTTGTCTTATATTTCATTCATTCTAACTGCTGCCATTTACTGCCAGGCCTTGCTCATAAAAGAGGTCATTTGACCTCATGCAATTTTGCCTGGTAAAATAAAGGTTAAATAATGTCCAATTCCACCTTTAGAATTTTAATTTTCATGTCATACTTCCTTCAGATATTGCATTTTCTGTTCATGGAATTCTCGGGCTAACTTTCATGCAACGTCATCTTTTTTGTCCTTTGTTGAAAGGTTGTGGCAAGCTCTTCTTTAAAGATTCGGGTTTTTCTACAGAGTCTATCAGTGCAGATATCATTAAATATAATGTCAAAATGATAAATGAGAAAGATGTGAAATACCAATAATAATGAAGATAACCTGAAGTTGGTGTATTGTTCTCTTAGTAACATTTTCATTAGAATTGAATTTGTTGCAAATTGCGGCCCAACTATTTATTTGCTCAGTCTCAGCAGTATGGCTTTTAGATTCAAGAACCGGAAGGTCTCAAACTAATTTTTTTAAGAGATTTTTTTCAAATTCATTAAAGTTTATTGGTGGGATTTTTTTAGCCCCTGCCATTGTTTTTTCTCACAAGCAATGGTGTTTCTGCTCCACTCCGGGTTTTTATGATCACCGTTGGACCAGCAGCATGTGCTCATGGGCAGGTGTTCACAATCAGGCTAATTTACCTTACTCCAGGACTTCATAGTCTCAGACTAACTAAACCAAACTTAAGCCATATCCATGAAAGTGACTTAAACGTCCCAGTTTAACTAGTCCACATTAAGGCCTACTCCTGGCTTAATCTAGGCCCTGTCTGTGAAACCGGCCCTATATGTTCAAAGGTAAATCCTGGTATTCAACTTTCAAATAATAACTTTGATGTTGGGTCAATGAAAACATATTATAAACACACATCTAGTGTTTCACTTGAATCCATACCAGGAATGGCCAGGTTTCTGAGCGCGCTCAGTCCAGCATGTTGAACAGACACATCTCCTTCGTCGACATGCTGCTCCAATACGGTCAGGATATGAGGAACCACACCCAGGTCCAGCATCTTCACACAGTTACTGTCTGATAGAAACACAGCAGGCCAACAAAGACACATTAAAAACCTGATTACTATATTACATTACATATACAGTACCACTTACAAGTTTACCCATCCAGCCAAACCAGGTTTGCGTGGAAATGTGCTAACACCCACTATTCTGGTCTACGCACGTTTGGTAAATGAGGCCCACTATAGTTAGGTCTTTGAGCCCCTTTGTGCGGTTTAGGAGAATAAAATTGCCAAGTGCAAGGATGTGACGTGACGCAGGATCATATGGACTGTTGGATGATTGACAGCAGCCAGACAGCTGGAGGAGATTGTTTGACACAGACACCTGCAGGAGACACAAGGACGATCGGCGCTTGGCAAGCATAGCTCAGTGAACAGTTCTTTATTTTTAAGCTTTCACAACTACACTGAAGGATCTCTCTTCCCCATCACACTACTGAACGTAATATCTTACGACTGGACTGGAGGCTCATGGGAGCTGGAGACGGGGCTCTTCTAACCAGCAGACTCAGTGAGCATAGCTACACTTAGCCTCTGTCTCATCAGCTCTAAGTTAGCCTTGTCTTGTGTCCTTTTCGTTGTGTTGCAGTTGTAGTATAACAGTTGACTATAGGCAAGATTTGACCAATGAGATTGGACTATGTCCATTTTTAGTCGAGGACAGCCCTGCTACACATTTGTATCTGATGAATGTTTTACACTTTAGATTAGGGGGATGCAGAAAGGTTTGTAAATGACTTATTAATGAGCATTTCATGATTTACCAAAAGCTTTATAGAAGACTTACAACACAGTTGTGATGTGTTAACATAACACTTATTGATCATCTAAAAGTACATATTACTGTTTTATAAATAACTGGTTCATCTCATTATCTAATGACTTATATATGACCTATGAATGACTTATAAATGAACATTAATATAAAGTGTTAGCGTTGCCTGCTACTGCTAAGAATGCCAATTGGAGAGCGGGGCGAACCAAATTAATAAACTCTGTAGATAATTCTGTGGATTCATCACTATCAGTCACACCTTTCACATTACACATAGTCCTTTGAGCCATACTTATAAGAAATAATTCATTTAAAGCTAGTAGGTAAATACTGTATATTTGGGGAGAGGGTGATTGCTTATCCTATATTAACTCATCATTCACATAGATGGCACAGAGAGCAGGGAATGGCTCTTCAGCAACATATGCCTGGTGTGGCAGACATCTCTTTACAGACCTTCATTTACTGACACATATCTCACCGTTCCTGGCGAAGTTGGCGATGGCCAGGGCTCCAGAGAGCTGCAGCTGAGTGTTGGGGCTCTGCAGCCAGGAGAGAACATCCTGATACACCAGACCTGAGCCCTCACCGAAACACTTCTGCATAGAATCATCTGGGACAGGCACGTGCACACACACACACACACACACACACACACACACACATACATACACACACACACACTTTTCAACAAGATCATTATAATACTCACAAACAGTGCATTACTTCTTCCAAAAAGTAGCACGGACATAACCACCCCCAGAGGCAAACCAGGCAATTGCCTGGAGCCCCGGGGCCTCATAAGCCCCTTTGGGGCCCACAAAATGCCCTCTTTATATTTTGCCCCATATTTATTGTTTTTTATGAAAAATCTTTTCACAATAGTATCATCGGGATGTCTAATTCCCTCGTTTTGACTGCCTTTCTGCCAACCGTGCACCCCCCTTCAGTCTGCACTACATGGACTATTCCATTACACATCACACTCATGACGCTTCACATGGCGTAAAATCCAAAAACGTAAATATCGGTAGAAGGTAGAGAGAGATGAGATTAACCTACCTATACCAAAATGAAGCGAACATACGAGAGCGGCTCACAAACAAAAAGAAGGACCAAAGGCAGGACTTGATACCAAAGCTGCCAAAGCTATTAAGCTTTTTTACAGCAGCTGGACCTTCGGCAGAATAACAGCCGTCTACAATGTTAACCGGTAACGTTCAATCTCCTCCTGTCAATCCAGTGTCTCTGGCTCAGCCAGCAGCTACGCTTATGACGTTAATGTGTGTCAACAAACTGATGGAGATTTGGGTTCGGGAGCCACGTGAACCGCGGATTGGATGTAGCCTATGCAACAACAAAAAAAAGAAAAGACGGCTGTATGTTCACGTTATCGGCGATCGTGTATTACAGAGAACAGTTAGTGGCAACTAGTAATCTAGGTCTACTGTAGGCCACTGACAAAAATCACACAACACATTGCCTGTATTTTAGTCACAATATTTGTTAGTTTAGGCTATATTTGGCTGCTCCACCTTAAAGCCACTACGAGTAACATGGCACGTTGGCGTCCCCTTTGGACCAAAGCGGTAGTATTTTTACGACGCCCGCTGTCGCAAAGCTGTTTACTAGCGCGTGCCAGGCGCGTGAGTGTGAACTGAGAAGGGAGCAATATAGTGCATGTCCTTGTGTTGAAAGTGTGAGGACTCTTTTCGGCTCCGTGAGAGTGGTTTTGACACTGCATGAACTAATGCCAGTCACTGCCACACGCACCTGATTGCAATGCTAATTGCTAACTACTCTCTCTCACGGAGCTGAAAGACTTGTGTCCGACTCCTCACAGAAAGCGAATGAACGAGAGACGGCAGTTAGTATGGATCACGATGAGGTAATGTGTTTGTGTTGTTGATGTAAATAATGACTATTTCAGATAATGGTTATCTGATGATGGTGAAGCAAAGCAAACTTTGTGTTAGTACCAACCGCTCATTCATTTAGGAGTAAACACTGCAGTCTAGTTTCGCTCTCGTGAAATTGTATGCACGTTGCTTGGCAACGCCCTCGTCCCCCCGTAGCCTATATCACTGTCCCTTTTAGCTTTTCTTCATTGCATTTTCTTTTTTTTCTTTGATGGTTTAGCCCCGTTATCAGTCATTATGACGATAAATAACTGTATCAAACAAGGCTCCCGCTCCCCTTCCCTCACCTGGAGGGATAGGCTTCTCAATTCACGTTGCTGCGCCACACTGAAATCTGCGACCAATACGGATATGTGACCATAGAGCTTGCACGAGCGAACCGAAAATCAGACTGGGTGTGCGACCAGACCAAAAGCAGTAATAAAAACTATTTAAAAACGTCTTTCTTTGCACTGATGGTCTCGTTTGCTGTTAAAGGTAATTTATGATTATCAGAGGAAACATGAGGCTGTTTAAAAGATATTTAAATGTTACTCGTAGCCGCTTTAAGTCAGCCCAGCCAGGCTATAGTTAAGTTTCAATTTCGTTTTCACCTCCGTGTCTAAACAGCTTGTTCAGAACAACAGCTGATAGGCTTGCGACAGCAGGAGTCAGTCTAAAGCCAGTGATGATCACTATAAGTAAAAAAGCAAAATACGGGGGACGGCAAAAAAGGAAGCTAATACCTACACTGAGTTGATGCTGTTAAAACACAAAGAAAACACTGAAAAATGTCCCACTCACCTCCCAACAACAGGGACACTATGAGGTTGGAGGCGATCTTGATGCTGCAGAGGTCGTGGGGGTCACAACCTCCCTGCAGACCCCGGATCATGTTTGACAGAGCCTCTGGGACTCCTGACTCTGCAAACTGTAGCTTCAGTGTCTCTGGAAGTATAGCACAAAAAAAGGTCTTGAGATGATTAAGTTGTAGCTGATTCAAACACATAACCCCTGACCTACAATGGTTTCAATTTGTATTCCGTTTTTATGGAACTGGTCTCATTATAGCGAGCCAAAGTCATCTTAACGTGTCACAGAACAACAGAACAGACTCAGTGCTGATTGTACAGAAGGTGTGGCCATGACTAAACTATCACTCTTTGATACTTTAGAACGTTTCAATCCAAAATGGTTGAATGTACGACCCCAATTCCGAAAAAGTTGGGACGTTATGTAAAATGTGAATAAAACAGAATGTGATCATTTTTCTAATAATTTTCAAATTGATTTCAATATAAAACAGTACAAAAACATCATTTATCTATCAATTTATAAAGCAAGAAACGTATGTCTGTCTGTGTGTCTGTCTGCGTGTCTTTCGGATATGGCTTGCACACGGCACAAAGGTGTTTGTCCTTCAATTTGAAGTTTTTTGGACCAAATATGTAGAGGTTATCATATTTACAGCTCCGGAAAAAATGAAGAGACCACTCCAAATGTTCAGTGTCTCTCGTTTGACGGATTAAGGGCATATGTTTGAGTAGAATGAACATTTTGCTTTTATAATATAAACTACTGACAACATTTCTACCAAATTCACAATAAAAATATTGTCATTAAGAGCATTTTCAATAAGTAATGTAGAGATAAAGATTTAAGAAAAATCCAGACTGGGCCCCTAATTTTTCTAGAGGCTGTATAACATGCTGGCGGCGAAAACGTGCAAACACTGAAGCAAGTACCCCTGGCTGCCCACGTCTGCGAGCCGTAGTCAGGGGCTTCTCCACAGAAGGCCACAGTGAGCACAGAGCATGAAGTAATCCCTGATTTAACCCCGCCTCTCTCTGATTTGATTGGCTGCTGCGACCAAAACTTGCATTGACGAACAGACACACGCAACAGACACAGCCGGTTGTTACTTCCTCATTCAATGCACCCAACTTTCCAAACAAAACGTTTTTAAATCTTTCCACAGACATCAACAACTCCTCAAACCTGTCCGCTTTAGTGTTAAAGAACAGAGCGAATGGCTGAGAATGATGACGTCGCGCTCCAGTTTCAGTTGAATGCTGCATTCCTTTATACTCGGAACTCGGAGATTTCCGACTTGGTAGTTCCAAGTTAGGACCTGTCTGTGTTCCAGTGCATCTGCTCGCGAAAGTATGGACGCCTACAACCTTTCTCATCCAAATAACTAAACGTTAGGCTCTAGCAAGTTACCGTTGCCAGGTACCGGTAGATCCATAGACTACAATATGTAGTGAAGTCGGAAATTTCCGAGTTCCCAGTACAACTGGAACGCACCGTCAGAAGCCAGTTCATGACATACATCAATAGTTTTAAACTTCAACAGACACCCGCCTCCAAGTGAGTGAACGTTTGCCAATAGAGCAGTTCCAGATCTTCAGTACAAATGAAATGAAGTACGATGGTCTGGTTGGACCAGGCTAACATTTTGTAGCTAGCAGAATATGTTTGTCGCTCCATAATGTAATAAGTTAACCAAAATGGAATAAGTTGTTACATTATGCACAACTATGGACTCAGCTATTTGTTACATTATCAGGGAGTTATTACATTATAGGTTTTAATTTAAAAATGTATTACATTATGGGTAGTTGTGGACTCTTACATGCCCTCTAGTGGCCTTACCGCTCTCGCCCAGTGAACCCAGGATTTCCAAGATGACATGTCGGCGCTCCGCATCAGGGGCCCGTTTCAGCTGGAACTTCAGTACGTCTGCCACACCCAGGTCTGCCAGGGCCTCGCGTGCAGAGTCTGAAAACAGAGTGCTTTATAACTAAAGCCGTCTTTGAGCTAACCAATTCCCCTGACTAACAGTTAAGATCATCATACATTATACTGGCATGGCATCTACGACTTAATTCACACTGAAGCTTTTTAAATGGTGATTTCCACTCTTTCTTCTCAAAAGGGTTTCACTTTAAGTAATTTTAGAAACAGTGTTCGCCTGTTGGCCTCCCTTCTTTTGGGGCAAGCGTTGGTTACTTTTCCTTGGTAACAATGCTGTGTAAGCTCTTGCTGAGTGTTTTAGAGTGTTATACAACTAATGAGGGAAATCCAGGGATGCATATATAAACACACCATATACTGTAAATGACCAACATGTCTATACTAAGACGTGATTTTATCATAGGTCATTAGAAATTAATTACTTAAAATAAATCACTAAATCCTCACCCATGTCAGCCAGGTTACAGAGGGCCAGCAGGCAGACGTTGACCAGAGGATCGTTCTCTGGATACTTCCTAATGATGAACACCAGTCTGGGGATGACTCCACTCTGCACTAACTGGTCCTGTTGGAACGCTGCGTGGGAGAGAGTGGAAGTGACCGACGGTAAACGGAAAGATATAGACACATTGTTTGATTTTGTTGATGTTGTGAGTCTTGTTTGTTTTTGTTGTGTATGTATGTATTTGTGTCTGAGATTTAATGTTAAAGGGACACTGTGTAACTTTTTAAGTAATTCATTAGCTAACATCAATGTCCTTATTCCTAAATATGTCCTCATTGGTATAAAATCACCTCTGCGAATAATCGGAATTATCCTCCTGAGCGAAGAATTCCTTATATTTATATAATATTATGTACACTGAACGGATAGGCCTCCATGTTCTTCCAGTCTATGAACGGCCGAGAGGGACATAAAGCACTACGTAGTAGGCTACTAGCAGACTAATCTTTACAGTGCTCACGCACGCATTTGGTAAGGCCATGTGTACACTGTCCTGTGAAAAAATACCAAAATAAAGCTTGACGAGGTAGTATTGGATGTCATGTTGCTGTCATAGCTTATTGGCACATACCGCCTGCCATAGTTGAAAGGCATGTGAGGACTTTTCTTTTGAATGCAATATACAATTTGACCACTAGATGGAAGTAAATCTTACACAGTGTCCCTTTTAAGGTTATTGTTTCATTTCAAAATCATAGATCGCAGCTTTACAGTTGTTCAATTGAGGTACCTGATGTTGTAATTATCTTTTCATTCAAGTCATCACATCTAATTGGGCAACAATTATTTCTAATTCTACATTTGAGAATTATAGCCACCTTGCACCTATTAAACCGTCCTGTTGTCTTTCTTTCATATTAACTAATTATGTATTCTAGTCAAATATGACCCCCATTATAATCTATTATAAATACATACCATTGCATGTATTATCAACTATTGTTGTAAAAATTTTAATGATCTTTTTATTAAATTATATATATATATATATATAATTTAATAAAAAGATCATTAAAATTTTTGGAATGAATTGATTATTGTAAAAAAATATATATATTTAAAATGTTGTAGACCCTAACTGTCCAGTATAAATGTTTTAGTGAAGTAAGATCAAGGAAAGGCCCAAAACTATACATGAAACTTTACTTTAATTAGAATATGATGTCTTAATATTTGAACACAATTATAAACAATAACGAAAACCAAAACATTAGGATGTGTATTATATTTTCTGTTAATTTGTAATCAGTCCAGTTCACCCAGAACACAACAGGGAGGGTTAAACCTTGAGACGGACACTCTTCTCTCTGTTGCCCTGAAATAGTCTTTGCCTCAAGCATCAATGAACTAACCCTGTGTACTGACCCAGCACTGTCACACACCCACTCACAGTTATCAAAGCAGATTCGTCCGATGGCCCTGCCAGTATTCAGCAGCATCTCCTCATCACTGCAGTTCAGATGTGGAACCAGCACCTTGACCAGGCCTGCTTCAATGCACTGTTCTCTGACTGCAGCTACAACACAAACACACACATACACAATTGTTTTTATATGATCATAAATGTATCATGTTTGACACTCTTTTAAGCCCAATTGTCTTAAACCAGAAGCCCACTGTAGGACGTCGTCATATTAATAGCTAGTCCATAGCAGCCTTTTCTGCTGTAGAACTCTATTCCACTGGGAGCCCGATCAGCAATTTCCTTGGGGTGCTATAAAACACAAGTCAAGCCGCTGAATGGTACCCGTGGAAATCCAGACTCTGCGCTAGCAAATTTGAATTTGCTCTGCAGCTTACTCCGGGCACAAACCCTAAACAACAAAGATGGCTGCAGATATGTTGTTTGAAACGGCTTTGACCTCGACACTCAGCGATTTCGATTTTTTTTTTCTTTAAAAAATGAACAGAAGATGGCAGTCGGCACTTAAATCTTTCATTAGTAAGAAAGTTGTATTTGCAGTGTTGCCGACCGGATTCGGAAAAAGTTTAATTTACCAGTTAGCCCCGCTTGTCACTAAACGACGTAACCTTGTGCATTGCTCTGATTGGTCGAAGTACTATCCATTTGTGTGCAGTGGTATTTTGAAATGCATGCGTTGGTGCAGTGCCTCGAGTTGGGAAGCTATATTGCTTATTGCCAGACCCTACATCATTCTTGATGTGGGTCTGGATTTCCAGGCTAGCTAAATTGACCTTTTAACAACAATATTATATTGGGCCAGTGAAAAGCTGTGCTAATAGGAGAACGCCCAAATGGTAACTGGACCCATATTACACTGGTGTAGTGTTTATCTAAAATATTCAAATAATAATTTCCCCATCGTATTCAGTAATTATTATATATCATTATTTTTAATCAAACCTGCTTTTCCTACGTGGCCAGGGGGGAAATGGTTTAGGCTAAGTACCTTCCCTTTATTGACTGTGGTGATCTGCTGTGCATGCAAACTTCAGCCCACTGCGTACTACAGCACAGCAGAGGTTTGTCACGACCTGCAGAGCTCTCACTCACCAATGTACCCGGTAGGCCAGAGCACACAGTGGCCTTCACTTGGTGCAGACTAACTGGCCAGTCTGGTCTGCTCTTGGTCTGCTCCCCCTCTTACTTTCATTGGTATATCTCACTCAACTAGCATCTATTGTTTGCAAATGGGTGAATAAACTACAGTATGTGAAGCGCTTTGAAAAAAAGTGCCACATAAGTGCAGTCCTTTTTAGTCCAATATAATATTTATTGCAGAAAATTTTATTGTTGTTGTTAAGTTGTTAGAAATCTTGTTTTGTAGTATTCAAGAACAATGCACCTGTAAACAACTGGAGCAGTACACTACCTTCTCGGGCCATCTCTGCTACCACCAGAGCCACCTGGCAGCTCAGCCTGCTTTTACTTCGTAAGGCCTGAGCCAGTGTGGGTAGGATTCCACTTCTGGCAATCTCAACAGCAGCATCATTCTCTGTGGAAATACAAATCCATTTGATCATGATCAAAACAATTGCAGGATATCTAATCACAGCCTGTAAAAGAAATGTGTGAAGTTCTCTTCTGGTATTGTTCCTAAAGTCTAGAAAAAAGCTCACGTTATACTTAAACTGTCTTAAACAACATTGTTACAGCTATAGACAAAGAAAAGCACTGTGCAGCACTTTTTGTTGATCTTTAAAAAACATTTGATACTGTTGACCACCATTTGCTCCTACAAAGGCTGCATGAAATTGGTTTTGATTATTCTACATGTAGCTGGTTTAGGGACAATCTCTCTGATAGACAGCAGTGTAAAACTGGGAAGCCACCAAACTTAGTTTTTAACAGTTACAAATGGTGTTCCACAGAGTTCAATTTTAGGTCCAGTCCTATTCTTCTTCTATTCTATTTACTTCAATAACATTGTTTCATCGCTACAAAACTGTCAAGCCCATTTGTATGCTGACGACACAGACTGTATTGCATTTCTGATCGGTGCATCAATCTATTCAGAACCTACAGAGCTTTTTTAACACCCTGCAGGACTGTCTAGTGGAGCTCAGGCTTGTTCTTAATACAGACAAAACTAAATATATGTGTTTCTCCAGAGCAAATACAAAAATAATGGATCTCCAATTGAAAGAGTCACTGAATATAAATATCTTGGCATCTGGATAGATAAAATAAACTCACTTTTAAATTTCACATAAAAAATCTTGTATGTCGTCTGCAACAAAAGATTGGATATTTGTATAGGAACAAAGCCCCCTTCCCGTTGTTCAGTAGGAAAAGGATTATAGAGGAAGTTTTAACGTCTGTTCTTGAGTACGGTGATTTGGTTTATCGGCAGGCATCACATTTGTGTCTTAAACTCCTAGACTCTGTTTTTCACTCTGCATTAAGGTTCATTACAGGAGATGCTTATGACACACACCATTGTGTTTTATATGAAAAGGTTGGGTGGTCCTCCCTTAAAGAAAGACTTGATGCACATTGGCATATTTTTATATACATAAAGCCCTGACCGGAAAGCTACCACTCTGTTTGACAGAAATGCTGCATATTTCAGATGGGCTTTATCAAACCCGCTCAACTGACATGCTCATGTTATACAGTATGTTCCATACGCCCGGTCTGACCTTGGTAAAACTGTCTCTTTGTAAGCTTGCTGTGTATTTTTTATTGTATATCGTGTATTTGTAATACTCAACGTCATTGTAAAAGAGGGTCACCCCTCAATTGATCTTTCAAGGTTAAATAAAGGAAAATTAATGAATGTATGCAAGCACAGCAGTTTGAATGTAACGGGCCTGTGTTTGAGGTTTGTTTAATGACTTACTCTTTTCCAGCAGAGCAGACAGCACCGTGTCCAAATGTGGCTGGAGTTCCTCCTCAATCAGCTCTGTACTCACACTGAGAGCCTTTAAGGCTTCACTCAGGGAGTCTGTAACAAACACACACACCACCAAAAGTTAAGAGTATGCATGTTTCAAAAGTATTCCTTATCCCATTTTAAACCCATAATAAATTATAATAATTCATTATTGATAGATTCCTTTAAAATAATAAGATAATAAAGTATGCAGCTGGAAAAGTCAAATGTTGTGTCAAAATATGACACCTTCTTAGAAGCATAGTGTCACATGGTCTTTTTCTACCTACAATGTCAGTGACTAAACCATCTCCAGCTTATAAGTGGAAAGGTTTAATTTTTAAACTGACTACTGCTGGCATGGAAAAAAGCACAAGTAGAAACCAAAGAAGCCAATGAAAAACATATACAATACAATACAGTAATTACAAACAAACACACACAGTAAGGAGAGACCTGCAGATGGTAATCACCACAACTACTAATCCTTTGTAAGACGATTGAAAATAGCCTGAGTGGGAAGACAGCTCAGCCTGCTAGGTCAGGATCTAAACCCCATGTTCTCCTGTGTGTGTCTATGGACTTCTATGTATGTTTGACAAGATAACAGACGAGCAATTTTTAAATCGGTCCCACAGAGTACTGGGAGGGAATCCCCAGGGTGCTTATTACAGATCCTTCCATAACACTGCATGTTACCACATATATACACATGCATTGCATACATGTGCTACATTAACATGCAGGGGGTATAAATCCCATCACTGTGAAGCCTATTATGTTAATTGGAGGCTTAGACTTGTGGCAGGGAGCTGTTGGTTCATGACCACCTATATGATTAATTGTAAATCTGTATATGTATGATGTTCCCTGTGCATTGTGTGCCTTAGCTCAGGACTTTGCAAGACAAAAGTTAGCAGCAACAATATCTTAAGTGTGTGTCTTTAGCTTTTTCATGGAGTGCTTACTGGCCACTTAATAGTTTCTGTCCCAACCCTTTTGAGTTCAAGTCTTATTCTATTGTTGTATTCCTTTCTTGCTGAATGTATTGTTTTTTTATTTACTTAGTGCAGGCCCTCACGATGACTGAGGGGCCTGCAATTATTGTTCTGCACCTTACTTTTTCTTATTATAGCGTCCGCTGTTTTTCTAGCTGAAACTCCTCCCGCAGTTATGCACAGAAATGCATACATTTCACACAACATGCGTCCCAGCTCCAAGGGGGTGTGCTATTATGTTTCTAAGGAATCCCCCACAAGGTGGCGCTGTTATTAAGCTGTGAATGAAAAAAGTTTGAGAAGCCACGCCCCTCACACCTTAAGTCCGATTTACTTTTTTGATACCGCGCTCCAACTCCAGGTGCTCTACAAAAATGCCTCTGGGACCAGATAAGTCCACCTGGAAATATTTTAGCTAATTTGCATAAACTGAAAAACAGGTTTTTCACAACAACTGTCTCATATTTTACTCTATCAACACCAAATTCATCACGAAGCATGGAAGAATGAGATACAGATGTCTGTAAAAGATGAGTAAGAGAGCTTGAAAAACATGGCTGACATTGACCAGAACGTTTATGCAGGGGTGGGGCTTAGCAGCTAATTGGCCATTGGTCCTATCATCATAAAACTTGCTGGATAAAAACACGTTTGGTAGTATAGCTCCAAAGGCTTTTTGAGCCGAACCCATAGGGATGAGAAAACAATTTAGCTAAAAAATGCAAAGTTTGACAGGCCATGCCCCTCGCCCCCTGACTCTAATTGACCTGAAATGTCTTACACATGTACAGCTCATGGTGCTCCACAATAAAGCCTCTTGGACCATAGGGGCCAGCCATGATGAATCATATGCATCATAAAATGACATGAAACAACTTAATATGGGAATTATCTATGAAAACTCTGTGTAGAAAGACAGGGCTTTAAGGAGCAGCGCTGCAGCAGGAGTTGGCTTACAGTTTATAAATATTATTATTATTATTATTATGACAATTCTAGGGGGAATCAAGCAAACAATGGGCTAGTTTGCTCAGTAAATAATATGCAGATCATTCGGCAGTATCCTGTTAAGCCTACACTGTTTTACGGTGTACATTTGAACCATTGTCATTGTCATACTGACCTTACAGGTTGTCTAATGTTGTGTGATCATATTTTCAGCAACAAAACGTATCCTAGATAGCATTGGGGTCTGACAATAGGATCACATTTCCTACTCTCATATGTTCCTGCAAATACCATACTTCCTCTTAAATTGCAAGCCAATTATGTTATAGCGTTATGTATGCTGAAGAATCTGTTGTAAACAGATATGCTTGTTATGTTAGCAGAAACTTTTTTATAAAAAGTAACTGAAATGTACTGCAGCTAGCTGAACTATTAAATGTCCCCTTTGTTGGTTATGCTGCAAGTAGTAAAAATATAAAATAAAGTATTTTTCATGCCTTCATACTTGTACGCTCGCCTAGAGATAGCCTAGATCTACAAATGGATGACTGTCTTCATCTTACCTAAGGGTTTATTCACACATGCCATGTTTAGTTCAGTTGAAACGAACTCGAAAGCACTTCCGCCTTCGGTGCGCATCTTTCAGACAGGTGTGAATACAGCAATCGCACTCGGGGGCGGACCAAACAAACGCTCCGAGACCCAGCTGAAGAGGTAGTCTCGGTGCGTTTCACTCTGCTGCAGTTCGTTTGTGGTGTGAATTTGTCCGGACTCGATCCGACCCAAATGCAGGAGGCACTGTGCCTTTTCTTTATTTTCTTTTTTAATAAATCGCTGTCAGCTTCACATTATGGGAAAGTGTTGTTGTCGCCATTGTTAGGACGATTGTGGTTTGACCGGGAGCCCAGAACAATATATTACATTTGATCGAGAGGACGCGTAAAAATGCTGAATGTGTTCAGTGATCAGATGAAGGAGAGGGGAGCGTCCCGCACAGTGCCAAAAGGTTCACGCTGCGCAAGAAGTGTGTGTTTTTATTTTGCTTCCCATGTACGGGACCGTCAATACTATCCCCGTGTCAGTTTGGAGCTGAACTGCGCCGAACTGACACCCAGCTGATACACAGCTTTATCAGCTGAGTGTCAGCTTGAGCCTATTCTTCTCGCTAGCCGCACGTCCAGCAGCAAAAATACAGTAAAAATGATGTTTCACATCGTAGGCTACAAGCCACATAACGTGGCATTGACATAGGGCTTCATATTATAACCATATGAAACAACAATAATTTTATGTTTTTCTTCTTTATTTATAGGCTAGATGTAGGCTTTTTTATTATTTTTTAACCCCTCGCAGTTTCTACTTCGTGCTTCCTGCTTCTCTTCACCCCAGAATGTCTGTCCAATGAATGAATGACCTCAGATCACGTGTGGTTTTGCTTTGTAATGCTGGTTCACTTACAAAAGGGGCAATATGAAAGTGGACCACACCAAACAAAAAAAATCGAAATTCTATTTTGTCTGGACCAAAGCAAGTGAACTAGCGGACTTTCCCAGTGTGAATACACCCTTAGAGGTTTGTCTGGGTCATTTGACTTAGTGTCCTTATAAAAAAAGAATTATTCAAAAACATGTTAAAGTAGGGAACTTTCTATGGGTTCCTTTTCAGGATTTATGTTGACAGTATCTTAAGTTCAACCTATACACTGAAACTGAAATAATTCAAAGGTCACCTATTTTATAGTAACTTGCAGTTAGATTCAGGGCCAATCAAAGAAGACTAGGCTTTTTGGAAGGTGAAGAGACAGGCTCTAAAATGGAGCATTTCAGACAGAAGATGAAAAGGGGAGATTCAGCAATAGCACTGAGAAATGTAAAGGCCTTTCTGGACACTACACCTATAAAACAGTTGAGTATAAACCCAAATAATAATTTTGAATGAGGAGAATGTTTGACCTTTACAGCGAGAAAATATGTATTTTACTCTAATGTATTTTGGAAGGCTGTTAACTGACAATATTTAAGACTTATTTTTTGGGTACAATTTAAATGGCCGTTATATAATTAGGCCCCATATACAATTTCCTTTTTCCACCTTGCATCACACTATAACTGTACATCAGGTTAGAACATTTGTTCTAAGGCATTCTCATTTCTGTTTTATGTTACAATTCACTCCCTGCTCAATAAGTGAGATATACTGTGATATTATATATCTCTTTACCCATGTGATCTGTATAGTGTCACAAATATTTCATAGTGCATTTAATCTTTAGTGATGTACTTCCTTTTTATCAGGTAAATCATTAATAAACTAATTATTTACCTAAATGAATTTAAAAATCAAAATAATGATATCATGGTGTATGAAGTCAATGTAAGGATAAGCTAGACTGACATGTATTGTCCCAGTGGGAGATTTGTTGTCAGAGCCAGTGCAACACAGAAAAATACTGTTGATAGGCACAGGTTTGGTTTCTACTTCACTCTTCATTCAACCATATCTATCTATCTATCTATCTATCTATCTATCTATCTATCTATCTATCTATCTATCTATCTATCTATCTATCTATCTATCTATCTATCTATCTATCTAGCTATCTATCTATCTATCTATCTCAGTCATCACAAAGCTCGTTCACAGTCCCTGCCTAAAATCATATAAACCACAGTTGGTATTACACGTCATTACTCATGTGAAACCACACACACACACACACACACACGCACACACACACACACGCAAGGATGTGTTAGATATGTTGCTACTCACCAGTGTCTGTCATGGCTGCTAGGCTCTCTGCTGTCTAGCTCTCTGCCTCTGCCTGGTAGCACTGTGCGTGTGCGTGCGAGTGTGTTTGTGTGTGCGCCAAAGGGTTTGGGTGTGTGGCTAGCAGAGGAGCTACCCTCCCTTCTCAAGATCAGGTGTACATCAGGTCTGTCTCTTATCAGTTTCTCTCTACTCTTTGCTCTCACTCCCTCAATCCCATCATCAAAGTCTCTCTCTCTCTCTCTCTCTCTGTATCTATAAATATCTCTGTATCTCCCTCCCCCCTCCTTCACCTCCTTTCTGCGCTTGCGTTCTCTCTGTGTGCTCATTTGCTCTCTGTTCCCATCTCACTTTCTCTCTCTCTCTCTCTCTCTCTCTCTCTCTCTCTCTCTCTCTCTCTCTCTCTCTCTCTCTCTCTCTCTCTCTCTCTCTCTTAAAATTCAAGTAGGCTTTATTGTTTGGACAGTATGCATGTCAAAACATCTACTGCATATAAGAATTTGTTATCCAACATAAAGAAATATAAAAAAATTAAAAATTAAATATAACTCAATAATAATAGTGCAATAAAGAAATTCTAAATTATATGATAATATTAATAATAATGATAATAATAATAATCATCATCACAAGGTAGCAAGGTGATATAACAATTTAATCATTATAATTTTCCCTATTTTAGAAAAAGCCGCAGATTGAGGAGCAGTCTATTAAACTCTGTTATTGTTTCACAATTCACATGTGGAAAAAAAGAGGCTACACTTGTGTTGATTTTGAAATGAACTGCCCTCAGTATTCTTCATTAAAGGGACTCTTACCGATCCTGCAATTGAGAATTACAGCACTATCATACCATTCCGCCTCCCTCCAATGCCCCCCCCCCCCCCTCCCCCATTCCCATCCCCGGTGTTTTATTTTGTTGTTGTTGAAGAAACTTTATTTACACAAGCAGACTTAAAATTTACTGCCTCCGCGCACGCACGTGAGTTATATTGTAGCGGAGGAAACTGGTGGCTGTACCATGGACCTATAAAGAAATGGACAGCGGACTGAAAACCGTTGGAACGTTGAAGCCATTCATTCCTATGAAAGCTGCTCATTGGCGCAGGGCGACCATACAGGAAGTATTCGGCTTCCGCGTCCACGGTGCCAACACGCCCCTAAAGCGTGACGCGCAGTGTACGTTTCACTGACGTTCTTGGATGAAGAAAGCAGTGTAACCTCCCGCGAAAACAAACTGAAAGACGTTGAAAGCCGTTGGGCTAATAAAACGCTTGAGGTGGCGTTTTTAAATGAGAAAACTTCAGTTTTATTAGTACATGGTCTAAAGATAAGTATGAGCCTATGATTGATATCCAGAAAAAATTTGCAGAGACACAATCTTGTTCGCCGCTTGTATTGTGTGGACGGGGAAATCTGCCTCAGGGCTCCATGGAAAATAAGCTCCCATTCACAGCATGCAGTACCAATGGGTTGGCCACTAGTCCATGCTGGCTGCTCGGAGAAGGCAGCATCCTGGGGGCCTGGGCTGTACCGGTACCGCGCTGATCTGCTTGTATCACTGGTTTCACTTCAGAGGTGTCGGCCAGAACACCACTTATGGCCAAAGGCGTCAGATTATAAGCATGAGACTAGGAGAGGAGGAGTAGGGTTTTATCCGCTCTTTATTTTCCTTCTTTCACAGGCACAGCCGCATATAGATCGCGGGAAAAGAACAAAGGCTTACACTGCGCTCGTGAGGAGATCGTTAGAACAGCTGTTGCGACCGGCGAATCGCAGCCGTTAATAACATGCAAACTATATTATAACAGGACTGCATGTATATACTCACGCACGGGTGATTCACATTTAAACTCAGATAAACACGTTTCCATGTGGAATGATCGCTTACTGCGGCATCTTGCACGCTCACACATCTGACCGAGGGAGATGTGCTCTCTGTCCGACTGACGTCACGGCACTAACTGACTACTATCCACACTGAATAAAACACATCTTAACACACTGTAAGAAATAACAACACTGCAACTTATGAACGTCGGGGTCTTTTCTACAATGGTCGCTACTCGTTACTGTCTGCCGTGGGATCAAAACAAACCGCCTAGTTGAGAATGCGCAATACAGAAGCAGACGGCAAACAGAGAGGTCTGTCGGCCAATCAAATCGTTCGGTCCGAATAATATCATTGGTTGAAGTTTTCACAAAATATAATGGGATTGAAATCATTGTTTGTTTTTACTCCTGGTGGGTCTGTCTTGCATTTTAGACTATCATTACCTTATTAATACCATTTTAACCTAATCCAAAAAAAGTGTAAAAATGCAACAAAGGTAAGGGTAGCTTTAAATGTGAAGTTGGCATTTGATTTTCTTATGGTGTAAATTATGGGCTACAAAAATAACTATTATGATGTTGGTTTTGTATTAGTTCTTTATTATCTTTATGGGGGGGTTCCCCTCATTTCTGCTATAAATAAAGCAATAAAGCAAAAAAATACACATTTCAGAGTGGCCTTTTATTGTGGACAGTCTAAGGCACACCTGTGCACTAATCATGATGTCAGATCAGCATCTTGATGTGGTAAACCTGTGAGGTGGGATGGATTATCTCAGCAAAGCAGAAGTGCTCACTATCACACATTTAGACAGATTTGTGAACAATGTTTGAGAGAAATGGTAATATTGTGTATCTGGAATGAATTTTAGATCTTTAAGTCCATCTCATGAAAAATGGGAGCAAAAACAAAAGTGTTGCGTTTATATTTTTGTTGAGTGTATGAAGGGGAGTTGACTGTAGATGAGTGCCAGGTGTGAGTTGAGACAGACAGGGGGAGTGGCAGACAGACAGAAGAAAACACACAGCAGCCAGGTGTGACCACAACAGAATTGGAAGTAAAGGCACTGCTTATTTTACTTACTACAACATTTCTCATCATAAAGTCAATTTTTTTTAAGTGATACAAAGATTACATATAAAAATCATCACAAGAATAAACAGTACATTACATTACATTTTATTCAAAAGCGACTTCCAGTTGCAATTTTTGCCGTTCATGTCAAAGTACACGCCCATTCACTGGTGCATATTTGAGCTTCCAGTGTAAGGAAAGAGGAGAGGAGACTTTGGCGACAGAAAAATAAAAAATGGTTGGAACAACAGAGGTCGAAGAAACAAGCACGGATGTTGCAAGTGAACCTGCATCATCCTCCGTAGATGAAGTTGTTGATAAAAAAGGTTACACGGGGCGCTCCGGTGGCGTAGTGGATGGAGCGCGTACCATATTGGCTCCGGCCTTTGTTGCAGTGGTCGCGGATTCGAATCCGACCCTTGGACCTTTACTGCAGGTTATCCCCCGTCTCTCTCTGTCTCCCCATTTGAACTCTGTACTAACACCGTGTACCTACAACAACTATGTGTAAATCATATCCTTTCCAATGGACGCCTGGTGGCTTTAAATACCTTGGAATAAATATCACACCAAAATTAGACGATTTGTTCAAAGAAAACTACACTCTTATTGATAAGATTAAAGCAGATTTGTGTAAGTGGTCAACTTTACCATTATCCCTGTTAGGAAGAATAAATGTTATAAAAATTAATATTCTACCAAGATTGAACTTTCTTTTCCAAATGTTACCATGTTTGTTATCTGCAGCATTTTTTAAACCTTTAAACAGAGACATTTCTAAATGTATCTGGTGCAATAAAAAACCAAGGATAAGTTTGACAAACCTCATGAAACCAGAAAACATGGGGGGACCTTGGTCTCCCCAATCTCCAGTATTACTTTTGGTCAGCGCCATTACGTAATTTAATATCATGGTCACTGGGGAGACAGGACTCATTGTGGGTCCAGATGGAGGCCAACTTTTTTGATGGCTTGCCTTTGGACTCCCTTATATTTATAAAAATAATTAATTTGATAAAAAACATGGATCAGTGCTTCACTGTCTACAACACACTATTAGCATGGACGGATTTTATTAGGACACTTGGCTTCACTAATTGTACTTCTATGTATTCTCCTATCCATCAATATCCTGATTTGAAAAAGCATTTAACAATTATTATAAGTAAATGGACAAGTTTGGGTATAAAACAATTTAGAGATTTATTCCATAAAAACTTACAACCAAAATCATTCATTGACTTAAGTGAATATGGTATCCCGAACACAGATTTTTTTTATAAATATCTACTGATGCGGAATGTTGTTGGATCACTAATCAAAGAAAAAAAGTTCAGTTTTGGACTATCAGAAATGGAGGATACAATCATTTCCTCAATTACAATTAAAGGAAAAATGTGTGAAGTGTATGATGTCCTATCAACAACTGTTACGGCTGGGCAGGGAGGACACAGGCGCGGAGACAGTCCTGAGCTGTGTCTGAAATCGCACACTTAGGTAAGTGCACTTACATTGAGTTCACTTTATTATCCCTACAGTACACTTACTTATAGACGCAGTGCTCTCATTTCTACATTGCACTGTCCCAACTGCCGTTGCGCACCTACCGGAAATGACTTTGCATTTTGATGGTTCTTCTTCGGTGGTATTTTTTTCTGCTTGTGTTACCGATAGCCAAAACAGGAACATAAATCGCGGAAAAACAAAAACAATGTGTAATTTAACTTTTGTAGAGCGCGTCTGTCTCCATGGTTGCTTCAAGCTCGTCTATTTTGATTTTAATGTCCCGTCCTCTCCGCTACGTAGGCAAGATGGCGGCCGTTGAGTGTGGAAAGTGTCCATCGCTCCACACTCAAGTTTTAGACCGTTTTGAGTGCACGACCGAGGAACTTACAGTGCACTGCATTTTGGCACACTCTCCGGTTTTTCGCAAAGTGCACTCAAAAAAGTAAGTGTAAGTACAGAAGTGCGCGATTTCAGACACAGCACTAGTTTAAGATGTTGTATTTGCTGGAGCATGGGGCTCCAGGGGGAGAGCAAAGGGGAAAGTCCAGGGAGACAAGCAAGAGCAGGCAGGCAGGGGAGTCCGGGATGGAGAGCTGGCTGAGGAGGGCTGGAGCTGGTGGCAGGAGTCAAAAAAAGACAGAAATTAGGCGACGGAAAAATACAGTGGAAGCTGTCAAAAATCAAGATGGCTGGAGAGTGACTGACTGGGTAAAACAGAAACTAAAATATGGCAGTGTCTGGAAGGTTGAACCGGGTATTTGTAGAGCAGTAGATTCTGATTGCTGGCAGCTGTGGATGCTGGTGCCTGACTCCTACACACCTGACTCCAACCATGCAATCAGACCAGACAGAGACAAGGGAAAAGGGGAAAAAATAACACAAGGCCAAAAAGGCCCAGGCAGGATCATGACAACAACGGATCATTCATGTTTTCAAACTTTATTAAAGATCTGGGAAAAGGACCTAGGGGCGGTTTTAAATGAAACATTTGGGAAGGAAGCTAATTTGAAGTTCATGCATAAATTCTATCTCACTCCAATAAAAATGCATAAAGTCTCAAATGATAACTCACCAAAGTGTCCGAGATGTAAAAAGGAAGATGGAACATTTTAGCACATGTTTTGGAAATGTCATTTGTTGAAGGACTTTTGGAATTATATTCATAGTTTTACGAAATCTGTTTTGGAATTGGAATTTGATTTAAACCCTTGTCTTTTTTTATTAAATGAGTCTCTAGATTTTCACTTAGATAGAAAAAAAAAATCACAAATTTTGGATTCCATTAAAGCCACTACGAGTAACATGGCACGTTGGCGTCCCCTTTGGACAAAAGCGGTAGTATTTTTACGACGCCAGCTGTCGTGAAGCTGTTTTCTAGCTCGTGCCGGGCGTGCGAGATTCAAATGATCAGGAAGCAATATAGTGCATGTCCATGGCTGTGTCTTGATTCAGGTATTGCAGCCTACGAAGGCTGCATTTGAAGACCGATTGCGTCATAGCGGCGTGCAAATGCTGTCCCGTTTGCAAGGCTCCTTGCAAGGCTCCTCATATGCGGTCGTGAAATGCAGCCTTCGTTTCACGGTTTTGAAGGCTGCATCAGATGGATCCTTCGCGGCCCAACATATCCCAAGATTCATTGCGTTTTTTTCAGAGATGGCATAAAATAAAATAAAAAATAACAAAACAGCAACGTGTTGCTCCATCTTCTTAACTTTTATCTTCCTTTCTTTTTTTCTTGTACTTTTTTTTCTTTTCGTCTGGTAGGCAACTTCTTTTTCTTTTTTCCTCCGTTGACAAGGTTGTCTCTGTTGGCAGCAATCAGGGTTGCTAGGCAGCACAGGAGCGGTGAGTCGTCACGCAAGGTAACGGCTTGTTACGTAAACCGGAAATGCTCGTAAACCGAGACCTGCGGAGACCGTCTCATTTAACGAGGCTCGTTGGCCTTAAAACCGGCCTTAAAATCGGCCTTCATAGGCTATAGCCTTCATAGACTGCGAGACTGCGTCCTACCAAGAGCGTGGTCTCTGTAATGGGACATAGCTCCAGTGTTGAAAGTGTGAGGGCACCGGACTCTTTTCGGTGAGAGTGGTTAGTGACACAGCATCAACTAATGCCAGTCAGTGCTACACACACCTGATTGCAATGAGTTGATACAGTGTCACCTCTCACGGAGCTGAAAGATTCCGTGTCCTCACAGAAAGCGAATGAACGAGAGACGGCAGTTAGTATGGATCACGATGAGGTAATGTGTTTATGTTGTTATAATGACTATTTCAGATGAATAATGGTCATCTGATGATGCTAGTGACGAGGCAAAGTAAACTTTGTTTTAGTAGGCTACCGCTCATTCATTTAGGAGTCTAAATCGCTCCATGGACATATAAAGAAAGGTTCGCTCCCGTGAAATTGTGTATACGTTGCTTGGCAACGCGCTCCCGCCCGCCTATCTCTCCCTTTTAGCTTTTCTTCATTGCATTTTCATTTTTTTTTTGATGGTTCAGCCCCGTGTCATTATGACGACAAACAACTGTCTGAAACAAGGCTCCCTCTCCCCTTCCGTCACCTGGAGGGATAGGCTTCTCAAATCGCGTTGTTGCGCCACACTGAAATCTGCGACCAATAGCCTACGGATATGTGACCATAGAGCATGCACACGTGAACCGAAAATCGGACTGGGTGTGCGACCAGACCAAATGCAGTAAAAACTATATAAAAACATTTTTCTTTGCACTGATGGTTTCGTTTGCTGTTAAAGGTCATTTATGATTATGTGAGGAAACATGAGGCTGTTTAAAAGATATTTAAATGTTACTCGGAGCTGCTTTAATCAGTTGTTTAGAGGAATATTCTTAAGTAGGTTGTCAACAATGATAATGAAATGATGTTATGATTTCTAAATATTTTATTATTTTTTTCTCCGTCTTATTATTATTTTAATACCATCATTAGTATTATTAGTACAGTTGTTGTTGTTGTTTTCGACTGTGTTTGTATATGTGCCTGCATGTAGGCCTATATTGTTGGTGCAGGGAAGGGATACATGAACATTCTGTGTTAAGTATGTTTATCAATGTATATACCGATCCCAAATAAAAAGATGATAAAAAAAGAAAAAAAAGTGATGAAGCACAGGATTATGCAGTCAGTCGTTGCCAGCAAGAATGAGAAACACAACTAATTTATTTCAACATCTGAAAACATAACATCCCAGCGACCACACAAAGTATGAAAATGCACGCAACAACACGTTTTAACCGCCGTCCTACCGCAGCTGTCAGCAGCGCAAGCAGGGGTGTTCAAAACAGCTGTCTATCGTGTCGTCTTTCGCGGCAGTTGTACCGTATGATAATCAATCAAAAAGAAGCAAAGATATAACATACACAGTTTCTTATTGAATAGCAAAAGCCCATGAGCACAGTGGAGAAAGACTGGTTCAAAAAATATTTTTAAAAAACTGCACTGCCTCGTCTGTATGAACAGTGCTGGGAACATCTGGAAATCCAGCTTGGGCGTGTGAAATACTTTGCCATAACCCTGGATCTATGGTCCAGTCGTACATTTGAGCCTTACATGAGCCTCACCATCCATTTTATCGACAAGGAGTGGGCTCTTCAAAGCAGGTGCTTGCAGACGGCATATTTTCCCTAATAAAAAAGATTAACTATGCTACCTGCATGAGTATGGCTTTGGTGTTTACTCAATGATTAAAACAGAGATCAAACCTGAGGGGTATACTACAAAGCAAACTCAACAGAGCCCGGCTCTCTTTTTTTGATCTGGTTCAACATAACACATACCCTCGCTCAGAGCTAACCGGTATCACGAAGGCAGTTATCAACCTCTTATGTTGAATGAGGGTTTCGGCTTCAGGCTCTGTGCGCGTCCCCATGAGAGGGGGCGTTATGCCGTCATTTGACTCTGCTTCCACACAGACTGGACTGATCTTGTGCCGCTAACTTTACACAAACGGACTGATTGCGAGCAGCTGACTTCGCTGACTTCACTCAAGAGGAAGAGTTTGTCAGTCTGAATGATCACAGAACAGCAGCAAACAGAGAGCCGAAAAAAACTCATACTGCAAATAAGGAGAGAGTGGAATGTTGTCAGAAAATTGGGCTACTGAATTAATTAATTTATTTTACAGATCGTTCTCGCATTGAGATCGATCTGTAAAATAAATGACATTATAAAGCAATTAAAGGTTGAACTCGGATTTAAACAGTACACCATTTAGCCTAGTTGATAATCCTACACTTAATAATCTGATTTAAGTCTGACACTGTCCCCTAATGAATAGCATAGCCTATATGGAAAATCACGTTAGTTTTGGGCCACATCAAAATTAATACAATTTTGATTTTGATTTAGGCCAATAGCCCTTTATTTGCATCGTATAAATACCATTAAAATAAATAGCCTAGATACAAAACCTGTAGGCTAGTCTGTATTTTCCGGACAAATATGAATCTACTGTGAGAAGCTTAACCTGCGAGTCTGCAGCGATGTCCGAACTGTGACAGCTGTCACCTGTCACGTCACAACTGTAATCGCTACTGATGAAAAGAAAGAAGCCCACAGTGAAATAATGTTGCAACCTGTGATTTTATAGAACGCTTCATTAAGAGCCAGTGTGTGTAGATCGCCAGGTAAAATCATTTGAGGTGAGAGCATAGAGTGGTGCTGCATACAGTAGGTCTAGGCTATTTTACATTTTCTGCATCAATAACTGTATGCATGTGGCAAAAAGCCACAGCGCGATGTTACAGTTCACTCTAATGTAGGCTAAGCCTTATGTCACGGCTTCGTTTCGTTCATTAACTTACTGATCAATAAGTTTACTGATTTAACTAATTTACTCAGTGAGAAGTATCGCTCAGACAATATAGTCAGGTCCGCGCCTCCGCGGGATTTCAAAAGGTGTAGTTTCCTTAAAGGGCTGCGCTCTAAGAGCCGAATTTAAGCTCAAACTCTGGAACAAAAACTGGTCTGGGCAGGTTAGCCGTGCAGCCTCTGTTACCACGGTGATCTAGCCAGGTAGAAAGAGAGCCACCTTTCGTGATACTGAAAACTCTGGCTTTAGACCGCTTTAGACTCAACAGACCTCGCTCAGCCCTTAATCTCGCTTCGTAGTATACCCCTCTGGTCAGTTTAAGCTCACCAAAGTGAACCCACACAGGTCAGACATGCCAAGACAGGGGTCCAGACTAACCTTTTTTACTAGGAGCACTGACGCCCTTAACTCAGAATTTTTAGGGGCGCAAGCAGAAAATTTAGGGGCACACCTTAAATAGATCTGCAACGCAACTATTCAAATGTTTCCCAATTTAACTAAATAAGGCCTACTGATATTGTATTGCGCTGGCAATACAATATCAGTAGGTATATGTTTTGGACCAGATTGACAACAGATGATACAGTTAATTTTGATTTTGTATCCCCATGTGAAATCCTTCAGACATTCCTTTAGGAAAAGGATTTTTTTGCCCATTTTCACTAGCCTGGCATTCCCAGACCTGCCACTCGGCGCTGGCAAATTAAATTTGCTGCGCGTGTTGGTCTGGACACGCTCCGTTGAAGCTTTATCAAGAAAACCAGAAATCTGGCTATGGTTTCAATTGGTTCTATCTAATATGGGCGCGCCAGAGCCCTTTATATGGTACTCTGGGGAGGACGTAACCGGATGACGACAGTGACGTGCATGCGACGTCGAAGCCGTGATAGTAAACATCAAAGATAGCTGCGGATATGTTGTGTGAGTTTGAGACTGCTTTGGCCTCGGCCCTTAACGATTTGGAAGACGGCACTCAAATCTTTCATTAGCAAGTAAGTGGAATGTTCTGTTTTGCCGACCGACAACGGCAAACGTTTAATTGAACAGTTTAACAGCTGTTCGCTAAACGAAAGGGCCTTACGTCACCATCGCTCTGATTGGTTGTAGTGCTATCCAACTGCGTGCAGTGGCATTTGAAATGCACGAGTAGGAGCCGCCCCTTGAGTTGGAAATTACTATTGATCGTGGCCAGACCCTCTATCGTTCAAGATATCAGAGTCTGGATTTCCAGGCTACATTTTCACCACAGCCCCTTCTACATCCGAGCCCTCTGGTTTTTTCCTCGTCTATTCTTGCTGACTCCTCTATAAGGAAAATAGTTATTGGCCCAAAAGCAAGTAGTAGTAGCTAGATGACATTATCAACTACTTTGCATTATGTGCAATTCTGAAAGAGGCAAAATTAATAGAAAATGTTGACCAAGTAATTTACAAATTAACTAGGCCTATTTACATACACAAACTCACTTTCCAAACTTTTTGGGTTGCCATATAACTACAAGGTTAGCTTTTTTATAGATATGCAGTAGCCTATTGAATGTGGACCTATAAACTAATTTTCGTGTTCACAAACGTCACCTGGCACACGGTGCTGTCTGTCTGCTGGCTGCTGCAGGTGGCGGGGGGCTGTTCAGACTCAGCTCAGACTGCCCGTGTGACTGAGTGCTGTCAGCGGTGAGGAGTAGACAGAAGCCGTAGCTACTCTGCTCTCGTGAGCGCGGTGGGGAAAAAAAATTGCAAGATGTGTCGCTGGTCTTTAACAGCCTTATCGCTATGGTGGAAAGTCAGCAGGTATAGCGGAAAAAGTCGCCAGTTGGCAACATGTTACAGACGTGACGAAAGCAGGACACTGAGAGGAGAGTTGGTCACGTGATCCGCGCTGTTGATCGTTTCACTGATCACTCGCGGACTGTCCCTTCTCTCTTTCTCAATGAAAACAAATCTCGGCGAATTTTTCGGTTGCGTGCGTACTCGCATTTTCTCAAAAAATGGTCGCAAAATGCGAGCATTTGGTCGCAGCCTAGCCCTGACCCAAAGATAGGAGCGTCTGCCATTCCATGCCTCTGTACAAAATGTTGTAGTTCTTCCTGGCTCAAGAAAAGCATTAGGGTCTGCACAATCTGCTGTCCTTCACATAGGCCTAATTCCACCTCAACAGGCAAATGTTGAGGTGGGATACTGTGGCGGGTTTACCAGCATCACACGAGACTAGAGCACTTGATATGGATGATTCTCTATTCCTTCTTAGTATTCTGAGATTCTATTTGATCTTTCATGTTTATGTTCAGACCTCTTGCCTGATTCGGTTGACCTTCGGTTTCGAAACAGACCTTTACTTTTCAGTAACTCCACCTTTTCTTTATTCGTTTGTTTTGTTATGCCTTGTGTGTCTTTATGAACAGTGCTTCTCAAGAACATTTCAAGTATCTTGGTGTATTTTTCTCTTTTCTCATTTTAATTGCCTGTCAATATGATGCTGAGTAGTAGCAAAACACCTTCCTCGACTGGTTTTGTAGTGAGTTGCATTCTCATCTCCTTGCCTTTGACTCTGGCTATCTCTAATCTCCTCTCCATTGATATCCCCCCTCCTCAGCCCCCGCTACTTTCTCTGTCTCCCTAAGGTGCAGAATGTCTTCACTACTTCCTCACTAATACACTACATCTATTAAATGCTCATTAGTTGATTATCAACTGCAGAGGGAAAGAAGCTGAGACTTAGATAAAAGTAGTGAGCCATGAGACAAACAGGCCCCGCTGTGACAGCGAAATGTCACGATGCGTCTGACCAAAAAGCCACTAAATGAACGGTTGGACTGGAAAACAGTATTATGTTTGTGATCTGTGTGGACAGGAGAAAAGAGGGAAATAAAAGGCAAATTGAGTAGCCATGCTTGTAAGGACCAACTTATTTTCGGGATATACTGTATATTGCATATGATACAGATCAAAGTAGGGCCCGACCAATATATCGGACGATTTTCGCATATTTCGGAATTTTCGCCATCGGCCGTTTTTTGCCGATTTTTTATTTATTTATTTTTTTTTAAGCAATCATGTGTGAAATGTATTTCTGCCCTGGGGTAGCCTAATTGAATAGCATTAATGCTATAGCCTATTTACAGCAGCAGCAGGTGTGTTGTAATACATTGGATTAATTTACACTTGACAGTTCCCCCTGCAACCAATTGACAGTTGATAATAATAATAATTGATTTATATGGTGCTTTTTTGGAGGTCATTCAAAGACACTTTACATCATAGAGAATCATACATGTAGAAAAAGAAAACAAAATACAGAAAAAATTTAAATAAGGTTTGAAGTGGAGTCAGGTGTCATTATGCTTCCTTAAAGAGGTGACTTTTGAGTTGACTTTTGAATTAGTTTATTGAGTGTGAGATGCTGAAGGGTGCAGTAAGATAAAATGCATAATGTCTGAATTTAGACATATTTGTTACACTTTATTTTTTTTAGACAATGCGTATTGCAATAAAGAAAAAGTCTCTGTATATATTTTCAACAGTAAAAAGGTATATAGATATTTAAGGGTTCAAAAAAAAAATTTTTCAATATATATTTTGGGGATTTATTAATTTTTTTAATCGGCCGATTTAATCGTAATTTTTCTCTGAAAATAATCGGCATCGGCACTCCAAAATCAATATCGGTCGGGCCCTAGATCAATGTACAGATTTCAGTTTGAAAGCAGCATACTGTAGATATTAATTTGAGGCATTCTGACTCAATTTCGTCGTTGTCGGGCATTTTTCAGCAAACGAAAAAGAATTTTTTTTTTTAAACAAATTAAATCTGCAGTGTTAATTCATAGGCTATTTTTTAAACTTTTCATTGGTTAAAACTTTATTTAGAAATTAACACACGGACGTGAAGTGTGACCAATACCACTGATTTATGAAGAAAAAGAAAAATGTTGGGAGTGTCTAGTGAGCAGGCCATTTAGTAGGTTGTGTTTTTGATCAGCTCCTCCACCGTCACTTAATTTAATTTAATTTTTTTTAAATCAACTTTTGACAGAGGCAATAAACGCATAAAGCTCTTAAGGATGGGTAGAGCCAAGAAAAAGAACCCAAAGATGCTGGAAAATCTTTTGGGGGGTGAAGGTGACTTTTTGTCAAACGAGCCAGCTAGTAAATAGTATATAAAATGGATGTAGCATCCAGGGTGATCTCATTTCTCCCAGCAGCATCCCATTTTCTTGGCTTATGTGCGTCGCCATCTTGTCATAGTTTGACTCCGCCTCACTTCCTCGTACCAGAAAAGGGGGGAGGGAGATACGCCCATCTAGCTGACATAGGCTACTGTGACGTACACCGAATTAGCAAGATTAGCACGACTGCCAGGAGCTAGGCTAACAGCACACGCTATACTAGTTAGCCTAAAGGACCTTTCCCACCGCCGCGCGGCAACCGCCTCCTTGCCGTAGGACTCCACCGGTGAGCCCGGCGTTTTTAAGAACGACTGCTGCCTCGGCGGCAATGACAGCGAGATGCTTCGGTGATCGTATCGTCGTGATAGCCTGACTAGAAGTCAACCACACTTATTTCTCTCTTTCTCTCTCGTATAACCAGGGGCGGATCTAGAAAAATATTCATGGGGTGGCAAGAGGGTGGCAGGAGATTTTAAGGGGTGGCAACCTGTGGCGGATGTATACAGTATGCCGATTTCATTAAAGCCATATAAATAAATATTTACTTGGGAAAGCCCCCACATTTAGATATGTTGACTAAATAACATAATACTTAATGTATTGTAGCACGAGTGAAGCCTTACATTTAAACATAAAAGGTGTCAGACAAAATGTTAAAGATTATTATTACTGGGGGCGCCTTTAGCTCAGTTGGTAAGGCGTCCCCCTCCCGGGCTGGGCCCAGCAGCAAACCGGGTTCGATTCCCACCCACGGTCGTTCTCTGCATGTCACTCCCCTCTCTGCCCCATTTCACCTCTGTCTCTCTGCACTATCAATAAAGCATAAAAATGCCCAAAAAATATCTTAAAAAAATAAATAAATAAATAATTACTGCATTACCTGCCTCACAACAAGCACCTGCACTAATATACCAGCATGGGGCTCAAAAGCTATGCAAATAGGGCTGCAATAAGTACTTAGTGAACAGTGAGTCTTTGGTATTTGTCTGAGTTAATATGAGATACTCAAATCAGATGTCAATCATCAGTCTAACTTGAGTTTAAATATCAAGTTATTCAAATATTCTAGTAATTTACATACAATACAGATAAAATCATTCATATAAATATTGTGTGGCATTTTCCTATGTTTGGTCACAAACAGTGACCTGTTAAACACACTGTAAATGGAAAGAGGTTCAGTAATGTCCAACACAGAAATAGGCCTACTGGTTATTATGAGCAATTGATAAGCACGACCTAAGACTTTAATTTAAAATAGTGTGATAAGAATTAGGAAGTATATCCTTATACAAAGGCCTATAGATACAATTAAACAAAATAATTAATGAATTTCAAGGGTGTAGGTTATGATTAAACCTTGGTTTAGGATACCTTTTAAATGGGGGGTCTGGGGGTGTCCCCCCAGAAATTTTTGAGCATTCATCACTTCATTTCCTGCATTCTGGTGAATTTGTTTGGATCAAGTTTATGTAAAGTAATTGACAACATTTAGGTTCCCAGTGACAAAAATAGAATACAATAAAATGCAGTAATATCATGCATTCTGTATTGCTTTCAAATAATTATTCTCCTCTATTGTTAAAAAAAAATGGTTTAGATAGTAAAAAAATAAGAAGTGATTATTCACGTCTATCATTGAGAATGTAGTGGCTGGTGGTATTTTACTTGCCTGCAATCTTCAAATATTCAAAAATAACAAAGTGCAAAATGAGGTTTTAATCCTCATGTACTTCCTTTAAGCTACTAGTGACTAAGTGTGCAGTGGACAGAGGGAGGAAGAGATTGCTTTATTTTATAATTTAGCTTTTTGATTTGAGAGTGATCCTCGCTGACTTTAGACTGACTCCCGCTGTCTGCTCCGTGAGGCTCGAGCCCTTCAGCTGAGCGAACAGCTGTCCAACACGGAGATGAAAAACGAAACTTAACTATCATGTCCTGCCTGGGCTGACTTAAGGTGGAGCAACCAAATATAAATGAATAAATATTGTACTAAACTGTAACACAAGAATTGAGTTGGAATTTGGATCAGTAGCCTACAGTAGTGCACAATCGTCGCTCATGTGAACGTTATTGTAGTTTTTCCGAAGCATTCACGAGTTCCTAACGTTATTATTAACCTCTAGGGCTAGGCATTGTCACAACACAGCAGCATAATAACTTTATAGGAAAACTACCACTACATTAGCCCTGCTCTTTTCTCATTATTGTCATTTCTTCATAGACAGACAGTTGATCAGTAATACCTGGAGAGTGTAGTCTCTCCTGTGCTGCTTGCTTCATTAGTCTAGACTAGAGGTTTGGATCCGTCTCTCGCGCGCCTTCCTTGTATTCAAAATCAGTGCCGTTAGGAGTCTCGGGAGTGGGTCGCGGGGGATCGGGGTGGGGCAATATTACCTGGCTGCATTCACTTGCAGTCGGACATTTGAAACTCGCGCTCGTAAATGTCTCTAAACAGCTAGAAATAAATGTTTAATTGGGCGCTGCCAACTGGGGTGGCAAGGCTTTTTTTTAGGGTGGCAGTTGCCACCCCATGCCACCCCGGTAGATCCGCCCCTGCGTATAACGATGTTATAGTCTCCCTATATGAGCTTTTATGAAGAATAAAAGTACAGAGAAAAAATACAGTTCAGTCTAAAAAATAATTCCCCTAGAAAATTGGCTTCAATCACTGGTTCCACATGCTTGTGTTTTTTTTTGTTTTTTTATAAGATATTTTTTGGGGCATTTTTATGCTTTATTGATAGTGCAGAGAGACAGAGGTGAAATGGGGCAGAGAGGGGAGTGACATGCAGAGAACGACCGTGGGCGGGAATCGAACCCGGGTCTGCTGCTGGGCCCGGCCCAGGGGGGGACGCCCTACCAACTGAGCTAAGGGCGCCCCCCACATGCTTGTGTTTAACGTAGAATATATATTCAATCTCTTTTAAATGACAGACACATTAACATTCAATTAATGCATGGTAGAGCCGTTGTTATGATCTTGCTTGGGCCTCAAGCCCTTGTGTTGTTTTTCCCTTTTACCCTTGTCTATGTGCTGGTCTATTGCAGGGTTGGAGTCAGGTGTGCTGGAGTCAATCACCAGCATTCACAGCTGCCATCAATCATCAATCAACTACTCTTCATATACCCGGCCCTACCTGCCAGACACTGCCAGATTGTAGATTCTGTTTCCACACAGTCAGTCCTCTCTCTAAGCTAAACCTGTTTGCAGCTCCGCTTTTTGCATTTTTCCTGGCTAACTCCTGTCTTTTCTGCCACAGCTCTCCCGGTCTGACTCCAGCTACCAGCTCCAGCCCTCGCCCGCCAGCACTTCCTCCCGGACCCCTCTGCCTGCCTGCTCTAGCCTGCTCACACTCAGCTCCCTGGACTTGCCCCGTTGCTCTCTCCCTGGAGCCCCATGACAGCCAGCTTCCCCCCCGGATCACGGTCCTAACCCCTCTGCTGGTTACTTCGAAAATAAATCTTCTTAAAACTGTTACTGTCTCCGCGCCTGTGTCCTCCTGATCCAGCCGTTATAGCCGTGTTGTATAGGTCTTGATACTCAGTTTGCAACGATGCCTTGCATTTCTGCCTTGCCGCCAGGCGGCTGCCGCTGAAAGTTTCAACACGGTGAAAGCTGAGCGGTTGGGCAAAATCTGTGTGCGTTCACGTGGGCGGCAACCGCTTCCTGGTCAAACCACCGCGGCTGTACCGCCTCCCCTCATTGAAATTAATGGAGGCGGCTGTGGGAAAGGGCCTTAACAGTAGACAAGCTTAGTCACATCTTCGCGACCTCCAGTTCGGTCCAACAACCCAAACAGATCTTAACAGTTTCTCAATATCACCTCCCAGCACCTGAGAGAGGGCATTAAGAAGCTCATAGCTGAAACAAATGTCTCCTTCTAGTGTTGACTAATGGCTGAAACAAGCTGATCCCAATGTATCTGCAATTATATTAATTTAATTTCCCTTTAATAGGGATGGGAATCGAGAACCGGTGCCGAGTCAACTAATTCCTTGGAATCGTTAACATGCCTGCTTAACGATGACGCTTATCGGTTCCGCTCATTGCAAATGCGTCATCATTTTGACACGTGCTGCTTTGTTTTGGTTCAGAACGCAGCAAACATGACGTCGATGCAGAAGCGCTCTAAAGTGTGGTTGTATTTCATGCGAAAGGGCAACAATACGGCCACTTGCAACAATAGTAAAGTTTCCATTTCATCAAACGACTCGTGCACAAGCAAGCGCACAGACTGCGATCCTGACGGTTAAACGTTTAAGCGTCCGATGTCTTACTGGTCTGCACCAGAATTGCCCATCACTTGGATTTGAACGTAAAATGTATGAGAATTAATGTGTGTGCAAGCTTAGGTGTGGGCAAGTGAAAGAGGGAGATACATAAAAAGGCGAGAGCAGCATAAAGCGAAGCAAAAAGGATTTCTGGACCGCTGCCAAAGGCACTCGTTCATCAGCTGTTATTGCTGCCTTTACGCACGGTGTGTCAGATCAACTGGTGATCAGGGTAGCTGGTGGCATTTGCAGATGTTTCGTAGGCGTGTCTATTTAGGACCCCTTGTCTAAAAACCCGGAAATAAACCTATTCAAAACATCGTCTCTCTTTGCATTCATTTATCGGTTTATTTTAAAACATGATGCTATAAACCGTTTGCAGAATCATTACTTTTGGTCCCAATGTACATAAAGAATTAGTCGTCTTCTGCGCGGGGGGGGGGGGGGGAGAAAACTAATTAGTGTCGGAGTCGAACCAGCAATCTCATCTACCCTTTCATTAAAAACTTGCTGGGACGAAATTTACATGGTGCGCCACAAAGTCGGGCGAAGTTACATAGTGCTACTATTGCCATATTTACATAGGCAAATATTGAAGTATAAAAGTACAATGCATGTCAAATATGAGTAAATTGCAGAATAGTGTAGTACAAATAGACGGTCCAAAATGTAGGCTACAAGGTGTTTCTTTGACTAATCCTTTTCTGTTTGCGTCTGTATATTTCTCTCATCTTTGACGGACATTATCTCAACATAAGTTATTTTCTTTTTCTACAACATTCACTTGTACACCTCAAATTCTTATCACTATTCTGGAGTTTATTAGGCCTACAGAATAATTATTTATGTTGTTAGTTGTATGATTTATGATACATTTATTCTGGAAATACATGTAGCATAGAAAATGCATTTATAAAGGCCTATAGCAAAGTTGCATATTCATTCAAACATTTCTGTTAAAATTGTAATACCTAAAATAGCCTATATTTTTTTAATCTAAGTAATCAACTGGCAACATTTTATGATGATCTATTATTTACCCTTTTCACATAGGCTACAGTGTCTCAAATCAAAGTTCAAATATGCAATACAAGCTCTGTGTCCTAGAGACGAGCATCACAAAAGAAAAGACAACAAAATGGTCATTAAAATGAGATTTTATTGAACACAAGCAGTGCAGAAATAGTGTCAGTAAAAGAACAGTAGGACTACACCCAGTGTGGTAGAACTTCCACAGACTGCACGCAGAAACGCAAGAACCCTAGATCCACTCCACAGTGTCCAGCAAAACGTCTGAATTAAACTCAAATATTAGACTTGTGTCTTATGCTTTCCCTTACCTCTCTCTGCACCTACCTCTACCTGGCTCACCCACAGTATCTCCTGCACATCATTTCCTACTAGCACCACTGTTTACGCTCACCTGTTCACTCACAGACTAATAAATAGGCCTACAACAAAGCAAAATAACAGATATAGGCCTACATGAACCACACTGTCACTGTCATTACAAATATAGGCTACTCCTCAAACCAACCTCAAACAAAAATACGCACCTCAAAGCGCACTACTGTCAGTAAGCAAACAGAAAGAATCATATCAACACTCCATCGCGTCTTACGCCTAACTAAGTGTCACCATATCTCGCTTCAACTATCGCTCTCCAAAGCCCTTAAACCCTATGATTAAAACCCACAAATGTGTAAAATAGCATCATTTTAAGAAAGACTGCACGCCCCTGATCATTTGTTTTCTACATTTACCTATTCTCTCAAAGCCAGACCAAACTACAGCAAGTAACAATAGCCTACTATCATTCAATCTTCATACTGGAATTTGACCATGTAGGCTAAAATCTACATTGGTTCTAAGCAATGACTGTGGTTCCGAGTTGTGAATAACACATTGTAGTGATGATAGAAAAACGTCTGAAATACGATGGTATTTGTCCAAGTGTAATCACAAATTAAACTGGTTCTATCACACTTAGCCACAGCTAACACAGCCAACTTCTCGCTTAACTTGTGACACTAATAGGCTAGTTTACCCCAAACTGTACATTTCACTAAAACGCTGAATGTAAGAATAATCCCCGACCCTTCTCAAGTAGATCCGAATGAAAGTGATATATGTCCAACTTTTTCAAACTGACGAGAACATCTTGTATTCAACCACACACAGCCTATCAATTTATTTTGGTTTGCGTTATTTTCAAAACAGAATAATTTATAATCTGGACGGTTCCTCGTAATGTAGAATATCATAGTGATGAGTGAGAAACATAGGCCTACAGGTGATGCATATTAAACACGATCGGTGGTAGGCTATTTGCCGATGTGCTGCCACAAATTAATCTGATCGCCACACGTTGCCCCAAAGCCAACAACTGACTCCAAACTTCGTGCTGTTACGCACGTGTGACACAAATCTTACCTCACACTGTTCCACTAACAAACTGTAGGCTATGGAAGTCTTAATATTAAGTAGCCTGGATCGGATTCATATGGCCAACATGAACATATTGTAGGTAGGCCTAATCATTTCACGTTTGCGGGCATCGAGTCTACTGTCACCAGTTGCCCTGATCTGCTCAACACCCCCAGCATTGAATTCAAAGCCTCGACTCATTATGTTGGGAGTCGACGTGTGTGTCAGAGGCATGAATCGACAAAGCGATCAACTCTTACTGTGGCTTTTTTGCTGCAGCACTTGTAGTGCTGAGCAGAGCTTGCCAACTGCGCTGTCCTTTACGCACCATCACTGCCGCCGTTATGTTAAGATTTCATCATTTGCATCAAAGCAAACCCTTTAGGCGCCGGGTTTTATTTTTAAAAATACTAGATTTTGATACTTAAATTTCAGATGGGAGGGGCTGCTCCGAGACTGACGGCTCGCGGCAGCACACGCTGCTCGTTGAGCACAGTAACTGCAGAGTGATACGTGCTTTCACGTCAGAGTCTCCAAACGCCACAAAAGCTTTCAATAAATTGGGCAGTGAGACGGAAGCCAGTAGGCTAGCGCATCTTTGGAATCAATTGTAGCAGCAAATCAAGTTTTCTTCTCCTCTAGCAGTAACATTAGCGCGGTTTTTTTTCCTCCTCTGCGAATCTTGCAGTGTTGGCCAATTTGTATAAAAACAACAAACCAGTCAATTTCGTCTTAAAAAATGCATTGTAACGCGCGTTACTGAGATTTGTACCGAGTTACATATTACCATTTTTTTGCTGTAATGCCTTACATTACCGCGTTACAGCAAAACGTAATGCATTACAGTAATGCATTACTTCCTGTAACGCGTTACTCCCAACACTGTTCTTTTTACTACACTACATACTAAAGTAGGCTAATCAGCAGGATGTGCAGATATATGTTCCTTCTGCTGAAGGGCTTCCCACACACACCTTGTGAAACCACATGTTGCATTGCGAGCACTCAATCTGAAAGAGAAAAGAAAAGCCTTTAGGATATTGTAACCATTCTGTGACCTTCACATCTTTTATCCAGAGTAGGATGTACAGTGAAGTAAGTAAAAATCAATAGCCGTGTGTCAGATTCTGAACTCAAATCTTAGTTGTAGTCCCTTTTCTGTCGGTAGTCAGTCTACCTATACTTCAGCTGCTCCAGTGTCCTCCAAAAAAGGTGCAAAGACATGCAAGTTAGGTGAATTAAACTATACATTTGCAATAGCTGTGTGCTTAAGTGCTCACCCAGTGATCTTGAGGTAACAAAAGTTTCTCCCAGTCTTCCAGCTGAATGTTAGTCTGTACTTAAATTACCAAAACCTCTTACCCAGTCATCGACTTCTGCCCCCGAGCTCTCCTCCCCACAAGCCCGGCACAGCTGGGTGAGGCCATCTGTTAAAACTAGAAAGACATTAATATAGTATAATGTTAATACGGACACAATTAAATTGACCTGTTAGAGTACTGTATACCTGAATCTCTCAGTAAAGACATGGCCAGCTCTAGCCGCAGCCTTGCCACACCCTCCTGGTCCACAGGGTAGTGGACTTCTTTTTGCTGAAGGATTTGCTCTGCAAGCTACAACAATTCTGATAAGTATTTTACATTGGGTTCATAATGAATGATGGCCACAGAGAATCAAAAAGTTACCTTGCAGACAAAAACGCCACAGGAGGTGGCATCCTGCTGCTTGGGATGTGGGACAGTGGCGCAGGCCCATCTCCCAACTGTCCCACATTGCTGTCTTACCAGTGCTCTAAAACAGTAGAGATTGAAAATGTGAGTTAACGCTATCCCATGTTAGAGCTTCAATCAAGAAAAGTAATGTTCAGTTAATACCAAATGTCAGCCAGAGTAAAGAAAATGTTATTCATTAAATGGTGTCCAAAATAAAGAAGTGTGGAACACAAATTGAATATGATTTTTCACTCACCTTGTAATGTCTTTACAATGAGCCAGTTGGGCCTCATTAGCCCCAAATGGGTCCAGATATAAGACCTGGTTCTCTTTAAGATAAATGATCTATGGAAATTAAATTCAATCAATATAACCTCTGTACAGTGCATTGTAACATCATATTAAACATTTAGCATTACTTACGATCAAAGTCCAGTGCCCATTGTGGCATACTGCCCCAGCAGCCCTATCATGGTCCGACAGGTTAATCTAAAAACAAAATTAAGATTGACCCCACACAGATAAAAACAAAACAAAAAAACAATCGTTTAGAAAGCCACTTACTCTTCTTGAGCGGTTTTTTCTCTCCTGCCAGAGACAGGTCATGGCGTACGAGTCTATTATATAGGTTGAGGTTCGCCTTCCAACACCTGTAAGGTTTGCATTCACCACCGATAACGTAAAGAGTAACTTGTGATCCACCATTTCTCAGACAATGTAAAGGCAAAAAAATATTGTAACATTAAATATACATGAAATAATTGATGTAAAGTACTTCGCTCTCCAATAGTTTTCCTGGGGCGAAGTCCAATAAATTCTCAGCGTAAACCTTATAGGGCCCAAATTTGGCCCACAATCGCTGCTTACCCCTCCCAGCCAATATGCTTCGTATTACTGTAAAGGAAACAATGATAGTTTTCAGTAATGCATAATTTAGGGTGTACTACTGTCAAATAACTTACAGGTTTCTTCTTTAGCCAGTGGCTCAGCCAGAGGAGAAGGATTCTGCATTTTTTGAAGTTTTGCAGGGATCCTCTCCTCTGGCTGGAAATAGCGAGTAAGATGGTCAATATTGACCTTCATCTTGGTCTCCCCCTTCTCTGACACAAGGTCAGCACTTTTTCCCTCCAGGTGGGAAATTATGTAGGGCCCCAGCATGTCCGCCTCCATCTTTCCCCCTTTCCTCGCCTCCTGCCGTTTGTTTTGGCGCAGCACCATTTCGCCAACCTGGAAATTATCCTCCTGGCCCCTCTCCTCCTTCCTCTCCCTCACCCTTTTCTGTCTTTTGGCCACATTTGCTTTAACGTCATCATACGTTTTCTCCTGCTGTTTTAATGAGTCAGGAAGGTCATCATTTAGGACTAGGTTGGAGACCTTGGATTCGCTGACCTGTCATAAATCACATTAAGATCGAACATAGAATTGGTACCATATGAGCCAAATTAAAACAGTTTAAGAATAAAATGTATGAGAACATTAGATAATGCTACCTCGTACTCCTATGGCACCTCTGAGGGATACCTCGCCTCCCTCCCAAACATCAAAAAGTACGGACTGTAATTTGTAGTTAATTGCTTTTTGGTCCGCAGGCCAAACATGGTGGCCTGGAGGACTTTGTCCCATGTTTTGGGTTTCTTGGCCACCAGTTTGTTGAGGGATCTGAAAAATGCAGAATTATAGAATAGAAATGAGAATGCAGGAGAGATCGTTATTTGTCCGATACCATAAATAACATAGTTCTGAATTTCTTGTTTAGATTGTACGTGGAAATCTTCACCTCTACAGTTTTAGCAACAAATTGTTGGCATGCATTTAAAAATTAGTATAGTCCTATACCTTTGTATGGTGCCATTGAGTTTTTCAACAAGGCCATTGGTCTGGGAGTGGTAGGGCGAGCACAGGCTCCTTTTAATGCCCAGCCTCTCGCACAATCCATAGTTGACCTTGAAATTAGAACAAAGTATCAGCACAGCGGTAGTTGTATATTAGGATTCATAATGCAGCATTACTTTACCTTGTTCCGAAACTCGGAACCTTGGTCTGTTAGCAGTCTTTTAGGTGCACCAAATTTGTAAAAGAAATCAAGAATACAATTGGTGACCTCATCTGCTGTTTTGCTCTTTAGTGGGTAAGCCTCTGCCCATTTGGTGAAATAATCAACCATTACGTATTGGTTACCACCTTCGGTTTGAGTGAGTTTACCCACTAGGTCCATCCCAACCAGTTCACGCAGCTCTGTGACCTGTGGGAAGGTAAAAAATGAGCATTAGATAAATATAATTGATGTGTTGAAAGCTGACAATGTGTGCCATTGTTTCCTTTACTTCAATTGGCTGATACTCCTTTTTTGGCCCTCTTCGATTGGCACTCTGGACACTGCAAAATCTAAACGGAAAGATAATGTTGAAAACTAAGTCTTTTGAGTATAGTATCAGAAAGAGTTATCCACATAATTGCACAAGTTAGTTGGCCTAGTTGTATTTACAGACAAGAGTTCTACATTTTAAGTAATATATTTACATCAAACCTTTGTACTCTACAGCCATTGTAAAAACATCCAACTCACCCACTTCCTAATGTCATCCTCCATGCCAGGCCAGTAAAAGCGGCTGATGATGATGGCACTGTGCGTTTTCTCCCTCCCACAGTGTCCACCAATAGTGCTGCAGTGGAACTCCACGAACAGCGCATTTGCCTCCTCTGCACAGCAAACCACCTTCGCCAGGTGCTCTGGTTGTTTTTTTTGCGCCTGCAGAGATAGTGCAACTCTCCATCTAGAATTGTAATGTTATATTATTACGATTAATCGTATGTTATCATATTTCCTTTTCCTAAGGCCAAATGACATGCACCATTACCCTTTATCCTGAAGGACTCCGCTCTTCTCTTAATGATGAACCGCTGCTTAGCGGTCAAGCCATCAGGATAATTTCCATGGAGTAGCACAGCCAGTGGCAGACTCAGACTGTTTGAAGGGCAGGGGCGAAAAAATAAAAAGGGCACCATGTGGACACACAGTGGCGTTTGTAACTCGATGGTGTGTTGTTCCCCCAGCGGAGCCTTAAAGGCAGCGCTGCCTGGAAGGCCCCGTTCGGGGCACCTGTTACATCTCCATGTAGCACTTACTTGTGGCACTTTGTAGTTTGGTTTATTTGCAGCTATAGTACTGACGTGATTCTTGTTGTTCTGAGTTTGTACCCTCATTGTTGAATGCACTTAATGGAAGTTGCTTTGGATAAAAGCGTCAGCTAAATAGAATGTAATGTAACGAAACACCAAACACTGTGTTTGTAGATGTTAAAAAAAACTGTTGGGCTCATACAATTAAACGGGGGGTCTGGGGGTCCAAAGACACTGTTTCCCCTAATTCTAGCGACTTTATAAACACTAAAATGAGTTGTTCACATCATTGTGCACTTTCACATTTTAGCCTAAGAAGGGAGGATGCCTTGCTGCTTTCATCTTTACTAACATTTAAGTAAATTAGACTGGAGAAAAATCAATGTGCCACTACCATACAGTCTTTGACCGCTGACAGCCAGCTACGGAAATATTGAAGGACGTTTTCCTTCATGTTGAGGTGATAGCTGACTATTATCGTCTCTCTTGCATGAAATGACCTACACTTGAATGAGGACCGGATCTTGACATTCAAAAAATGTATATACATTTTAAACGGATTATGCAAACTGAAAATATTAAGTTTTTCTAACTTGGCATCTAATTGCGCTTTTCCACTATGGGTACGAACATACTCTTAATCCGCTTTTTGCTTCATTATCCAGTAGAGATTTAAATACCACTCGATGTAGCTGTTTGTCATAGCGACGCCACATGAAAGCAACGCCTCTTTCGCATTCCCCGTTCGTCGGCTACCAAAGAGAGGAACGTCTGCACCTCATTAGAGTACCGCAACATATCTTTTCGGTTTGCCGTATTCTTGCTCCAGAGGGCTCATCATCAACATTTAGGCCTATTGTATGGAGGGGCAACCGAGGGCACTCAATTATTTTTGTTCACATGTAAAGGGCAGCCAATAAGGCACTTTCTCTCATTTTCACCACCATAGAGGGCACTTTAGCAACACTTTTTCAACCATGGGGGCACCAGATGGGGAGAAGGACACTAGAAGGGCACTAGAAGGACCAGAAGGGCACTATCAGGGCACTAGAAGGACTAGACGGGCAGAAGGGCACTATCAGGGCACTAGAAGGACCAGACGGGCAGAAGGGCACTAGAAGGGCACTATCAGGGCACTAGAAGGACCAGACGGGCAGAAGGGCACTAGAAGGGCACTATCAGGGCACTAGAAGGACCAGACGGGCAGAAGGGCACTATCAGGGCACTAGAAGGACCAGACGGGCAGAAGGGCACTAGAACGGCCAGACGGGCAGAAGGGCACTAGAACGGCCAGACGGGCAGAAGGGCACTAGAAGGGCACTATCAGGGTACTAGAAGGGCACCAGACGGGCAGAAGGGGACTATAAGGGCACTCATTAAGTCACGTCATCGAATTTTCTTGTTCTAGAGGGCACATCATCATCATTTATTGTATGAAGGGGCATCCTAGAGGGCACCCAATCATGTTTTGCACGTGAAAAGGGCAGCAAATAAGGCATTTCCTCTCGTTTTCACCCCATAACAGCTTAGTAACACTATGAACAATCCAGCAAACTGTCAAAATGACAACGCACTAAACAAAAATACCATGCTCACCCAGCAGATTCAAAATACAAACAAAAATAAAGGCGTGAGTTAGACAAGTTGTCCAAATGGCAAAAAATAAATAAAAAAAACAGACATGCTTATCCAGCCATTTTAAAATAGAGATACAAATAAACAAATCGAGTGAATTAGACAATACGTCAAAATGACAAGCAACAAAAATGTCACGCTCACCCGGCTGATTTACTCATTTTAAAAAATTGTATTCAGCCCGCTGCTTCACAACCTCCTCGCTGTAATCCTCGTAGAACCGGAGCTTGTGGCCGTGGTATTCCAGCTCGCCTTGTTTACGTGCCTCTCTCATGATCAAGTCTTTAGTCTGGTATCGGTGGAAGCGGATGATGACGGGACGTGGTCTCTCACGGGGGCCAGGTTTGGGTGCCAAAGTGCGATGAGCTCTGTCCAACTCTGGGGGAGAAGGGAGAGCTTGATTACCAAAAACCTCGACGAGAAGCTCGGAGAAAAAGGCGGTGGGGCGTGCGCCCTCAAGTGACTCTGGTAAACCCACAATACGAACGTTCTGTCTCCTGCTTCTTCCCTTCCAAATCCGATAGTTTAGATTTCAGCAACTTGTTATCTTCCTGCAGTGAGGAGCACGTAGCCTCAAGTTGCTCCAGGCGTCCGCAAACAGCTTCTGCATTCTCCTCGAGATCGGTTATACGTTTCCCCTGGCCTGAGACCACGGCCTGGATGTTGTCTAGCTTAGGCTGTATCTCAATAAAGGGGTTACGGTCTACGAAGGCTGCATTTGAAGACCGATTGCGTCATAGCGGCGCGCAAAGGTTGTTCCATTTGCAAGGCTCCTTGCAAGGCTCCTCATATGCAGCCGTGAAATGCAGCCTTCTTTTCACGGTTTTGAAGGCTGCATCAGATGTATCCTTCGCAGCCCAACATATCCCATGATTCATTGCGTTTTTTTCAGAGATGGCATACAATAAAATAAAAAATAACAAAACAGCAACGTGTTGCTCCATCTTCTTAACTTTTATCTTCCTTTCTTTTTTTCTTGTACTTTTTTTTCTTTTCGTCTGTTAGGCAACTTCTTTTTCTTTTTCCTCTGTTGACAAGGCTGTTTCCGTTGGCAGCTATCAGGGTTGCTAGGCAGCACAGGAGCGGCGAGTCTTCACGCAAGGTAACGGCTTGTTGCGCAAACCGGAAATGCTTGTAAACGGAGACCTGCGGAGACCGTCCCGTTTAACAACGCTCGTTCGGCCCTGGTTCGGCCTTCGAATCGGCCTCCACAGGCTATAGCCTTCATAGACCGCGAGACCGCGTCCTACCAAGGAGGCGGTCTCTGTAATGGGATACAGCCTTAGTGTCCATGCTGGCGAACGATGACTTGAACTCTGCGGCTATGGCTGCTCTATGCTGCTCAAGCAAATCCGGAATGGATGCCGTTGAGCTAGCACTAACATCAATGCTAACGCTGTCCGAGGACATATCAGACTCTGCCGAATCTCTTTTTGCGTTTTTCTTTCCTTTAGTAATTTTTCCGAATCAGTGTTAGTGTTACCGGCAATACAAGCACAAAAAAATCGATGAAAATAGGGTTTAGTCAGTTAAGTCTGAAATAGTTAGTGGGAGCTAGAAAGCGGTCGCACCTACTCCATGCTCTGTAATCCGGAAGTCGTATTATTATATTCTATTACCATCTCCATTCAACCGCACCGACGGAAAGTAGCCTATGTGGGTGGATGACGTGACTTTGTGACGTGGCTTTTTTTTGTGTCCGAGCGTCAAACTACGGTAGCGCTGAGCATTCACCAAATAAAATAAAGTTTCACACCTTATCTAGCTATTGGCACACCCCGATCCCGTAATTACGAAATATGACATCAGGATCACCTTCTCATTCATTAATAACGTGGCTGGCTGGCTGCAGGACAGCATATATGACGCTATTAGTTGATATGTAGGTCTACATCAACTTAACTGTCCTTAATAATTAGCACCAGCCTATACTGAAGGTGATTACAGAACAATTAGTTCATGTTGTTTCTTCTTTAAAACATGCAGAAAATGCATTTTTAAGATAGATAATTTTTGTAGAATGAAAACATGGGGCTGTATCTAAAATGTGTTCTGTACATTTGGAAACTAATAGGCTGTAAAAAATAAAATAAAGATTTTGACAGATTTTTGCTGACTTTATCCAACATAAGGATGCAAATGCGTATGACTGTAGGCCTATTACTTCAAACATTCATTATTTTTGTGATCAATTATTATTTAATTTTTTTAAAATACAGATTGACAGACAAAAGTACGACATATTTTTTTAAATAATAATATACAGAAAAATACACTTATCCAGTACCCATACTTGCAAATAGATACATAGAAGTGTATAGATAAAAGAAAAAGACAATAATAATAATAAAAAAATAAAAATAAAACAGAAATTAGAATAAAGATAGCTAGGGAAATATCTCAAGGTTACAAGCCACAGTCAGTGTAAAATATATATATATATATATATATATATATATATATATATATATATATATATATATATATATATATATATATATATATATATATATATATATATATATATATATATATCCCTAACTACTTCAAACATTCATGTAAAACAGTTTATATTAATAAACTGGAAAGTTTCATGATGTTAAAATTTTAACCATATTTGCCTGCATTGTCTGGCCCTAACACAACTATGCAAAATCACAGTTGAAATATGCAATGCTCCGTGCCCTGTAACAGCTCGACCGAAGTTCACACATCACTTAAGAAAAGACAACAACAATGGATTTGAAAACGACATTTTATTGAACAGAAGCAGTGCAAAACAGTGTCCCTCATTACAGCCAGTGTTGTACACTAGGCCTATACAACAGAGTAGCCTACGATATATGCCTACAATGACATTTAAACGTCATTGTTAAATATATTATTTAGAAAAAGTGTATATTATATTCTGGCTAAAAGATCAGACCAGTTTCCAGCAAAATGTCTGGAATTATACTCAAATATTAGACCTGGCTCACCTATCTCCTGTAGGCTACATCATTTCCTACTAGCTCCACGGTTACTCACCTGTTCAATCACAAAGACTAATAAATTGGCCTACAACAAAGCAACATTAAAAAATATATACACGAACCACACTAATACAAATAAACACACCTCAGAAATAGACCAACACTCCTCACATCTGCCAGTAACAGAAATAATCATAATCACGCTATCGAATATGCTACCTACATGCATAGTGTCACCATATCTCACTTCAACTATCCCTCACTATCGCTGTCCAAAACCTTTAAACCCTATAATAAAAACCCACAGATGTGTAAAATAGCAACATTTTTGGAAAGACTGCATGCCCCTGATGGTTTGTTTTCTACAATTAGTCTCGCAATGCCAGACCAAACTAGATTTACATTAACACTTACTATCATTCAATCGTAATAGGCATACTGGAATTTGAACATGTAAAATCTAGAATGGTTCTAAGCAACGACTGTAAGAGTAGTGAAAAACACATAGGCCTTGTCATGATAGGAAAACGTCTGTATGAAACACGGTGGTAGTTGCCCAAGTGTAATCACAAGTTAAACTACTATCACATAGCGCAACCCGGTATCACGCCGAGGCGTGTAATACACACGCGTGGACCGGCGGGTCTATTACACGCCTTGCCTAACCAGGGCGTGTGAGTTACACGCCGCACCCCGCCCGTCTAAATGAACGGAGGATACTATCCAGCTGCAGCCCCGGAGACAAACGCCCTGGCGTAGGTGGTTAGGGCAAGGGGACAGGGAGAGGTTAGAATATAGATAGAACATTGACGGAACGCCGCGGCGGCCATCTTAACTAGGGCGCGTGTAACTCACACGCCCTGGTCAGGCAAGGCGTGTAATAGACCCGCCGGTCCACGCGTGTGTATTACACGCCTTACCGTGAGATCGGGTTGCATAGCCACAGATAACAGCCAACTCCACGGTTAACTTGTCACAGAAATAGCTACCCAAACTGTACATTTCACTAAAAAGCTGTATGATAGAATAATCCCCGACCATTTTCAAGTAGATCCGAATGATAGCGATATATGTCCAACTTAAAATTGACGAGAACATCTTGTATTCAACCACACACAGCCTACCAACTTATTTACGTGTATTCACAAGGCATCGACACAGTCACCTAACACGCTCCACCTCCCAGCCTGTCACCAGATAATCCAACAAATAAACCAGGAATATTTCGTCTATGTCACATTCATTTGTGGGTTTATTTTGAAACATGACATTAACTTATTTCAGTCACGAGTAATGTAGAATATCGTGGTGATGAGTAAAAAACATTCAGGCGTTGCATATTAAACACTATATGCCGATGTGATATCACAAACTAATCTGGTAGTCAACAGGGCTGGACTGGGACAAAAAAATCAGCCATGGCATTTTGGAACCAGACCGGCCCACCATAGTTGATCGTCCACCCACCAGAACACATTTATCACGGTCCCTTTAGGATGACAGTTCCATTAAATTAAATTAAAATGTTGGTTTATTTTGAATAAGTGTACAGACATATAATACAATAATATTTACAAAGTTTGATAGTAGCTATAGTATTCTGTTGTGGGTGGTGCTCAAAAAATGCCTCTAACATGGTAGGCTCAGGACGGACAAAGTAATCAACCTCCTGCTCCTTGCTCCCTCTCTCCCTCTCGACAGACTCCTCCTCTGTGGATGGTGGCTTAACCTGTTTCATAAATGAGGAGAGACACACAATTGATTGAGGTTTTAAGGATGTATCAGTTAAAGAGGTGGAAATATGCATTACAATATAGAGTTATATAGGCAAAATGCACAAATTAATGTTTTACTAAGTAAACCAATGTGAAAAAAGTGTACAAAAGTAATGGTCTAATGTGTATTTTTCTTAAGTACATGATGGTCTAGAAAGCAGGTCTAGTAAAAGAAACTCAACAGCTTGTAAAAATTAAGTACAATTCTGTGGTGGTCTAATTTTCTGAATGTTTAAAAAAAAAAAGATGAAGCCTAATGCCTCAAACACTCAAAGTGTTGTGAAAGGAGAAAGTGTGACAACTTAACGTTGCATATTTGAGTGAATATACTTTTCTGCGTACTGTTAACTTTGTAATATATTACAATATTTTTAATGTTCAGGTCAAATTACAGTCTGTATTTTTAAATTGCATTTAAATTATATATAAAATAAATTAAATTCAAGTATGTTTTAACCATGTCAACAATCAGTACAGAAAAGTATATTTAAGTAAAACATTATTAAATCCACTATTGAATAAGTACAGCAAGAAGCAAAAACTGACAGCTTCCTCTCTTTAAAGTGGACCTATTATACTTTTCGACTTTTAAGACCTATAAACGTTGTTATAATGATTTATAGTCATGTTTAACCATACTAGCGTATCAAATAATTATGTACATGCATTCAGACGTATTCCCTGCTGACCGTCTGGGGTGGCTGTGCAGAGCGCTAAACACTAGGGCAGCCGGTCGAGAAATCACATGTTCAAATCGGTTCAAATTTCCTGCCATCGTGTTGTCACGATTCTGGATTTTTCCATATATGGTAATTAGGGATGTGAACAATGTGTCGATTCTCGGCTCGATTTTCGACTCGTGCTCAAGACGACTCTAAAAATAGAAATCGGTAAATCGGGTGTTTTACTTTATTAGATGTTTTGGGGACATGGGAGACGTCCGTGATGCGAGTTCACGTGTGGTCACGAGCGCGCTGCAGGCGCTTCATTTCTGCAATGTGCATTAAATGTCCTGTGGGTCAACTGTGCAGTGCAACATATGCAGCGTAAAGTTATAGCATTCATCTACGACCGTGATGTTAAATCACCTTCACTCAAAGCCTCCGCCCGGGAAAAGCAGCGAGTACTTTATAGATAGATGGTTGACATGGTCAGATAGGTAGAATAACAATGGAACAATCAAGTTTGGTTCTTGATGACATCAATGCTAACCTGAATCTGGGAGCTTCCAGGATGGCCAGCACCCAGGGTATCAGCCCAATCAGACTGATTTAATTACAATAGAAACTCCAGACAGGATACATCAGTAGTTAAGATGAGAGGAAATACACTTCATACAATGATCAAATAATGAATGTAGAGACAAGAGTAGAATTAAACTAATCAATATAAAATTGGCTTCCACAGGACCCTGCACTGTGTCTGTGTGCATCTGTTTTGATGTGAAGCAGGGATTTTTCCTGACTCGTAGCTGCAGTTAAACCTCCTCCTCAACCCACTTTCTCCTGCACAAACCAGCACTCCATCACTGGACTGCTGCTGCTGCAGGCTTTGGACAACAGACATAACAATGAATTAAACAAATAAAAAAGTATGTGGAATAGGAGCATAATAGTCATAATAGTGCAGGATAATAATAGTCAATGGAAATTTCTGTTCTTATATGCATGCAAGTACTTTATATTGTGTATTTGCTCAGAGCAGAGCAAACATTTTGACCGACATTTCCTTTATAGCGACACATATTTCCTTAGCCTTACCTTCAATGAAACAGATTACAGCAACCAGGGACAGTTTGTATATCGTAGAGAAGTTGGTCATGATTGTTTGTCCTCTCTCTGCCTCGTGCTGCTCTTTGCTTTTTAACTCACGAACAAAGTGAATGTAGATCAGTTCTCACATTCTACCGGTAGATAACGGCCTCGGCCAAGCAATAATCCACCAGGACTTGGTCGGAATATGCTTCACTATCTGTGTCCTTTCTTTATTTCCTTTGTCTGTTTATCTGCAAATATGTTTTTAAAATGTATTATGACTATTTTTGAACACAGTTCAAAAAGGTTAGTGCACAGGTTAGTGCACAGCTGGTTCAGCATGTAATCGAGAAAAGGAACACGATTAAGGCTGTTAAACATAAGGAGGAGAATCCAGTCTTTGTTGACATGAGGTCAGAGGTCAAGAGAAACGAGGAAACTCAGTCACACATATACCTTCATTTCTATCTGTTTCTAATCACTCCATCCAGGAAATGGTTTATTTTATTTTATCTTTGTTATAAATTAAATGTAAAGGTGCACTATGTAACTTTGGGTGTGACAGAGAAGTGAACATTTTCTAAGGTATATTCTAATGACTGAAAAACAATCCGTTTACATTCAACATATTCACCAAATTGTTATTGGTTATTTCCCTTTTAGATCCCCTGCACTTTGAAAAAACTCCTCCCATCTCTTGTAAATGGTGATGGGAGGGGGAGCAGCAGTTGTAGGGTGGAGTAACCAGTTTCACTTTCATTATGATGTCCTTTGTATCCCTATATATAGTAGTGGTTAGATGCTTTGTGCATCTGACAAAGAGGAGACGCAGCAGGAAAAATCTTCACTCCAATCATGCCCAGTAAACACCAACATTACGGTAAGTCATGATACTACTGTGCTCATATTTTCAAGGACACTCGTCAAGATTTTGTTATAATATTCAAAAGCAACCTGAAAACTCAGCTCACTATTAATATTATGAAAACTGATTCTCAACACATTACAGTTCATGAATTTTATGTAACAATCTGGACATAGTATTTCAGTAATTAAAATTGTATTTATTTAATATTTATATAGGCCTATTTTATTACATTAAAAAACATTTCACTCAAGCTGTGTGTAAAATTGGTGTAATGTTTTCTAATGATCTGGTTTTGGTTAAGCTTCTGCTCTTTGAACCATTTTATGTCTTGTTGTAGGCTAGTACAAACATGTGGCTGACCAGACAGTAAAACATTACATTAATCAAGCCTGGATGAAACAAAGGTTTGATTTAAGAGCATCATCCATAGACAGAGAAGACACAATGCTTTGTTGAGTGTAAAAAGGCAATCTAGGTGCAATCCTTAATAAGCTGATCAAAAGAGAGGGTAGGATCAGACGTTACACTAAGGCTATCATCTCAGGTTCATTAGAATCTAGGAGCAGAACATTACATGATATTATACATCCAAATAGTAGGCCTATGTGTTAATTTTACTATTTTAGATGAGGTTTCCAGAGGTTTTACTATGGAAGAGTATTATGGCCTCAGGGAAGAACAAAACAATGTTAAGAGGATTTTTTCTTTTTTTAATTGCATCCCCTGTCTCAGCATAACTTCTCCCACTGCACAATTTTGAAAAATGCGTTCTGACGGCTAACGGCGGACACAAATGAGCCAATATGATCACGCGGCGCGGAACCTGCGATTCGCGGAGTGCAGTGTTCGTACTTTGACAGTCGAGAAGTGGGGGGAGGGCGCAAGGGCTGTGAAGGAGGCAACAAGCTATCTGTCACTCAGGATGTTCTGAATGACATGACTTCCTTGAAAAATGGAGTGACACTGTGGCTGTGTCTTGATTCAGGGGTTGCACCCTACGTAGGCTGCATTTGAAGACCGAGTGCGTCATAGCGGCGCGCAAAGGCTGTCCCGTTTGCAAGGCTCCTTGCAAGGCTCCTCATATGCGGCCGAGAAATGCAGCCTTCGTTTCACGGTTTTGAAGGCTGCATCAGATGGATCCTTCGTGGCCCAACATATCCCAAGATTCATTGCGTTTTTTTCAGAGATGGCATAAAATAAAATAAAAAATAACAAAACAGCAACGTGTTGCTCCATCTTCTTAACTTTTATCTTCCTTTCTTTTTTTCTTGTACTTTTTTTTCTTTTCGTCTGGTAGGCAACTTCTTTTTCTTTTTTCCTCCGTTGACAAGGCTGTCTCCGTTGGCAGCAATCAGGGTTGCTAGGCAGCACAGGAGCGGCGAGTCGTCACGCAAGGTAACAGCTTGTTACGTGAACCGGAAATGCTCGTAAACGGAGACCTGCGGAGACCATCTCGTTTAACAAGGCTCGTTGGCCTTAAAACCGGCCTTAAAATCGGCCTTCATAGGCTATAGCCTTCATAGACCGCGAGACTGCGTCCTATGTAGGCTGCAACCCCTGAATCAAGACAGCCAAAGTCTAACTGCACTGCCACTACACGAAGTGAGCACTATGCCACACAGATGTGGTCGTTTGAGGTGGAAGACTTTTCTAATTCTAAATTGTTGGCGGGCAATTTAGATGTAGGCTACATGATGTGTGTTTATGTAGCCTACTGTTATGAGAGAGTAGCGCAAGTAGACTAAGTGAGCGGTGTGTGTGTGTGTGTGTGTGTAAGGGACGTCAGTGAGTGTGTGGTCGAGCGAGTATATCAACCCAGTCTCACAGTGAAACGTTTAATAACTTCATTGGTCCACAGCTCAAAACTATAGTTTTACAAGTTTATTTAACCATTCAATGATTTTGCTGTGGACCAACGTAGGCTAGTTATTACACATTTCACTGTGAGACTGGTTTGGTTATTCATCTTAAAAAAAAATTACAATCTTGAAATATCAGTTCCATTTTTCAGTGCAGTGTACGTTTTCTCTAGCATGGTAAGCTAGAAGTCGTAGGCCCCACCCCTCCTCAGGCTAACGGCTGCCCCCAACACAAACCCCCCAAAACAAACAGCAACTGAATGAGGCTGCGGTGAAAGCCTGTTAAAGCATCACAAAAGAAGAATGCAAAAGTTTTGTGATGTCAACAGGCTTGATGCAGTTATTGCAAGCAAAGGATTTATATTAAGTCTTATTCATTTTAATTTGTTTTAGGCCTCTCTGTTCCAATACTTTTGCTCACATAAAAATGTGGTGTTCCTTTACAAATAATGATATCTTCTCAGATCCAGATGTAAATACCTGGAATTGAAAGCTGAAATGTTGATCTATTGTCCCATATTCATATTTTGGTGTCAAACCCAAATGTTTCCAGTCTACAGCAAAAATAAAGGAATTGGCCTCACCGTTCCAATACTTTTGTAGGGGACTGTATGTGTTCCTTTACAACATATAATTTACAAACAATTAATGAGTCATACACTTTCTGATTTACGTAAAGCATCTCTAATATCTCTAAGTTTTAAAGTAAATATTTCAAAAAAGGTCCATTGTGCCCACGTTGTTGAGTGGAGTATATTGAAGTAGCAATTAAGCATAAAAAGTGACAGAGCCATGAACAGGCTGCAGTCAGATTCATAACTCTTGGGAAAATCCACTTTCTGATGAGGGAAACAATCTCAGGCATGCGGTAACCCTCTTCTGCTCATTAAAAACATCCAGGCAAAACATTCATCTATTGGAGAGGTTCCATTTCATGGATCATTCTTTGTTCAAGGTCTAGCAGACCGTTCCCAAGAGTTCAGACACAGAATAATACTTTTTCCCCTGCCATCATACTTATCCAGTGTTATTTTTTCTTCCATACAGAGCAAAATCAGGAGCTGAGGATAGTGATGGTGGGGAAGACTGGGGTTGGCAAGAGCGCCACTGGGAACACCATTCTGGGACGACAGTGCTTTGAATCAAAGTGCAGTGCAAAGTCTACGACTATAGACAGTACTAAGGGTAAAGGTTCGGTGGACGGGCAGCAGGTTGCTGTCATTGACACCCCAGGCCTGTTTGACACCCGGTTTGGCAAGGAGAAAACAGCTAAAGATATATCCCAGTGCATCGCTTACTCTTCTCCTGGACCCCATGTGTTCCTAGTGATCATCAGAGTGGGCAGATACACTGAAGAGGAAAAGAACACAGTGCAAAGGATCCAAGAAATCTTTGGTGAGGCAGCAGACCAATACAGCATGGTTCTCTTTACTGGTGGTGATGATCTTGATAACACTATCGAGCAGTTCTTGGCTGAGAGCTCAGAACTGCAGGAACTTGTGGACAAATGTAACGGCCAGTACCATGTCTTTAATAATAAGCTAAAGGATTGTTCTCAAGTCACCGAGCTGCTCCAGAAGATCAGAAATATAGTTCAGAAGAACGGAGGAAGCCACTACACCAACGACATGTTCCAAGAGGCCGAGAGGATCCTCCAAGAGAAGACACAAAGCATCCTGAAAGAGAAAGAAGAGCAAATACGTAAAGAAAAAGAGGAACTGGAGAAGAAACTACAGGAAAAACACGAAAAGCAGATGTTAATAATGGATGCGAAAAACAAATCTGAGAGTGAGGCGCAGAGGAAGAGGGAGAGCGCACTGAGAGAAGAGGATATGAAAGAAAGAAGGGATAAAGAAAGAGAGATGACAAACAGGATGAATGAAATGCAGGCAAGGTATGAGAGAGACCTGAGGGACGTTCATCAGAAGGTGCAGACCAAATATGAACATTTGGCCAGAGATTTAGCTGAGAAGTTAAATCCATTGTATCCTTTCATAACAGTGGGGAAGGCAGTAGTTGAGGGATTTAAAGCAGTAGGAAATGTATTTGTCAGTCTGTTCTCCACAGAGGGAACACCCCAGAAGTATCCACAAGCAGAACATGAAATATTAAAATGTATTTCATCTACATAACTATAAACCCAATGCTTTTTTAAATGCGTTTCTGTGGTAAATACTGTAGGTTAGTAAGTCTAAATCAGTCATTATTGCAATCTCTTTTTACTTTATTTTCATTAATATTGTCAAAGGAGAAATTTTGTGTGTAATTAAACATTTGACAGTATACACTTTTTGCAAATCATAACTCAAGATTGGTTTTACCTTAAAAAACTTGCTCTATGTTTTCTGCAGATTAATAGTTTAGATTAAGAGAGCAATAGTCCTCTGATTGTTGTTGCCTTTTATTGAGTGATGGTGCCACCTACAGGATATCTCTGGTTTTGGTAGTGTTGGGACTATTTGGACATTCTTACATTAGATTTTGTTTTTATTGTTGATCAAAGCTTGTGATCAAAGAAATCATTAATTTCTCATGTTGTTGATGTATGACTCTAAGCAACAAATACATATTTATGTGATTACCTGGATATGGAAATAAAGATTATTATTTTGACAAAGGTTTGGAACTTATAATTTATAATTGAATGTCAAATTAAGAGTTCCAAGGTCGCAGGTCAGTGCTTTTTGAGGCAGTAGAAGTCTTGCACTGTTTTAGTTTATGGATCCCGCAAAATAGTCCAATTAATTTCAAATGGTCCAAGATCCCGAAATAATAACACAGGACAATTACTGTTTTTTTCACAATTTATTTCTCATTCCTTATTCCTTTGTCTGGTCCTGGCTATAAGTGGAAGTCCGTCTAGAACTATGGTTGCGTTCCGAATCGCATACTCTTTCTTTTTTCTATTCTACATACTACATCCTATGATAAAAAGAATCTAGTTAGGATGCATTAGGCATACTATTGGGACATACTTTACTCTCTTATTTCATCATAACTATGCGCCTTGATCTTGCCTCTTGCTTTTATATCCGTCGCATCGCCGTTTGTTTTCATATGGAGGCTTCGTCGATGTGACGTCACTTCACGTGCGCACTGGATTGTGGGTCAGAATTGCCCAAATAGGATGCAGTTTTCAACACTAACAATCTTGGCCGCATGAAGTAGGACATCCGGGTACTTCTAACCATCCTAAATCTGGCCACAAGAATGGGGACATCCTAAATCTTCTTTCTACATACTATATAGTAGAAAGTATGCGATTCGGAACGCAACCAATGTCTAGGTTCAGGACTGCTCCGTAACCTTTTACCTCGATGTGATGTGTGTATACCCTCTCTCTATTGCCAAGACAGCAGATTGGGAGTTTTTCCAGGAGAATTGGTTGTAGATATTTTTCAGATCTTGCAAGAGATCGTCCTCCAGTGAAAAAGAGGATCATGACAAACACCAACGATAATCACTAAAGGGATGTGAAACAGCAACATTGACAAAATAAGAGAAATCTAATATTTCTTCTTTACTGTCAATAAACGTTACACATCACCACCTGTTTGTGATATCACAGATCATGATATTCTTTATGTTAAACTTCATTAGGATAGAGGATAGATAGAGGTAATATTCAGTCTAATTAAATTTTATAAATGGCTGACAGGAATGCATACAAACTATTACATTAATAAGAACCATTATTATAACACTGTCATCACCAGTCTGCATTGAGTTCATGTTATGGAAAACATGCTGCTTTAATGACACCAGAAACTTTTGCAGAATATAGCTCCCTCATGTGGCCTAGATTGGTGAAAACATTGTCTTGTCTGTAGTTTCATTGCTCTTCTTATTTCTGACTTAGTGGCAATTGGCATTGAGTCAAATTGTAAGTTTAGTTGTAAGTAATGCATTCAAATGTATCATATTACAATATTTCACAATTCAGTAATGATACAACTATTTTAAAAAAAACAATTATCAATAACAACTAGAGTTACATTGGACCAATGAGGAAACAAAAAACAATCAAATCAATATGGACCACAATAGCATAGGCAAAGAAATGCAAAACAATGTGTTAATCATAATATTGTTAATTATCTGACTTGAGGTAAGGGCTTCTATAGCTGTTAGTGTTGTATTGAGTCCCTTTAATTCATTTTGCAGCTGAATAAATGCAATGTATGTAAAAGTAGCAATACCACAGTGTAACAATACTCAGTTGCATATGAAAGTCCAGCATTAAAAGTTTTACTTTGGTAAGAGTACAAAAGTATTAGCATCAACATGAACCTAAAGTACCAAAAGTAAAAGTACTCATTATGCAGAATGATGTAGGGCAGGGATTCCCAAAATGTGGTGCGCGCACCCCTGGGGGTGCATTAGGTGCTGCTAGGGCAAGCTAGGGGGTGCGTGAGATGAAAAATGTAATGGCGGTCTGATCATTACACAATCCATATCGGTCCGAGTATAAGAGGGTTTTATTTTCGCGGAAATAGGTCGTAAAAAGTCGGGTCGTGTTTTCCAAGTTGTGTTTATTTTATTTTTTTAATCGGGTGGAACACTGGCTGTGCTCTCGGAAGCGGCCGGGGCGTTTGTGCGCTTGGAGAGAGAACGCTTTGTGTGGAGAGAAAAAAGAGGCACGGGACATCGACGAAGCCGATTCAAAGCCTCAAATCATTATGTTGCGAGTCAACGTGTCAGATGCAGGAATCGGCCATCGACTGTGGCTTTTTAGCTGCTGCACTTGTGCTGAGGAGAGATGCCAACTGCGCTGTCCTTTACGCACCAGCACTGCTGCTGTAATGTTCAGATTTCATCATTTGCGTCAAAGCCCTAATGATTTTAAGAATGAGACGCTTTTTTTAAACGCTGCCCATGTGATGGTGGTGATTGTCACTTTGTGAGCTGTAAACTGAAACCAACGGAGATCTCGGAGGGCTTCCCCTCGACAACGTTAACGTGCCCCGGTTATCATTTCAGCCTTAAACCACGGCGTTGATAGCTTTCGTTTCAGCACTAGGCTATGTGATTAACTATGAGCATTAAATAAATGCTGCGTCTCAGATGCCGAGGACAGCAGCGAGGATGACCCGCTATGCACCAAACCAGAGTATAGGAGAGATGACAGCGAGAGCGATCACAGCGGGGCAGAGGAATTTGCGTGTGAAGAATAGTCTGTGGTGAACCCATCAGAGTTCGGTCTATTTGCACTATCCTACTGTTTATTTGCAATGAAGAAAAGTGTTTTTTTCAATGCGTTTTTATTTTCGTACATTATTTAAATAAATAAAATTGATTGAGTTGAGTTTTGAAAAACAGGGGGTTCGTCTTATAATCGGGGTTGTCTTATACTCGGACTAATACGGGTACAGTGTTTTTTCCCCACACAATAAAGACATGTAAATAAACATTTCCTTTGTAAAATTTAGAATCAAAAACTTGAATTTTAATTAATAAATAAATGGAGGCTATTCAAAATGAAGCGAAGTTATCTTCTTCTACGCATATGCGCACCTAGTTGGTGGCCTCGACATTCATTCTCGCAATTTATTTAAAATTACTGGCGTTCTAATTTTATTTCCATAACCTGTGTTATGATGACGGGGTTGTTTGCTCCACGGTCATTTAAACTTGCTGCAATTGTTGCTCAACGTGACTCAAAATATTAGGCTATAATATTTTCCCCATTTTATCTGCTTTCTGCCCCTTGTTGTGATCGTGATTATTTTATCATGTGTGTTCTGGTCATTTGAGCATGATTGAACATGTCACCTTTAATATGGCTATAAAAAAGCTTGTTGCATTTTTTTTTAAGGTGTGGGGGTGCGTCAACCCGGTTGGGACATAGAAGGGGCTATGCGCAGTGGCGGAGCCAGGGGGGGGCCACCCCCGCAGAATCTCGGCCACCCCATTGGCCACCCCAAGCGCCACATCACAGCCGTAAATAGTTTTGACGGCTGTGGAAAAATGCGGAACCTTTCTTACACCGCTAGTACACTGTCAGACCTTTTAGCCGCACGCACACATCCTGTATTTGAATTTAACAGGTCAAGCCTGAATGCCTGTTACTACCATGATTACTACGGACCTGACGCTTCGACTGGCAAGTAAGCGAACCCTTCCATCTCTACTAGTGCGCTCCGCTCTGCCCCGCACCCCCCCCCCTCACCCCCACCCCCCCGCCTGAACTATTTTGCTTTCAGCGATTGCAGTGCAACGGTTATTCAGCATAAAGTTAAAACACTCGCTCGCCCAAGACGATGTTAAACCGAAATACAAAAGCCTTGCTCCAGCAAAGCAGTGATTCACCCGGTGAAACATGGGGTGAGACTGTGACTGTGGGTAACGGTGTCATCACCTTGCCGGTGAGAAAAGCTCTGTGGCTTAACGGCTAAAATGATAACCGGCCGCCGGGGATCTCATGTCCGCTAACGTTGTTCATGGGAGGCTTCTGCGATCCGCGATCGGATTACATTTCACGAGCATGAAAACAGCCATGTCGGCATTGCGAACTGACAGCGCAACAAGAGGATATACAGTCAGTGAGCTGCTTCCCTCCGTTAGTTTCAGTACAGCCGAAAAAAATACAATCACCACCTAAACATGGACATAGTTTAAATAAAGCATCTTGTTTTAATGATCATTAGGGCTTTGATGCAATTTCTGAAGTCTGAAGATTTCGGTGGCAGCTGTGGTGCAGTTTTTTCCAGCAACTCACAGACACATGCTTGCCCATAGGCGTAGATTTGGGGAGGTGGGGCGGGGGGAGGGGGCACAGGGGATGTCCCCCCCCCCCCAATAATCAGAAGACATTTTTTGAACAATACAGTAGAGTAAATATTTGAAAGCAATACAGAATGCCTGAGAGCCTTACTGCTTTTTATAGCCTAACATTATATTTACATCACTGGGAGCCTGTTGTCTTTTCCTTAACAGAAATTTAGACATGTCCACCATAAATAATTAAATACAGAAGGCATAAATATGTACATTAAAATTCACCAGAATGCACAAAATGGTATGTTTGAAGCAAATTTTTGCTGGGGGAGTACCCCCAGACCACCACTTATGTTGAAGCGAAACTGAAGCCTTTGTGCTTGCCACCCAAAAATTATCACTGGTCCCATCCTGGCCACTAGGGATGGGCATAATTAATCGATTGCTCGATCATTGCTCGTTAAGAATATTGTCGATCATGTGAAATTGTTATCGATCATATAGCCGTTGTGTTGCGCAGTGTGCAATGAGTTTAACTATGTGGCAGCACCAAAGACTGTATGGGCAGCAATTAAACATCCTACCAGCAGGGGGAGATACTTAACTAGTAGTAGGAGACAACAGAACAGGCTCAGGCAGCAGCCTGCGAGCTGCCGTAATGTCAAAACGTAAACAGGAAGAAGTCAAGGGGAAGTTTGGCATCTGACAGGTCCATGGGACAGCTTTAGAGCCGAAAATAACTAAGTTCATTAAGCATTGTGAAACCTTGTATAAGTAAAACACTTAAACAAACTGAATTATGTACCACTTGTACATTGAAGCCTACATCCGACCCTGTTTAACGTGTTACGTTAGCGCCGCTAGCATTAGCTGCTAACTTTAGCGTCTATGCTTTCCTACTTCGCCTTCATCAGGGAACTAATTTGCACATTTTGTTTATTAGATGAAGTAGCGTAGGTCCTTTAACACTCAGAGAAACGTGCCGTGCCCTTATGCAGTCTTTGCCAGCATCTTAGGAGGCGCATATGTGTTTCAAGGTATCGTAGCATTGGCTCCTTGTTGGCTCATTGCCTCGGGCTATCACCAGCGCCACATTTTATTATTATTTTAAAAAGTTGCCTTGTCTTAATAGATTGTTGTTTGCCTAGAAGATCTTGGAATAAAGATGTAATTGAGTAAAAACCTCTTGTATACAGTCTATGGTAAAACGCTGTATTTTGGATGTTCTGTTGGCATTTTTTTAATATGTAAAAAGATAACGATTGCTCGATAATTGCTCGTTAATTTTCCCGATGATCGATCAATGAAATTTCTTAAAATGCCCATCCCTACTGGCCACCCCAATGAAAATTTCCTGGCTCCGCCACTGGCTACGCGGCTAAAAAAGTTTGGGAACCGCTGATGTAGGGGATATGTCCCCCTCATTATTTTGACGAGACAAATGTGTCCCCCTCAAAAAAATATGAAAGACTAGACAACCCCCTTTCTCTCCAAATGAGGTATACAATAGAAGTAAGGGCTGTCGAAACATTTATATGTTCATCATTCTTACCTGTAACTACATACTGTATACCAAATATGTCAGACACCCCTAAAGTGGATCAGACCATCTTAACCTTAAAAAGGTACAAAGTGGAGCATATTCACCAGAATACCGGAAATTGAGTGTTTGCTGCTCAACATTTTCTGGGGGAGATAAAATATCAAGGCTCCCACAGCAGAGGTCATAGAGATGACCTATTTGACTGCATCTTTCATTCCAAACCTCACCTATGTTACTGACCAGGGCTACAATGAATGATTATTACATTTTCTATTATCTTTTACTTATTTCTCTCAAATCATTTGAGAAGCTTGAACCAGAAAATGTTTACTTGATAAATGATTAATCTGTAATAAGAATTGTTGCTGATTGATTCTCTATTGATCGACATAATGATTTACTTTTATTCTCAACAAATTTAACATTTATGGGCCTTTTTCTTTTACTTTGGGTGGCATCTTCAAAATACTTGCAACATACTGTATGTTGTATTTATAGGGGGTACAGAAATATTGAATAAATGTTTTATAACACACCATTAATGGTCACAAAATGTATTTAACTATAACTAAACCTGTGGGCTTGAAATAAACCATTTATTAATAGTTTATATAGTCCTTCTGAATGGTCTTAGGGTATTTCAGACCTAAATTGATTTTCTTAAAACTGATTTCTATTGCTAAGAAGCAGCTTCTTTTATCTTTGACCAAATTGTTCCTACAAGCCATGAATGAACATGAAGTATTAACCCATGCTTTTAAAGTGAATCTAACATGGTTTCAGATTTGATAACACTCATATCCCACATTCTTCTTTTTGAATTCACAAGTCAAACAAATGAGGTTCATTTTAATTTATTATCATTTTACATTGGAAAAGCAACCGTCAGTTATCCCACACTGTTCTTCCATTCACATAGTGTAGCTCTTTATTTCTAGGTGATTAATGTTAATATTCTTACAAAACAAAAAAAATATTTCAGAGACAATATGTACACTCCAAATCGAAATCACACACCCCTCCCTTCGACCCGTCGACGACAAATACGTTAACATGGGAGCCACATTTTAGTGCAGTGTTGAAGAAAAAAATCCTGTTCGCTCACACATACAAAATAAACAATCAACAGGTCGCACGTATGCCTGCACATGCTTCCTAAGTGTCTGGACCCCCTCACCTTAAGACACAAGAGGACACATTAAGCAGGTGTGTGTGCATTGTAGGTAATACAAGGAAGGCAGGTGATTGAGGAGAAACTTTGACACAGAACCATTTCACTTGGACTGCCGCGTCAAAGGAAAAACAGAAGCAGGAAAAGGTTCAGTTCTTGTCAAAATATAATTTACCAAAAAAAAAAGGTTGTGTAAATGGGTTGGGGTGGTAGTTCAAGTTTTACACTCCCAGACCTCTCTCACATGGAAGATTTTTTTTGTGATGTGCATTTTTTTGGTGGTGTGCATTGTTTTCATGGAATATCTGGAAGGGGTAACACCGAGGAGGACTCACTATTCGTTCAGGACCAGGAAGAAAGAAAAAAAAAGAATAAAAAAAATCAAGTAACAGGGTTGAAATATTCAGTCCCTCTTCCTGCCCAAAAAAGATGTGACATTTAAAAAAATAAAAATAAAAATCCCATATTGTCCACTTTCTTATAACGTTTGCCTTCAAATATCACCAGGACAAAACATGTTTCACAATCAATGTTTTAAATAAATATAGCTCCATTGATATCATCATTTCTTAAAATAAAATAAAAACCTTAGAGCAAACTCTCACAAGAAACTGAGCAATTCCCCCCGACTCAACACACACATACTATAACCCTGCAGATGCAAAAATACAGTTGAGAAGACAGGTGTACGTTTCAAAACCAGCAAACTAAGACTGACTGGAGGGATTTAATCCAGTTGATACAGGAGAGTAGACTTTGGTAAGGATTATTTCTTTCATTTTGTTTCCTTGTGATCTAAAAAATTTGACAGACACTCCAATCTTGAGAACATGAAATAAGAAAGTATTTTGCTGCTGCCAAGAATGGAACAAGCTTTGTATGTGTGGGATCATGTAAAAGGCCTGTCCAAGTACCAATAACACCAGCACTAGCTTAGTTTAGTTTATTAGTTTATTTGTTAAAGACCATGTACAAAGTAACATTAATCTCACAGAGAAAAGATGCATTGTACCAGATTATAGCAGTTTGCTAATTTCCATCTGCAGTTCCTGTGCAGGTCAACACAGAATACAATAACAATATACAGTATATATACATATCACATCACTATATGGCACACATGAAATCACCATTTCAAAATTACACTGAGATAAAACTATCATTAAAACGAGGACTTTTAAAGACTAAACTAATGCGTGCAAGTTTGATTATTGACAATCCATTTCTTAAGTTGGCCTGAAAACAAGTGAAAGTCTGACAAAACTTTCAGCTCATTTGGAATGATGTTCCATTCTTTTATTGCTCTGTAGGAGAAAGAGGACTGACCAAATGTTTTTTTTGAGGCACTCTACACTCCCCCCTAGTGGTGGACCTTGTAGTTCTACAGGTAGTTTCAGAGCAGAGCTGGACATACATTTTCAAGGGAGGGGGAGCACTATTGTTTAATATTTTTTGAACCATACGGATATTCGAGTACCTGACAATTCTCAAAGTTTAGTATGTTGTAATGGGAGAGTATTTGACAGTGGTGATATTGTTGGGATTTTCTGTCAAATATTTTAAGAGCTTGACAGTTGATTTTAATGTCGATTTGTTTGTCTGAGACCAGCGGGTTATACAGTAGCTGATACGAGACATAATCATAGCATTAAGAAATATCATAGATGCCTCCGTTGTAAGTGACCCTCTGATGTGCCTGAAATTGGCTAAGTTAAATTTCAAGCTTTGGTTCAGTTTTTTAAAGCGGCTACGAGTAACATTTAAATATCTTTTAAACAGCCTCATGTTTCCTCTGATAATCATAAATTACCTTTAACAGCAAACGAGACCATCAGTGCAAAGAAAGACGTTTTTAAATAGTTTTTATTACTGCTTTTGGTCTGGTCGCACACCCAGTCCGATTTTCGGTTCGCTTGTGCAAGCTCAATGGTCACATAGGGGAGCGGGAGCCTTGTTTGATACAGTTATTTGTCGTCATAATGACTGATAACGGGGCTGAACCATCAAAGAAAAAAAAGAAAATGCAATGAAGAAAAGCTAAAAGGGAGAGTGATATAGGCTGGGAGGGGGGACGAGGGCGTTGCCAAGCAACGTGTATACAATTTCACGAGAGCGAAACTAGACTGCAGTGTTTACTCCTAAATGAATGAGCGGTTGGTACTAACACAAAGTTTGCTTTGCTTAACCATTATCTGAAATAGTCATTATTTACAACAACATAAACACATTACCTCATCGTGATCCATACTAACTGCCGTCTATCGTTCATTCGCTTTCTGTGAGGAGTCGGACACGTAATCTTTCAGCTCCGTGAGAGAGAGAGTAGTTAGGTGACACTGCTGCTTCAACTCATTGCAATCAGGTGCGTGTGGCAGTGACTGGCATTACTTCATGCAGTGTCAAAACCACTCTCACGGAGCCGAAAAGAGTCCTCACACTTTCAACACACAGACATGCACCATATTGCTCCCTTCTCAGTTGACACTCACGCGCCTGGCACGAGCTACAAAACAGCTTTGTGACAGCGGGCGTCGTAAAAATACTACCGCTTTTGTCCAAAGGGGACGCCAACGTGCCATGTTACTCGTAGTGTTGGGGGCGGCAGTGGCGAAGTGGGTAGGGAGCGCGCCTCTGGTGTGCAGGGTCGGAGGTTCGATCCCCCATCTCCCCGCCTCATGTCGAAGTGTCCCTGGGCAAGACACTGAACCCCGAATTGCTCCCGATAGTTAGCTTAGTTAGCTTAGCACCGTAGTGCTAAGCCTACCCTGCGTGGTAGCTGCTGCTATCGGTGTATGAATGTGTGTGTGACTGGGTGAATGTGTACAAAAAAAAAACAATGTAAAGCGCTTTGAGTCTGTGATAAACGGAGATATAGCGCTATACAAGTCCATTTACCATACCATACCATACCATACCATAGTGGCTTTAACATGCTTCTTGAAACTCAGTGTGGGATCCAATATGATACCCAGGTATTTAACCTCTTTGACATTTTTATGATTTGACCATTAACAGAAATGTTGGGTATTTCACCATTGTATCTTTTGTTTGAGAAAAACATTGTGACTGTTTTATCCACATTTAATGTTAGGTATGAATCATGTAGCCATGCTGAAACTTTGTCCATTGTATTAGACAGTTTTGCAGCAACATCAGCTGCATCCTTGCCATGTGTATGGAGGACTGTGTCATCTGCATACATCAAAGCCTCCACTCCATCAAATGCATCTGGGAGATCATTTATATAAATGCTGAAATACAGCGGTCCTAGGATGGAGCCTTGAGGCACGCCCATTGTGCAGGCCTTTGATGATGAGGTTATATTATTTATACGGACATGCTGGGTACGATTGGAGAGATATGATTCAATCCAGTTTAAAGTATTTGAGGACAGCTTGTAGTTGGACAGTTTGGATAGGAGTACCTGGTGGTTAACGGTGTCAAAGGCCTTGCGGAGATCTAGAAAAACAGCTCCTACCACTCCTCCTTTATCCAGGTTTGCTTTTATTGATTCTATAAAATAGCAACATGCTGTTTCAGTAGAGTGTTTTGTCCTGAAACCAAACTGCATGGGATGTAGCAGGTATTCTGCATCAAGATGGGCTACCAGCTGTTCTGCAACCACTTTTTCAAATGCCTTTGATATGACAGGCAGTATGCTAATAGGTCTATAGTTGCAAACCTCCTGTTTATCTCCAGACTTATACACAGGTGTTGCAATGGCATGTTTCAAGGCACTTGGGAATATATTGTTCTGAAATGACTGGTTGATGATGAGAGTAATTGAAGAGGCAAGGCTATTTCTGTGATTTTTTTAAAACATTGTATCAATTCCATAGACGTCTTTGGCTTTTGAGCTTGAAAGTTTGGATAATATTTTATTTAACTTTAGCTCATGGACACATTCCAGATTCATGAAGTCACAAGTGTTTTTATTTGAGTTTTGGGGAGGTTGGGCTGGTAAAAATTTTGCACCAAGTTCCAATACAGAATTTACAAAATAACGATTAACATTTTTTGCAATATTGAGGCTATCTGTGATTTGTGTTCCATTTGAATTTATCTGTACGGTCCGGTATTCTAGATGCTCTTTTCCAGACAATTTGTCTATGGCTTTCCACAATGTTTTGTTATCACCTTTTGCATCTTTAATTATTTTAAGAAAGAAATTTGCTTTGGCCTTCCTGAGCTGTGATGTAGCTTGATTTCTTAGGCCTTTATAAATCAAGCGATCAGTCATCAATCCAGACTTTAGGGATTGTTTAAAGCAACATCTCTTTTTTTCATTATGATCCATAATGAGGCATCAAACCAGGGGAGACTCTGCTTTCCATTTGCTTTGCAGGGCATTGTTTTAGTAAATTTACAGATTATATCTTGAAATGTTGACATGAGGTCATTACATGCTTGCTCACAATTTTTTCCAGATATTATCTCATTCCATTTGGTGCCATTCATTTCTTTCTCAAATTGTTCTAGATCTTTTTTTGGGATAAATGATGAGACCATTTTGTCTTCCTTTTTGTGTTTAACTCTGTATCTATTTTTCAGCAACTTTCTGGACACTAAGGTGAGGTTGTGATCTGATAGCCCAGTGATGAAGTTATATGATTTGTTTATATGTTAATTTTTATTTGTGAAGATCAGATCCAATAGGGTTTTGGAAGACTGAGTTATTCTAGTTGGACCATTTACCATTTGTTTCAACTGAAATTTGTGAGCAATGTCCTTTAATTTTTTCCTGTGTTTGTTGTCTAGCCAGTTTAAATTCAAATCCCCCATTAAAAGGACTTCTTTACCTTCGCATACTTTGAGTATTTGGCTTAATTGAACAAAGAAATCATCTTTTTTTTTTTGTAAGATATTTTTTGGCCATTTTTATGCTTTATTGATAGTGCAGAGAGACAGAGGTGAAATGGGGCTGAGAGGGAAGTGACATGCAGAGAACGACCGCGGGTGGGAATCGAACCCGGGTCTGCTACTGGGCCCGGCCCGGGAGGAGGACGCCTTACCAACTGAGCTAAAGGCATCAACAGGCCAGGTTAGGCCCACCACCTCCTCCAGCCCAGGCTAGCTGCAACAGGCCAGGCTAGGCCTACCACCTCCACCAGCCCAGGCGGCTAGCTGCAACAGGCCAGGCTAGGCCCACCACCTCCACCAGCCCAGGCTAGCTGTAACAGGCCAGGCTAGGCCCACCATCTCCACCAGCCCAGGCTAGGACCACCACCTCCACCAGCCCAGGCTAGCTGCAACAGGCCAGGCTAGGCCCACCATCTAAACCAGCCCAGGCTAGCTGCAACAGGCCTGGCTAGGACCACCATCTCCACAAGGCCAGTTTTCCTGCATCATGCCACCAAAGGTGAGAAGTGATGAGGACATCATCACCTCTGCACAGGTACGTGATCTCCTGGAACAACAGAAGTTATTTTATAAGGACTTACTGCAACAACAAGAGATTTCATCCAAAGGCTTTGTGCAAATGCTCATGGACTCCTTCAATAAAAGACTTGACAATGTCTCAAAGGAGGTATGTGACCTCAAATCCAGTCTAAGTTACACCCAGAAGGATGTGGATGAGTTAAAATCACTTTCCACCAACTTATCTAAAAATTGTAAGGAGCTACACAATGACGTTAAAACAGTCAACTTAAACCAGAACAACATGAATGGAAAAGCAGATTATCTAGAGAATCATTCCCGCCGCAACAACTTGGTCTTTGAAGGTATTGCTGAATCTGAGCATGAGAAATGGGCAACCTCTGAGGAAAAAATCAGAAAAATCATCTCTGAAAAGTTGAACCTTGACCACAAACAAATGGAAATTGAGCGTGCTCACAGATCTGGGAAGCCACATGGCCAAGGAGACAAACCAAGGTCCATAGTTGTCAAGTTTCTTAGAAACAAGGACAAGTTGGCTGTACTGGAGTAGGCTAAGCTCCTCAAAGGTACAAACATCTTTATTAATAAAGACTATTCTGAAGCTGTCCGACTGAACCGCAAAGAACTGATTCCAGCACTGAAAGAGGCCAGACAAAGAGGGGACATCGCGTATCTGCGATATGATAAGCTGATCACTCATCGTCGTCTCAACACAAACACTGAAAATGGTAATTAACTCAATCAAATGCATTTTAATGTAATCGAAAAACAAAGAAAAAATTATGGTACTTATGTCTGACAGTCCTAACAGGTCAACAGTTAATGATAGTATGCTATTTAATCCATTTGAACTAAACAAACATGAAAAAAATCATAATTATTTAGATTTTGACCCTGATAGTAATTTTCTATCTGATAACTTGCCATATTCATCTGAATATTACAATGAAATCCGTTTTAATCATCTAATTGAAGCATTTCCGGTAGAATGTAAGCTATTTTCAGTATTACACTTAAATGTTCGCAGTCTTCCTAAGAATTATGATCAATTGGTACATTATTTATCATTGTTAAATCATGAGTTTTCTGTAATTGTCCTAACTGAGACATGGCTTACAAAAGAATCTAAAGAAACAGGCATGTATGAACTGCCAACATATAACTCTACTCATTTTGTCAGACAAATCAGGTCTGGGGGAGGAGTGTCCGTCTTTGTCCATCAAAAATTTGAATTTGTTAATCGACTTGACCTTTGTTTAAAGTGTGATGAAGTGGATGTTGAATCTGTTTTTATTGAAATCTTGTCTTACAATAATAACAAAAATGTGATCATAGGTGGGGTTTACCGACCACCTGACACTGATATTAATTGTTTCAATAATAGCCTCACAAACAGCCTGGAGCTCATCAACAAGGAAAAGAAAATTTGTCATATTCTTGGTGATTTCAATATTAACCTTTTTAAAAGTGAAACACACCCTCCAACAGAAGATTTTTTGAACCAATTGTATTCAAGTTACTTTTATCCCACTATTAATAAACCTACCAGAATAACGGACAAATCTGCTACACTAATTGATAATATACTATTCAATTCTCTCAATTATGAAAAAAAACGGGAATTTTATTTACTGAAATATCTGATCATTGTCCAGTATTTCAAATTGTTGTTTTAGACGGTCTAAAGGTAAAGGACAAGTCTTCGACAACTTACAGAAATTTCAATTCAAAAAATACATCCAAATTTAAAGTAATGTTGGAGAAGGTTTCCTTTGAAAGGGTTTATATGGAGAGCAATGCAAACTCCGCTTATCAAACATTTAATGAAATATTTAACTCAGCTTTTAGTAAATGTTTTCCCTTAGTTACTCGGTCTGTTGATACTAGGAAAGAATTGAATAATCCCTGGTTTTCTTCTGGTCTGAAAAAGTCCTCCATTATCAAGAACAAACTCTATAGAAAATATATTTCATCACCAACTCCTTTAAATTTGGCGACTTATAAATCATACAAAAACAAATACAATCATCTCCTTAGCGCTGTCAAGAAAAGGTACTATAGTGATCAGTTTGCTAAATCTGAAAGTAATATTAAAGATACATGGAAGATTATTAAACAACTCCTTCAAAAGGAAAAGGCCTCCTTAAATTATCCTTCATCTTTTAAAGATGGAAATTCTTCTTTAACTGATCCATTTGATATAGCTTGCAAGTTCAATGATTTCTTCTCAAGCATTGGTACATCTCTTTCCAAAACAATAGTTGATACAAAGGCTGATCCATTAGATTATATTAAGGGCTCTTTTCCAGAATTTAATAATTTTAATCTTCCTGATGTTAAGGAGGTAACTGATATTATATCCAAACTCAAAGATTCAGCTCCAGGTCATGATTGTATTCGTTCATCCCTAATAAAGGAAGTCAGTTCATCTATTGTTAATCCATTAACATTTGTTTTTGCACAATCAATGAAAACTGGCATTATACCTTCTGACTTGAAAATCGCTAAGGTTATACCTTTATTCAAAGCAGGGGATCCAGAATCCCTTACAAATTACCGTCCAATTTCACTCTTGCCATATTTTTCGAAAATTTTGGAGAAACTGGTATATAAAAGGATCCTTGAGCACTTTAATAAACACAATGTTCTCTATAACCATCAATACGGATTCCGAAAGAATCATGCAACTTATATGGCCCATTTAGAGTTAATTGATAGGATACATACAGCTTTAGATAGAAATGAGTTTGCAATAGGTATATTTTTAGATCTTTCGAAGGCTTTTGATACGATTAATCACGATATTTTGCTTTCAAAATTATTTAAATATGGACTTTCTGGCACTGTCCATAAGTGGCTTTATAACTGTTAAAAACAGATAACAGTATGTTCATATTAACGGTCATGATTCCACAAGAAACTACATAAAACATGGGGTACCTCAAGGATCCATATTAGGACCTTTATTATTTCTCATTTATATAAATGATATTGCGCAGGTTTCGAAATCCATATTCCCTTTGCTTTTTGCAGATGACACCAGCCTTGTTCTCTCTCATAGAGTCCTAAAAACTCTAATAGACGAGCTAAATCATAATCTTATCCAGTTCTCAAGCTGGTTCCAAACAAACAAGTTATCTTTAAATGTCAAAAAGTCCAATTTCATGTTGTTTGCTGGTAAAAAGATTCATGACAATGACCAAATCAAACTTTATATAAATGATGAAGAAATAATTAAAGTCTCATCAACATGTTTTTTAGGTGTTATTATTGATGATAAACTCTCATGGAGAGAACAGGTTGGTCTTGTCTGTAATAAGGTAACTAAATCCCTTGGGATCCTTAGAAAAATAAGAGTTTTTGTTCATAAGTCATGTTTATTAACATTATACTACAGTCTGATCTATCCATATTTAATATACTGTAATATTGTTTGGGCGAGTACATTTTCATCATACCTAAATAAAATTATGCTACTGCAGAAAAGGTTTGCTATATTAGCGACCTTCTCAAAACCTCTGGTACCAAGTGCACCACTTTTCTATAAATGAAAGTTATTGTCTATTTATGATATAAATATTCTCCAAATATGCACTTTTGTTTTTAAGGTGAGATATAAGTTGACTGATTTACCTTGTACTTTTGGATGTTATTTTTCTTCAAACTCAAAATTTCATAATTATTGTACCATACAAGCTGAAAATCTCCATCTGCCTCTTTATAAATCTTCCCGCAATCAATCTTGCATTAAATACCGTGGCGTCATACTATGGAATGAAAATATACACTTACTTGATTCTTCTATAACATTGACCATATTCAAAAAGAGACTGCAGAATTCCATGCTATCAAAAGCAATTAGTTTAAAAACAGGAATTTGATTTATATATTTATCATGATTGTCCGCTTGCTTGGTTTAAACACAATAATTTGTATTACTGCATTTTGATTTGTTCTAACTGATTTAAACTGATTTTTTTATATATTATTGTCTTGGGTTTTGTTCTTAATTTCTTTGATTGTTTTGCATTGTTTTTTTTTTTGTTTTTTTTCTCATTTATACATGTTTTTTTGTTTTTTTTGTGTGTGCGCTTGTGTGCTGATCTGCTAATATTAATATGTAAATGTATTTTGGGTGTGGCTCTATATAAGCCTGTACAGGTTTCTGCCACACCCACACATGTATTTTTAATTTTTTTTTACTACATGTTTTTTTAAATCTATTTTGTATGTGGAATAAAATAAACATAAACTCCACCCCCTTTGCTGTGCGTTCTGTCCTTCCTATATATTGTATAACCAGGAACATTAAAAATACCTTGGGGGGTGGTTGGGGTCAACCATGTTTCAGACAGACATATATAATCAAGATTAGAGTTCATCAGGAGGTGTTCAAGCTGTTCTGCTTTAGATATTATACTCCTTATGTTCAAGTGTCCACCAAATATTCCCTTAGGTTTATTGTTTGGGTTCCACACAGTGGCGGCTCCTGACAATAATCTCAGGGGGGCAAATGTTGCCATGATGGGTAAAATGACCCAAAATGAACCTAAATCAGATAGCTAATATGACAATGTCATATTGCGTTTGTTTTTCCTGTTCATATGGCATAACCACTCTGGCAACATTAGACAAGCATTGTAGGTACTGTACAGTATTTTTGGACATTAAGTTAGTTAATTTCTTGAACAAAATTATTTTAGCTATAAAATGATTTAATTATACGGCTGTGGCCATCACAGATAACTTGTCATCTACCAGTGTGCTCCTCAGATAGGCTTCCTTTAAAAGTTAAGAGACCTGCTCTACAATTAATCACAATAATCTGATTGACTTGACAGTTGTGTTCTGATTAAACAAAAATGGATGCTGGCATAGCATATGTGCAATCATCACATTGGTTTGCGTTACTACTGTCTACCTTTCTTTATATGTCCATGCTGTCTACAGCACCGTTACTTGGTAGGCGGGTTTATGCCGCGGACGGACAGCAGCTGTCAGAGTAAACAGTCTATGGATCAGCTGTTGAACGGCGCAGGCTCGTCCATATGCAGATTGATGTTCAATGTTTGTTTTACCTTTTCTGAGAGATGATGCATAGGGGTGACACCCGAAGTTATCCATGCGGTGTCTGTGCTGCCATCAAGATGGATTAAAAGCCAGTATACAGTCCATTATCATCATGCAGCGGCAGCAGAACAGACCGTTAGCGCCTTAGCATCCTGCTAGCCTCGTCAGCCGTTCAAACGAGCCCCGTGAAAATCTGCGTTAATACGATCCCCCAACCCATCTTGGTAGATACTTGCTTGATGGTTACATTTTGTCTGGAAAGGGCCTAGTCCTTTTCTTCAAAGGTTTTTTTTTATTAAATGTTCGTAACAAACAAATTGTAGCACGATTAGTACAGATTTTTTTTTTCCCCTTTTTTTCCCCCCGAACATAACCCACCCACATCCCACCCTCACACCCAACAACACAAAATATACCCTACAAGAAACAGAAATAAACAATAAATATGAGAAAAAAAATAAATAAATAAAAAAAATAAAAAAAAATAAAAAAAAAACACATAAAGAAATAAAATTAAATCAAATAAAAAAATAAAAAAGGGGGGGGGTTAGCTACTCTTCTATAGTTATTATTGTTTTTTTAAAATAATTTAGGAAGGGGCGCCAAATTCGGTCAAATTTATTCTCGGATCCATGGGTTGTGTAACGTATTTTCTCTAAATTCATACATGCCATAATGTCTCGAATCCAATGTGAGTGGGAAGGAGGAGCAGGATCTTTCCACTTGAGGAGGATAGCCCTGCGAGCAAGTAGTGAGGTGAAGGCCAGTACTCTCAGCTTCACTTTAGGTAAGCCTGAATTTGGTGCAATGCCAAAAATTGCAGTGAAAGGGTTCGGCTTAATTTGATGCTGAAGTACTTCAGAAATTGTTTGAAAAACTGATGTCCAGAACTCAGTCAAGGTGGGACACAACCAGTACATGTGAAAGAGTGATGCCGGTGCGCTCTTACAGCTATCACAGGTCGGGTCTACATCGGGGAACATACGAGCTAATTTGGTTTTAGATATGTGGATACGATGTACTACTTTAAATTGCACAAGAGCATGTCGGGCGCACATGGAGGTAGAGTGTATCCGATCCAGGACTGAATCCCACATGCGATCTGTGAAGGCAGAGCCTAGGTCCTGCTCCCACAGGGTTCTTATAGCTGCTAAAGAGGGGCTATGCAACTTTGAAATAAGGTTGAAAAACACAGAAATTGAGCCTTTTAATGTGGGGTTTACAGACAGAAACAAATCAACCTGATTGGCTGGCGGTTTATAAGGGAATTGGGGAATTAACTTCTGCGTAAAATGCCTGATTTGCAGAAATCGGAAAAAGTTTGTCTTTTCGATACCAAAATGTTTTGTCAATTGGGAAAAACTAGCAAATAGATCATTAATAAATAAATCACCGATGCATTTTAAGCCTTTTTTATGCCAGATCTTGAATGCACCATCCACCGTCGAGGGAATAAATAAATGATTAGCTGCAATTGGGCTGAAAAGTGAAAAATTCTGCATTCCAAAATTCTTCCTAAATTGGGTCCAGATTCGAAGGGAGTGCTTAATCACGGGATTACTATTGGGAATAGCCGAAGAGAGTGGAAGTGCGGCGCTTAAGAGGGCAGATAGAGACAATGGGCTAACAGCGCTGGACTCCATTGTTACCCATACTGGGGCTGAGTCGTCAAGGTGAAAATGCACCCAATACACCAAAGAACGGATATTAGCAGCCCAGTAATAGTATTGGAAATTAGGGAGGGCCATTCCGCCTGTTTGTTTTGGTCTTTGAAGAAATGCTTTCCTTAACCGAGGGTGTTTACCATTCCAAATATAATTTATCATTAAAGAGTCAAGGGCCTGAAAAAAGGATTTGGGGAGAAAGATGGGGAGACACTGGAATAGATATAGGAACTTTGGGAGTAATGTCATTTTGATTGAATTTATTCTACCTATGAGAGAGAAAGCCAGAGGAGACCACTTCGATAATATTTGCTTCGCCTGATCCAATAATTTGAGGAAGTTCGATTTAAATAGGTTTTTAAAATTTCTGGTGAAACATACCCCAAGGTAATTCAGATGGTCTGTCACCACTTTGAGTGGGAGAGCTGTATAATCAAGTTTAAGAGCTTCTTTATTAATCGGAAAAAGTTCGCTCTTGCTCAAGTTAAGTTTATAGCCAGAAAACTGACTAAAGACCTCCAACACAGAAAGTGCCTCCGGTAAGGAGGTGGCTGGCTTGGCAACAAACAAAAGTAAGTCATCGGCGTATAATGATACCTTATGTTCAATTCCTCCTCTCCATATCCCCTGAATCTGTTTGTTACCTCTGATGGCAATCGCAAGTGGTTCGATTGCAATAGCAAAAAGGAGCGGGCTCAAAGGACAACCCTGCCGGGTCCCACGGTGCAGATCAAAACTACTTGAGTAACGGCTGTTTGTTAATACTGAGGCAGAAGGGCATGCATATAGTAATTTAACCCACGAAGTGAAAACAGGACCCAAACCGAATTTCTCAAGGGTGAAAAACAAATAATTCCATTCTACTCTATCAAACGCTTTTTCAGCATCCATAGAAGCGAGGCATTCTGATTCAATATTTCTGGGGGAATATAAAATGTTCATTAGCCGGCGGATATTATAAAATGATTGGCGTCCCTTTATAAACCCAGTTTGGTCGGGGGATATGATAGAGGGGAGAACATCCTCCAATCTGTGGGCGAGAATTTTAGCAAGTATCTTCACATCCGTATTTAATAGTGAAATTGGTCGGTATGATGCACAATCTAGAGGATCTTTATCCTTTTTTAACAACAGGGAAATACAGGCCTGGTAGAACGAAGGCGGGAGTTTACCCGAGTCAAATGAGTCTGAGAATACTGAACATAAAAAAGGCGATAATTCGGCTGAAAATTTCTTAAAAAAGTCAGATGGAAGTCCGTCTGGACCAGGAGATTTGCCTGATTGCATAGATGTTATTGCTGCAATAATTTCCCTCTGAGTAATAGGTGCCTCAAGGCTATGTCTCAGGTCTTGAGAAAGGGAAGGCATGTTTAGGTTACTGAAGAAGGTTTCCATCACCGCTGCGTCTACTGTACAATCAGAACTATACAAATTTGAATAGAATGTTTTGAACTTTTCGTTTATCGATTTCTGATCTGATGTTGTACACCCACTGTCTGTCCGTATTCCAGGGATGAGTTGCTTTGCTCTAAATCCGCGCAGTTGATTAGCCAGGAGTTTGCCAATCTTGTCACCATGCTCGTAAAAAGTACCTCTGCTCCTAAGCAACTGGTCAGCAACCTGACGAGAGGAAAGAAGGTTGAATTCTGTCTGAAGTTTTAAACGTTCTTTGTAAAGTTCAGATGAAGGTGAACTAGCATATTGTCTGTCTATGTTCAGAATCTGATCAGCAATTTCAGTTTGTTTCTGTTTTGTACACTTATTTTTGTATGCTGCAAATGATATAATTTCACCTCTCAAATAGGCTTTCAGGGCTTCCCAAATAGTTGCATTGGACACATCTGGTGTTTTATTTATACTCAAAAAAGTTTTAATATGTGTAGAGATGTGTGAAAGAAAACTCTCATCTGTGAGCAACAATGGATCCAGTCTCCACTGCCTTCTTGTATACTCGACGTCAGGGAAAGCCAGTTGAAGGAGCAGAGGAGCGTGATCAGAGATCACAATACCTTCATAACTGCATGACTTAAGGTCTGACATCAATGAGTTATCAACAAAAAAATAATCAATTCGGGTGTAAGTGTGGTGGACATGTGAAAAGAATGAATATTCTCTTCCTGTGGGGTATAAAAACCTGTATGGATCAGAGAGGCTATAATCAGCAAGAAATGATTTGATATAACCTGCAGATCTGCTAAGAGTGGCAGGTTTGGGGGAAGAGCGATCTAAGACTGGATCTAGATAACAATTAAAATCCCCACCAAGAATAAGAGAATGGGAATTGAGATCGGGGAGTTGAGAAAAAAATCTCTTAAAGAAATCTACATCGTCGACATTAGGCGCGTAGACGTTGGCCAAGATGACTGACTTATTGTAAAGTTTGCCTGAAACAATAATAAAACGTCCATTTTTGTCTGATATAATGTTTGAGGACTCAAAAGGAATATTACTATCAATAAGGATAGCTGTGCCCCTGGCCTTAGCCCTGAAATTAGAATGAAAAAATTGTCCACGCCAGCATTTACTTAGTCGCCCATGGTCAGAGTCATGTAAGTGGGTTTCTTGAAGAAAAACTATTCCAGCCCTGAGCCGTTTTAGGTGGGTTAAGACCTTACCCCTTTTCACTTGGTGATTAAGCCCCTTGACATTCCAACTAATTAAATTAAGATTGCCCTTCATCTAGCTCAGTTATAGTGAGAGTAAAAAGAGTTGCTCCGATAACAAAAAGAGTAGCAAAATACAGAGGAAAAAAAAAACACACAAAGAAAAGGAAAACACAGATAACTGAAAACACAGCAGGTGCTAACCCATCAACTAAACCCCCAGTTGACACCACCCCCTCCCACCCAGAACCCACCCCATATATTGCTCTCAACAGCAAACCCCGAAAGACCCTTACTAGCCTCACAACAAACATTCCAAGCCTTAACTTTCTAGCCTATGCTAGCTTCCCACATAAGTCTTGTACAGTTCACCCCATAACAGCTAGTAACACTATGAACAATCCAGCAAACTGTCAAAATGACAACACACTAAACAAACATACCGTGCTCAACCAACAAATTCGAAATACAAAAAAAAAGGAACAAGGCGTGAGTTAGACAGTCTGTCCAAATGGCAAAAAAATTAAAAAAAAATAAAAATAAAGAACAGACACGCTCATCTAGCCGTTTTAAAATGGAGATACAAATAAAAAAAACAAAAAAGGAGTGAGCTAGACAATACGTCAAAATGACAAGCAACAAAATGTCACGTTCACCCAGCTACTTTACTCATTAAAAAAATAAAAGATAAAAAATTGCATATAGTACCATCAGTCCGAGAGTTTGGCTGGGGATATGAAAAGAGCATTTGTCCACATTGTATACTCACAGCAGGCAATCGTATTTACTACGGACTCACACCCAGTGTAGATATGTAGTTTGATGCTTCAGAGACAGACCGCAGCCACTTTCTCTCGCCGCTCTGGAGAGTAATGCGAAGCCTCGCCGGGAAGAGGAGAGAAGGACGAAGACCGCGCTGATAAAGCACAGCCATGACCCGCTTGTATTCAGCCCGCTGCTTCACGACCTCCGCGCTGTAGTCCTCATAGAATCGGAGCTTGTGGCCGTGGTACTCCAGCTCGCCCTGTTTACGTGCCTCTTTCATGATCAAGTCTTTAGTCTGGTATCGGTGAAAGCGGATAACGACGGCTCTCGGCCTCTCATGCGGGCCCGGTTTGGGTGCCAGAGTGCGGTGAGCTCTGTCCAACTCTGGGGGAGAAGGGAGAACTTGATCACCAAACACCTCGACGAGGAGCCCGGAGAAAAAGGCAGCGGGGCGCGCACCCTCAATTGATTCTGGTAAGCCCACGATACGAACGTTCTGTCTCCTGCTCCTCCCTTCCAAATCCGATAGTTTAGCTTTCAACAGCGTGTTATCTTTCTGCAGTGAGGAGCACGTAGCCTCAAGTTGCTCCAGGCGTCCGCAAACAGTTTCTGCATTTTCCTCGAGATCGGTTATACGTTTCCCCTGGCTTGAGACCACGGCCTGGATGCTGTCCAGCTTAGCGTCCATGCTGGCGAAAGATGATTTAAACTCGGCGGCTATCGCTGCTCTATGCTGTTCAAGCAGACCCGCGATGGAAGCCACTGAGCTAGCACCAACGTCCATGCTAACCACGCTGTCCGAGGACATATTTGACTCTGCCGAATCTCTTCTTGCGTTTTTCTTGCTTCTAGGTATTTCTCCAAAACAGTATTAGTGTTACCGGCAACACAAGCACAAAAAAAATCGACGAGAATAGGGTTTAATCAGTTAAGTCTGAAATATTTTGTGGGAGCTACAAGCGATCGTGCCTACCCCATGTTCTGTAACCCGGAAGTCCGGGCCTAGTCCTTTTAATGACAAGATCAATTAGCTTGCCAGCCTAGCCTGAGTTGATGTTAGTTATATTGGTCTTGAATATGACCGCTTTGGACAGCAGACTGGACATGTGACTGTATCAGTCACTGTAATTGGTTCATTGTTTACTGTACGTATGACGACAACACGTTAGGGCGAGCACCCCTGTAACCCATAGAGATTGCATTGCGAGGCCTGCAGTTTGAAAAAAAAAAGTTTTACATTGAAGTCTATGAGAGCGCTCAGGGCGATTTTCAGCCAGCCCGAAATCGCCCCAGAGTGACGGTACAGAGCACATACACTGATTGTGCAATGATATTCAGATTTAGATGCAGGTAAAAACTGTATTGAAATAATAAATTATGATTATAAATACAAACAAAAACAATGTCATCATTATTATTATCCTTATTATATTTTAGTTTTTTGCTGGTATGGCTCAAGGAGGGCGTCGCCCTATCGCCCTCTATGGGCGAGCAGCCGCTGGTTCCACAACACTTTTGCATGGTTTACAGTCTGAAACATTTTCGTAGCATGTTGATTTTGAGTAACAGCATTCAAAGTCAATCTTGGCACTTTTTCAGTAACTGGAGGAAGTGTTTGTTTATGTGCTGTAGTAGGTTTAGCAGATACAAGCTCCATTTCTAGTGTTTCCGAAGTAGTTGACTTATTGTGCCTGTGGGGGGCGCTGGCGAGGGCAATAGTGCTAGCAGCTGGCACCATGAATGAGGAAGAAAGCTGTGCGATTTGTAAAGGGGATTTAGACAATAATTCATAAAGTGGTGCTGGAGTAGGGGGTGCTGGTGTCTTGAATGGCAACTTGAGATGAGTGCCGAGGAAGAGAGGTGTTGGCGATCTCTGGAGTGGGCGTGTGCCGGGTAAACAGTCACGCACGTGTGGAGGATTGTACTATATGTTGGATATTACCCGCTAGTATTTGGGTTCCATGGTGGGTTGGGTGAATCCCATCTCTTTTAAATAGTTCTGCCTGGTTCCAGAACAAGTCAAAATTGTCGATAAAGACCATATCGCGTGATCTACAGCTGGACTGAAGCCATGCATTTAGCTGGAACATTCTGCTGAACGATTCAGCGCCACGAGAGGAGGAAATTGGACCAGATATAAAAATCGACTCAAAGCGGGGTTTTCACACTTGTATTTTGTGATTTATATATAAATGACTCTTTTCTCACAAATACATTTCAATGCACACACAAATGAATATCGTCATATATAAATGTAAAATAAATCCATCTATAAAAAAAGTTTCACAAACACATTTCCGATCCACACACAAATGTGTCTTGTTTTAAATAAATGTAATATAAATCCATAAATATATTAATTTAAAAAAGATTTAGAATTTTCATCAAAAATGTGTTTGTTGTTACATTTATATTCAAACTGTTACATTTGAATTTACAAAATGCTTTTAATTTGTGAACTTCCTTGCATTCATGTGTGAATTGGTCTGTATTTGTGTGAGATTTATGAGACTCCCCTAACGTCGCTGGTTTCACAAATGCGTTTTTTTCAACCAGGAACTACATATAGCCAATCGGATGTCTTCCTCGTTTTCAGCCAATCACACGAGCGCAGTCCGACAAGGGGCCGCTTATGCCCAGAGACACAGGACGGTACGGCACGACTGAATGAGCTCAACGTCAATGCATTATTTTTAAAACTGACATGGAGTTGTTTTGCTGCAGTGGACCACGTTTTTGGTGAATCCTAAACGAGTCACCAACAATTCCAGCATTTGCTACTATGTATCATTTTGATTCCACATCACAATCATAAACAATGCTGTGTTGGTTTATTACATGAAATCCCAATAAAATAAATGTACGTGTGATTTATCCATGTGGAAAGGTCTAAGGGGAATGAATACTTTTTTGAGATTGTGAAGATGCACTTCGAGATGTCTTTGAGTAAAACCTTGTTTCTGCTTTTAAGAAGAAATTGAATATATTTACAATGATGACACTGAAGAAAACAGTCCTTATGAGAAGAATAAATGCAGTGTGCTTGTTCACCTAATAAGCTTATTTAGTGAAACAAGTAAGGGATAATGTAGAGCGAACGGGTCACTCGCGAGAAATAAAGACCGACAAGCTGAACCTTCAAGCTGAACAAGAGCCCTCCGCTGCGCGTCGGGCTCCTGTTCAGCTTGTCGGTCTTTATTTCTCGCGAGTGACCCGTTCGCCCTACATTATCCCGCTTATTACATGACTACAAACTAAATTAATCAATCAATGTGAGACAAAATATTGATTAAAGCAAGGTTTATTCAAATAAATAAATAAAAACAGTCCGCTGTGGTCGGAACTCCCAGAACGTCCTTCCTAGCAACGGTAACTAGGCTATTTGTTGTAGTGTATGTTGAATTGCACGTTTCCGTTGATGGTGAAGTTGGAAAGAGAGAAAGGGACGTCATGCGGGACATTAAATGTCACGTCTCTGGTTTCCTCCTGCTGTGGCGCTGCAGCGGGCACATCTGTGAACACATTGTTTACTGTTAGGCTACAACTTGTAAAGCAATAAGGATATGAGACTACTATCTGTTTAAAGAGAGCGGCTAACCTGATCTGTTGTCGTTTCCCTATATGATATTGCTCCACTTCTCCCGGTCTGTGCTGCTGGGCGTCCAGTAGCTCTTCAAGCTGCTCTCACACCTGTGTCCCGTTACTGACATAATCTCCCTGCTCCCGAGGCCAGCCTGAGAGAGGAGCTGGACAGCGGTGCTCCTCAAGCTGTGGTTTGTATCGCGCTGTAGTCCGGCGGCCACACTGATTTTTGGCAACATCTGCCCAAGGAAGTTGTGCCCCATCGGCTCAAGAGAATATCACACTTGCTGTGTGTTGAGTAGCAGCTGATCTTTCTTTAGCGGGTGCAGGTAAAAGGCCGTGGCATCAGGGGGGCAGAGGGACAAATATTTTTTAAAACTGGCAACGGCTCTGTTGATATGTGTCCTCTGTTGTTTTCCTGGCAGGGGTCCCTTGAATCCTTATGATTTTTGGTTTCTGCGTTGTGGGAGAGCGTGACGTATTCGTTGCCCTTCTCGTCTGTTTTTAAATTGAAGGAATTGCGTGTCAGGTCTCTGTTGCCCTCACGTCCGCGTCTTGCCAGGTGGAGTTGTATATCGAACCACACTTTGCGGACAAGTCCGATGGCTGTATTGGGGGACAGCACTTCAGAGCCCCTGAGTTTCTGCAGGTCCGCTTGTGACAGGGCGGGATGGTGCTGGCTGACATCCTTTCCAGTTTTGCGGATTTTTTTAACAACTGATTTAAAGACTACGTTACTGGACTTGAATAATTGCGAATTAATAATGTCATGATTCGAAAAGTAACGGCATATCCCAGCCCTCAGGGCAATGTAACTGGCTACAGAGTAGCTGTTGCCGTCAGTTTTTTGTACAGACGGGTAGAAAGAGCGCAGGAGGCTGTTTAGATGTTCCGCCCCGTACGCTTCAAGGTTTTTTGAACCATCGTTTTCATTAAGCCAATCTTTGAAGGTAGTCATGGCCCATGCCGTATTTCTTTTCGTGTTAATTTCATGCCGATCTTCCTCTACCTGGTTCAGTTCTTGTTCGTCCAGCTGCTTGTGTCGTTTGTGTCTCTGCTTTTCTGTTGACTGTGCCTCCTTCAGCCAAGTCTCCAATGTGCCGTCCTCTCCGAAAATATTGAAATTTAGTTTTGGAAACAATTCCATTTTAAATAAAAGTGAATAGCCTATTTCCAAAACGTCAACGGAGGTTGAGAGAGGTTGTGAAGACGCCGGTCAGAACATCACTATAGCTACAATATTTCCTATTCATAGCAACGGTCACCCTTGACAGCGGTCTGCTAGCTGGAAATAACAGACCTGTACAATGCTGTGATTTACATAGGATTCTCAAAGTGCCATGTAATAATCAAATAGAATATACAGAGAGTTCTATGTAGTTTAGGATATCTTTAACTACATTAGCATGAGTAGATTCTTCATCATACCTCTGTTCCTTTTCTTCTCCATGGTTCTTTAACTACTGCAGGTGTAGGTCACATCGTCTGTCCTCCAGTGTCCCGGGTTGAGATGAGAGGTTCAGGCTCAATGTCGCATTAGCCCTCAACACTAGCATTCACTCTGGCGTAGGCTGTCTGTAATGCTGTAATACAGAGATATTCTGTTAGGGTATAATTTAATTCTAAATTCAGTGGCCACATTTTGTTTGATTGTCATCAAGGTAGCTAGCATGACCTGCTAAAAATAAACATTCGGTAATAGGCGACCATGATAACAACGTTAGCTACGTTAGCTTCAAACACCGGGGCTGGGGCTAAATGTTAGCAACACCCACAAGTGAACTACACTGTAGTAGCAAAACTAAAGCTAATAAGACAGTAAAATGTAATGTACAGCTAAACTGGTAAGTGACTTACATGATCGACAATCAGCACGGGGTCGGTGAAGTCTGAAGTAAAGAAAGGCAGCTCCAGCAGGCATCAGCTAGACATAGCCGCTCTGCAAAGCCAGCAGCCTTCTAGCCAAAGTTACTAAACTCTTCTTTGGAGAAATGGACGCTGCAAATGCTGGAATTGTTGGTGACTCGTTTAGGATTCACCAAAAACGTGGTCCACTGCAGCAAAACAACTCCATGTCAGTTTTAAAAATAATGCATTGACGTTGTGCTCATTCAGTCGTGCCGTACCGTCCTGTGTCTCTGGGCATAGAGCTGTTAAGCGGAAGTGCGTTACTTCCGGGGCATGGGGCCTATCGGCTCGAAAAATTACAACGGTAGTCAATGGAAAGAAATGTATTATTTTCTGGTCCCAGTCAAGAAATGCCTTCGATTACACATATGTTTTGTATGGATTTAGATGGTATTTTTTCGTGCAAAGAATGGAACAATTTAGCGAGTAGAAGCTGGATACGGTCAGGTTTTGTGCAGAGCGCTTTTGTGGACTACAGCTCTTCGCTGCTCTTGACGCTTATGTTATACGTCACCACCACTCGCACCGGCTTAGCTCCGAAACATGGCTGTGACAATAATGCACTTTACTGCCTTATTTCAAGGACAAGACAAAAGTCTTCAGCGTGGCGAAAACCACTACACAAGTGGACATGTGGAGAGTTTCAATTTCTCGAGTGGGGAGATTGTTGGCGTTGTCCACGCCAGCCATTAGCATTAGCACTGTCAGTCGAGAAGTGGAGGGAATGTGTTGAGGTGACGTCACAGAGGCGACAAGACTTGTAGTTGTTCTCGTAACATTTTTTCAAAAGCCGTTAGACGAATAAACGTACATCATACCGTCAAACTCTTCACATGAAAAATTATCATTTAGACCCATACAAAACATATATGTAATCCAAGGCATGTAATGACTGGGACCAGAAAATAGTAGATTACTTTCCATAGACTCCCATTCATTTTTTTTCAGCCGATAGGCCCCATGCCCCTTAATTCCGCCACTTCCGCTTAACAGCTCTATAAGCGGACCCTTGTCGGACTGCGCTCTTGTGATTGGCTGAAAACGAGGAAGACATCCGATTGGCTATATGTAGTTCCTGGTTGAAAAAAACGCATTTGTGAAACCAGCGACGTTAGGGGAGTCTCATAAATCTCACACAAATACAGACCAATTCTCACATGAATGCAAGGAAGTTCACAAATTAAAAGCATTTTGTAAATTCAAATGTAACAGTTTGTATATAAATGTAACAACATCCAAACACATTTTTGATGAAAATTCTAAAGTCATTTATATATAAATCACAAAATACAAGTGTGAATCCTTCTCTGTGCATTCATTAATATTGATACCGGTCTGACCCCATAAAATAATCATAGGACTGCACAAAGTTACGAACAAAGTATTAATTTATTATGTGCAAAGGGCAGCCCCAATAGGTACATCAGTGATTCTTGAGAAGTGGGACAAAACAGAGTGCAATGTTGAAAAAATACAAACCCTATGTTTCGGCAAATTAAATTGAATGTATGTATCCAACATATACTAAGCTACTGAGCTAAGCTTTGACACAACCTCCCAGCTTTTGTTTTTTTTACCGTCATTGGCCTATCACCACCGTCAGATGTCAACTCCGTCGGATTTCCTGTCTGACAGTGTTGACATATTTAACGTTTCTTAAACATAACAAATGGAATTTATCTAGTAGCCATTTTTTTTCTGTTGATGTTAGATGCTAATATGAACTACTTCAGGAAAATAAAATTATCAAAAAATTTCAAATAACTTCTTCAGAAATTGTAAGTCGTTGTTGACATAACATGGTTGTGACACAGGACATTCAAGATTTGGAATGTAAAATATTCTAAAACTACAAAACTTATCAGAGCCTGTCTGACTCTAATGTACTCTGCAGAGGTAGAATTTGACAAGAGGTCCTTCAAAGTGACAGCTGCCCCTTATTTCGCCTGATTTTATTACATTTTACATAATGAAATGTCTGACAGTGTTGACTTACAGTAAAGTGATCCCACCACTTAGAATCCTTATAAAACATGAATGTGTTGTAGAAGAACTGTTTTTGTTGATATGAGAGATTATTTAGTGTTGCTCTTTTTAATCATTAAAGTACATTTTTAATAGGTTTTATTGCATATGAAAGGTTGAAACCTTCTCTGAGGACACTGTTTTGGACGTCGTGAGAAGATAACAAGTGTCATATATTTGACATAATAATGATAAAATTAAATTTAAGGGGATAATTGTGCTCCAGACATTCTATTCTTAATCCCTAATAACATCTACAATTTTAAATATTTTTAGTTTTAAACATAACAGCAGTTACATATGGAAGACGGTTCTCAAGACTCACTGACATAACTTATTACAAACTTAATACTCTCCAAGAAGAATACTGAGAAGAATAAAAAGAGCTGGGAGGACAGCGCAATAGGAGTCTGCCATTATTTCTTTTTCTTTTTGGCCTGGACCAGTGTCACAAGGGCCCGCTGCCTCAGCCTTGCTCTCTTCTCTTATTCAGCCTTCTGCCTTTTGCTCAAGGAAGCACTGCCTAATGCTTGGCAGCCATACTCGCACTGCTGCCTTTGCTTTTATAGCAGACTCTGCTGTCTTTGGAGTTTGTCAGTGCCTCCTGCTTACCGGATGTTCTTACAGTGTGCGGTCAACAGGTCAGCAATGGCTTCAGCAGCTGAAAAATAGTAAACCACAAAACAAACAAATACTAGGGGAGAACGGGGTAATTTGTCACACGGGTAGGTTGTCACAATCGTTATATCTCGGAACCAGAAGGCGCTGTCTGTTAAATTTTGGTATGGATCAGAGGTCACCTACATAGTCTTCCCTGGAGTTAGACTGCTGCCTTTGAGGTGAGAGGACTGTTAGTGTTTTTCATGTCAAATTGAAAATATTTAGCGCCTCAGTATTTTTCTTCTAGGCTTTTACACAATGGGTTTATAACAAAACACTTAAAAAAGTGTGAAGGGTAAGCTATAGTTTAGATTGTTTTTAGCAAGCTAATTAGCTGTCAGATGGTTGTTGGCATTGATGCTAGCAATAAATTCCAGTTGGGGTTGGTCGTCACATTTTTTGGGGGGTTTGGTTGTCACATGTTATCCAAAGGGTGCAGCCAGGAAAGGAACCCAATAACAAAATAAAATATCAAGCTGTATCCTCACTGACACCCCAGAGAAGGAGATAATTGAGCAGGAAAGGCAGTTAGCATGCAAAAGAGAAAAAGGGCAACAAAATCAAAACGACCCAGTGCATCCCAAACTAGACCAGTTGCCAAGGCTACTGCACCCCAGTGCACTCCACCCCAGCTGGGGAAGAAGAAACAGAAGAGAAAGAGACAGCAGGAGGAATCTTCATCAGATGAAGAGGATAGTTGTGTGTGTATGGAAACGTTCTCCAGCACCCGTTCAGGGGAGGTAAGGGAGAAGTGTTGTATGTGCAACCAGTGGGCACACAATCTCTGGTTAGAGTGAGCAGACCCTACATTTGCCATCAGTGTAACTCAGATAGTGAATGTGTGTATCCTAGTTCAGTAAGCTATTATTGTTAGACCTATTTGTTTTGTTCTTTATGTTGTTACATACAGTAGGTTGGTCTTAATATGGATTTCCTTTTTGTTAATTCCTTGCTCATTTTGTGTTAAGATGCATAAAGTTATGTAGGCCTATTTTTCAACTTGACAATGAAATTAAACTTTCAAATGTAGTTCTGCTTTCTTGCCTTCTTTTTAAGATTGTTTCCATAAAGATAGCATTGTGACAAACAACCCCATAGTGTGTTACAACCGACCCCTTGATGGGGTTGGTTGTCACAATGTGTTAGTGTCTTTGATGGTACATTTCTTCTTTATTACAATAAGTTAGAAAAAGTGAGTGGTTCACATTTCAAGCCAACACCTCAAGCTTCAATTTTATGTAGGAATGACTATTGAAAGATGTTTAGGTAATGAGCAATTCTCACTAGAGTAAAAAGTGTGCCTACTTACCCCGGTCTCCCCTACAAATCTCAAAAACAATCAGGAAAAAAGGTGAAGTATCAAATGTTATTATAGTGCAGAGTACCAACCGCATGATTGGGATTCCTGGTCCTGAATGTGTCTGCTTCCTGTCCCACATAGAACTCCCTGGCAGGCAACAGCATGTTATCCTCCAGCACCATCTCTCCCAGAGCCCTGGGAGACACTTGAGTGATGTGTTCCCCTTTTAGGAAGCAAGCCAAATAAGCCAGGAACAGCTCAAACTGCTTGTCATGGAGTTTGTGCACCAACGTCTGGCTACCCTGTGTATGTAAAACAAACTATTGTGAAATAAAAGAAACATAATTGGTTACACAGTTTCATTAATGTCTAACACAAGTAAACACCTACCTGGAAAACCATGACATATTCCTTCAGGATAGCCATTACACCCATGTAAATGCTGAGCTGTAGTAGTGTTGTAGTCTCCTCATGCCACACCTTTCGACAGACCGTTTTCTTCCTGTCTTTCCCTTGCTGTGTCATGCCTGTGAAAAGAGAATCATTAATATAATTGTCAATAAGGTTAATATAGCTGAACCATGAAGTAGATGACACAAAAAGTAGAATTCACCTTTTCGGTCGAGGTCCTCATGTAGGGATCTAATTCTAGCCCTTGCTGTCTGATTGACAGTGTACTGTGTGTACATCATTGCCAGAGGCTCTTTGTAAAGTTCCTAGTCTTCTGCAGATAGAAACCCAAAATAGAGTACCTTGTATGCTGGCAGCATTGTGTAGGTTGCCATGCTAGCATCATATGAGAGCCACCTATGGGATACAAAGTCTCTCTGAGGGTTGGAGGCAGGGATATTCAGAATCTGGCATTCCTCCTTGAGGTACATCACCTGATACAAAGAGAGATTATGAAATATATTTGTACAAAGAATTCAGTTATCTGATGAATAAATAAAGGAAAAACTTTCCATTTCTTTTTACCTGATCAGGAGACCACTGATGGTCCGTCTGCAGATCATTGAACAACTGCTCAAGGTAGTATTCAAAGGTCTCTGTGGACATCTTTGCCGCATTGCACTGTATGTGGTGACACAAGTCTCCATCAATGTCAAGCAGGGTTCGACAGTGCTGTAGGATCCTTTTCTCAAGGCCGGTCTTGCTGCCCCTCATGACCGAACATGAGTCCATTAGCATGCTTGCTCGATGTTTCCATGGTATTTTATTTTGGTCAAATAACTCGTGGAGCACATCTCCAAGGTGGCGGCGTTCACTTTCACGATCTCCAGGGATCCCAAATACTCCACCATCACCTTCCTGAAGTCATCATGATAGTAGCTGAAGAATGTGGACAGGATCTTCAAATCAAACCAAATGTTAAAGTCAAGATTTTTTTTTTTAAATTAGTGTAAAATACAACTGAGACAGTAGACTATATTGCAATGTATCTTGTAATTAAATATGATATATTAAATATATTAAAAACATTTTTGTTGTTGCTCGATGTACTGCAGTCCAAGTTTAAGGAAGAGAGAAATCTTCTCAGGTTTGAGAAGGTCCGATCAGGGAAGGTTCGTCCTAGGCCATGGACCATCTTGTATGATGCCGCTGTTCTAGATAGCTTAATTCCCTGAAAGGCCACTTTGTCCCAGCACACTGTGGGGCAGGAACATACCAACTCTCTTGTCCTTTTGTCCTGCAGAAGACACAGGGTCAGGTACTTATCAAAAGAAAATGCAATGAGAAAATGTGCATATGCAAGATGGATTGTGAAGGCCAGGCAAAGGGGGAACTGCCTCTGGACCACAGTGAATGTGAACTCCTGGGCCCGGTCATGGAGAGGTGTCCTTGGCAGGAAGACCTCGAATCCCTTGTTAGGGCCGACTGCTACCCCACAGTCCACTGCCCTGTCCAACATTAGCCCAACCATGAGTATGGTATGGTTTCTGAGGGTGCTCCATGGTGTGATTAATAAATGTAAAAAGCAGGTGTAATAATAACCTAGAATAATACCTACCATGTTTGTGGCAAGGCAGCATAGCAGGTCCATGCGTTCTGTTTGTCCAGCAGCTGAGACGTTGAGTGGCTGGGAACAGAAATGAGCAATTGTAGGTTGTTACGTTCTTCTCACTTAAAGCCACTACGAGTAACATGGCACGTTGGCATCCCCTTTGGACAAAAGCGGTAGTATTTTTACGACGCCCGCTGTCGCAAAGCTGTTTTCTAGCTCGTGCCAGGCGCGCGAGTGTGAACTGAGAAGGGAGCAATATAGTGCATGTCCGTGTGTTGAAAGTGTGAGGACTCTTTTCGGCTCTGTGAGAGTGGTTTTGACACTGCATGAACTAATGCCAGTCACTGCCACACGCACCTGATTGCAATGAGTTGATGCAGCAGTGTCACCTAACTACTCTCTCTCACGGAGCTGAAAGATTACGTGTCCGACTCCTCACAGAAAGAGAATGAACGATAGACGGCAGTTAGTATGGATCACGATGAGGTAATGTGTTTATGTTGTTGTAAATAATGACTATTTCAGATAATGGTTATCTGATGATGGTGAAGCAAAGCAAACTTTGTGTTAGTACCAACCGCTCATTCATTTAGGAGTAAACACTGCAGTCTGGTTTCGCTCTCGTGAAATTGTATACACATTGCTTGGCAACGCCCTCGTCCCCCCCAGCCTATATCACTCTCCCTTTTAGCTTTTCTTCATTGCATTTTCTTTTTTTTCTTTGATGGTTCAGCCCCGTTATCAGTCATTATGACGACAAATAACTGTATCAAACAAGGCTCCCGCTCCCCTTCCCTCACCTGGAGGGATAGGCTTCTCAATTCACGTTGCTGCGCCACACTGAAATCTGCGACCAATACGGATATGTGACCATAGAGCTTGCACGAGCGAACCGAAAATCGGACTGGGTGTGCGACCAGACCAAAAGCAATAATAAAAACTATTTAAAAACGTCTTTCTTTGCCCTGATGGTCTCGTTTGCTGTTAAAGGTAATTTATGATTATCAGAGGAAACATGAGGCTGTTTAAAAGATATTTAAATGTTACTCGTAGCCGCTTTAACAATAGTTAGAATAAAAAAGGGGTGCGAGTCTGTGTGAGAATTTTTGGACCAAATTTAGAAAATGTAGTCCATGCATGGGCAGAAATAAATGTTTAGTATGTCATTAGCTGTTCTGGATGCAGACCCATTAAAACCAAACAAAGCTAGATGCATCCAAACCAAATTCCAGCTTGATTTTGTCCACGTCTGTCATTTGTTGTTGTTGTTGTGAAGGTCCTATGATGTGTATGGGGAGATCTGTAATGTAAGGTTGGCCCTATAGTATTGTAGCGATAATCATGTAACATGACTGCAATTATCTTTGAACTAAGCCAGTTCAAATACATAACTTAGAGAAGGGCGGAGCAGCAAGTTCTGGCCCCCACGTATGTAGCCTAGTTTCTGTTGGTCCTGGTTCTGCTATGATCCATGTTGAGCATACAACTGTTCACATGAATCAGTAGATTTTATTAAAGGTTCAGTAAGAGGAATGGTCAGTTTAGCTAACTTCCTGTCAGTGACTGCAGTTAGCAGTCTCGTCCCCACGTCATCACATTAATGCACTGCGGTCTTCAAGCAGCAAGTTATCTAGCATCATCTCAGGTAAGTAAGAGTGATAAAACATGATAAAAACCATCAATACAGACATTGAGAAGGATTTTTACCTGCTCCGCCATTGTAGGCGCATAAACATTCACCCATCTGTCGCTCTGCGCGTGCATCGGCAGTGAGCCGGGTGCCGGTTTGTAGCGTTCTCTCTTCTGATTGGATATCAGTTTCGGGATCTCCGAAAAGTTTATTTGCCGATTACATGCAGAGCGGGTGACTGAGAGATCGTCTTTATGAAACGTGCACACTATGTAAGTGATCACTGTATGAATTAAGAGCGATTTAACACTTATATTAACATAAATAAATCACTTTCTTCACCTTTAAATTCACTAAGAACTGTTAGTGGCAAGTTATAAAGTCACCTTAATCAGTTATATGGGTTTAAGTCTGTACAGTTTGAATAATGGCCACATTTCGTTCTTCTTCTGCTTATATGGCGGTTGGAATCGTTGGCACATTACTGCGGTGTTGTTGTGGTCTACTACCGCCACCCTCTGGAAGGAGTATGGTGAGGTTTTTAAATAATTAGTGTTGTCGCCACAATGTCATTATTATTATTTTTGATGTGGCCAAAACCTGTCTGGACCCCAAGAGAGTAATTAGATGAAGTTTGGAGACATGAGATGCAGTGGTGCCTGTAGCAGACACACAAACATGTAAGCAAACACTCCGCCAATTATAGTAGTAAGATGGTTAGGATAGGATAGGATACAGTAGGCTATTTATACCATATGATATAACAAGACGAATAATATACAAGAAAAAAGCTTCTAGAAAAACCTTGTATTTTGTATCGATGAGAACAATAGTTTAATTAAAACATGAAAAATGGGAATATAGCAAATGCTATTTTTTTTGATGTGCTTGTAATATGTGAGTACTCAGCTCTCTTTATCATCATAGAAAAAGATCCAATAAAAATGTAATTGAACCAATAGTATTTCCGATTTTTTGTTTTATTTTGTCATCTGGACCAATCCGTGACAGAGTTAGTCACACATGTTTGTGTCAAGGTGGAGATGAGGGATGTCACAATCAGGAAAAAAGGTGAAGTATCAAATCTTATTATAGTGCAGAGAGTACCAACCGCATGATTGGGATTCTATGCAAAGGTCAACTCAAACAGGTTTTCCTGGTAGGCAGTTAGTACATCAACATACTTGGAATACCAAACACTTGCTTTGTTTTCCCATTCATCGATGGCCCGCCTTACTCTGCCTGTTTGGCTAGTATTAGTTGCCTTCCAGGTATATTGTGATTGGATGCGGGGAGCTGCGTAGTAGATAACCTCAGCAGGAATCACTGTATTTCAGGTCATGCAAATTAAGGAAGAAAAAAAAATCATGGCTGACCCCTATGGTCCAAGAGGCTTTATTGTGGAGCACCATGAGCTATACGTGTGTAATAAATGTCATGTCGATCAGAGGTGGTTGGAAAGGGGCGTGGCCTGTCAAACATTGCATTTCTGAGCTATGGTTTTCGCATTTGTGGCGCCCCCTATGGGTAAATCTCGACAAGTCTCGTGGGACATGCTATCACACGTGTTATGCAGATATCCAGCAGGTTTGATGATGATAGGACCTGTGGTTAAGAAGTTATCAATTTGCTGCTAAGCTCCGCCCTTGCGTAAACAGTTTGGTCAATGGCGGCCATGTTTTTCAAGCTATCCTACTAATCTTATCCTTTACGGATATGTGTATCTTAGTCCCCCGAGGCTTCGTGAGAAATTTGGTGTCGATACATTGAAATTTTAGAAAGTTTTGGTTAAAAACATGTTTTTCAGTTTATGCTAATTAGCTGAACATATTCCAAGGCGGATTTATATGGTCCCAGAGGCTTCTTTGTAGACCACCCTAAAATACACATGTGTGAGAAATTTCAAGTCAATCGGACTTACGGTGTGAGGGGCGTGGCCTCTCAAACTTTTTTCAGTTGGGGCCTTTATTATACTATCAATGGTAAGGGCTTAATAACAGCGCCACCATATCAAAATCAAAAAACTGTATAATAGCAAACCCCGTGGGGTAGGGACGCTGCGTAACGGTGTGGGAGGAGTAGGCGCTAGAAAAATGTCATGGAAGAAGAATAAGTATGGTGGATAACAATAAATTACGGCCCTCAATACTTTAGGGACTTAATAAGAAGAAGTATGGTGGATAACACCATACTTCTTATTATTAAGTACAGTCCTTGAGGACCTGCACTTAAAAAGTATGGGATTTGGAACACAGGGCAAATCAATAGAGATATGGGGCTAATCTCTCAGTGTTCAAGATGTTGGGGCGGACTCATCTCGCTCTGTGCACACTGCATCCAATCACAAAACGCGATAAAGGAAACGGGTACTATCCAATCAGAGGCAGAGTCGGGCGTAATGGGGAGGGGGCGGGGGGAGAATGAACCCCTCTACCTCTATGTAGCTGCGTCATTACGCACGGCAACGTAACCGCTCTTGTCCAATCATGTGGAGAGACTCACAGCTCAGGAAAGAAGCAGATGATATGGCAGCTCTGAGAGCGTCCAGGTGGAACTTGCTTTGTTAACACGGATTTAACATTTGCTCTTGAAAAGACACTACAGCCTTTGGAGACGACAGGACAGCTAGGCTCGAGATGATTTACTTGCTGTTGATTTCCGCGTTCTCCGGAGCGCTCGTGACGTTGTTATTGCAGTTCTTGTTGATATACCGGAGAAGCCCGGAGCCCATAGGCAGGACAGCGCAATATGTGAAAGTAGTGCCCGATAACGCATTAAAGGATTACTTTAATACCCAACATCATGCCGAAACAGGCCTACAGCAGGACAGCGGGGCATCTGCTGCCTCCAAAACGCAAGAGGCCGTCTCCACACGGCAGCAGGAAGCGGCTGTCACCGGCGGCGGCGGCAGCCCCAAACAACAGCAGACACCGCCTACTATGAGCGAGCCCGTCTCTGATGCGGACAAGCCCGAAACCTGCCATTTCTTAAACGCTATCTTTCTCTTCCTATTCAGAGAGCTGCGGGACACCCCTGCCGTTAGACACTGGCTCACCAAAAAGATCAAGGTGGAGTTTGAGGAGCTGCTGCAGACCAAGACAGCTGGTCGCCTCCTGGAGGGACTTAGTCTCAGGGACATCTCCCTGGGCAACTCTCTGCCCACCTTTAAGACCGCCAAACTTATGAAGCCGGTTCATATGAACGGGGACGGCATGCCCGAGGAGCTCAACTTCGAGGTGGACCTGGAGTACAATGGCGGCTTTCATATGGCCATAGACGTGGAGCTGGTGTTTGGGAAGTCTGCCTACCTGTTCGTTAAGATGAAGCGCGTAGTGGGCAGGCTCAGGCTGCAGTTCACGCGCATGCCCTTCTCCCATTGGTCCTTCTCCTTCCTCGACGACCCACTGGTGGATTTCGAGGCCAAGTCCCAGTTCGAGGGAAGGCCTCTGCCTCAGCTCACATCCATCATAGTGAACCAGCTGAAGAAGGTCATCAAAAAGAAACACACCTTACCCAACTACAAAATCAGGTAAGCTCAAAGAATACACTTTTCAGCACAATCAGACCAAAACAACCCGAGATGCTGGCTGAAGAAACTTAAGGTTTCAGGGGAGGGGGGGTTTGTTTACATCTGAATAGCCTGCAGTACGTTTGACTGGGGTTTTTCAGAAAGGTGGAGGTGGCGAAAAGAGAAAGGGTTGCTTTTCTCATATACTGAGGGACTAGAGCTGTGAACATTTACAAAAAAAAAATATTTACTCCTGATTTACTAACCAGTTACACGTGTACATGAGCACACCTCTACCGGGGACCCTTACTTATGTTGAAAGAACATGGAACAGTCAATTATGCATAATAGCTGACCCTTTAAATAACAAAAAAATATAAATACCACCAAAATGAATTATTATTATTAATATGATAAGTCTGCATAATGCATTAAGTTTGAGATAGGCAGTGTTACCTTTTGTTGTTGTTCAAAGTAAAAAGCCCAATTTTTTCCACTATGATTCAAATATGCAGCACAATAAAACAAGAGTCCCATATGTGACAATCATTTGAGTGCAGGGATTTGAAACGACAAAAACAAGATCAAGAGTAACATAAGAGATGAAAATGAGAGAGACAGAGAAAAGAGGAAGTACATAGAAAGTGTTTATGAGAGAGAAAGCAAAACTAAATGCCAACTTTCACAATGATATCTTTTATCTCAGTGTGCGTTGCTAACTAGAGTAAATAAGGTTTACAGATGGGACTAAAGGTAATCAGGGCTGCCTTTACCTGCCACTAGGCCCTGGGGCTGAGAGGTTTCGTAGGCCCCCCCGGGCGGCGGTCTTACAATACAGATGCGTTAAAGCCATGTTTGTCTACACCACAATATCTCTATTGATGAAATACAAAATCACTTAAGGTAACATGTAAATAACCCCCTCCTAGTCTAATGACTTTTAATAACCAAACACACATGGTTGGTTACAGTGTTTTTCCAAGTTATTGAGGAGACAGCGGTGGGGTCCCAGGACCTTTTAGGGAGGTCCAGGGGCATGCTCCCCCGGAAGAAAGATTTGAACCTTTTTAAAGTAAAATGCATCAATCTGGTGCACTTTGAGAAGAAAACTAAGGCTAAATCAACTGTGTCCTATGTGAGCTATTTTCTGGAATAATTTGGAGACACAGAAATACCAAAAAGCAGAAACAAAAATATTCAGGTTTAAAAAATCCAGTCATTCAGCATTCCAATTTTTTTTTAAATAATCCCTTATCCCAAAGCTACTTCTCTCTTTGAATTCTTTGTTCTGTTTTTAATGGCTCAACTCAATATAGGCCCTTGATCTGCGTTGCCCCGAACAATGTTATTTAAACAAAAATAACAAAAATGTACTGGTGAATGATAGGCCCCTTGATCTTCATAGGCCAAAAATAATGTGATTTTTTTTTTTTTTTTCCTTTTTCTTTACTGGTTCATGATAGGCCCCTGTTCTCCATACGCCCGCCCCCCCTACGAAGATTAGGGGCCTATCATGAGCCACTCAATAATTTATTGTTTTAAATGACAATGTTCGGGGCCTTCTTAGATCAGGGGCCTATATTGAGACAGCAAAACATTTTTTTTTTTTTTTGAGAGGCCCCTAATCTTCGTAGGCCCTGGGGCTTCAGCCCAGGTAAGCCCGTGCATAAAGGCGGCCCTGTAGGTAATGGACATACACTTGCTGGTGACCAACATTGCTGAAATTCCATGAGCGGAGTGACACCAATATGAGGCATCCTCTAATTCAGTACTATGTGATATAGGAGTCACTCAAGTCCCAGCTGGCCCTTCACACAGCGTTTGTATATTCACAGACACATTTGTATGCTGACTTTTGACTAGAGTCTGGTCTTGAGTTGAGTCCTGTCGAGTTATCAAGGGGAAATCAGACTGGGGAATTAGTATGGCATGTCCTGTCACTTCCTGAGTGCAATGTGCTGTGTTTCTCTCTCCCTGTGTTCCAAATCACATACTTTTTCTTCTTACTACACTACATACTAAAGTACAGAAGAGTGTTAGGGCCACGGGAGAGAGAATAAAAAATCAGAGAAGGAAGATTTTTTTTCATTATGTCGAGAAATGTCAAGAATAAAGACGAATACTCCAAAATGCTATTGGAGTCAGTGAGGTATTTATGTATTTTCAGCATACTACAATTGACCTGCATGTATTGGGACATCCTATAATAGTAGGCAAGTGTGGATATTGGAACTCAGGGTCTCTCTCTCTGACACACACTTTGGTCTATTTCATCACCTCTTCTTTGTCCAATTCACCTTGAAGACTCCTCTTGTGAAAGCCTGGCTAGTTTCAATGGCTGGAGGTTTTTATCATTAAGTTCAATGGACCATTTGACACTGTTCACGTTGGTACTGTGTGTATATATCCCAGCAAATTTATATTCAACCCTCTCTGCTATTTTTAAATATAAATTATAATATTTAATATTTGTACATGTGGTTAGATGAAGGGCATTGCCTTGTCTTTGATGTAAAGTTTAATCTAATGTAAAAAGGTAAAATAAAATAAAAAAGCCTGTGCAGATCTGAAATACTTACTTGTATGAGAGCCATAACCTGTCTGTACTGCCCAAATGGTTGGAAATCTGGGCTTCACATTCAAACCAAAGAATGGTGTTATATTTACAAAACGCATATTTCAATTGATGAATGGCATCTTGGCCCACCAAACATTCCTGGGGCTTGCAGAATATCAAGTTTAAAATGAGAAGCTAAGAGGTTTGATGATAAACAACAAATACCAACTTGAAACTATTTCGAGCTGTGGGCGCCCTTAGCTCAGTTGGTAGGGCGTCCCCCCCATGGACCTCGGCCAGCAGCGGACCCGGGTTCGATTCCAGCCCGCGGTCGTTCTCTGCATGTCACTCCCCTCTCTGCCCCATTTCAACTCTGTCTCTACACTATCAATAAAGCATAACAAAAAAAACGTAAAAAAAAAAAAAAAAAAAAATATTTCGAGCCAATTCAACAAAGTTATGTAAAACAGCTAAGGCCTTGTGACAAGCAGCACAGTTATGAGTTTTTCTTTCTTCCCTCACACATCCCTGGCTGATAATGCGTGTAGGAGGGGTCTACTTTTCCTAACTGGATGTGCTACTCTGAGCAACTTAAGATCATTCCATCAAAATGAACTGGTAGCCATTTTCAGAAAAAAGCTACTTTTCTTGCAAACATTCCAACATTCAGTTTCTCTCTGTACTGATTGTAAAGGGATTTAGGGATGGAAAAAAAGGTTATATTATTAATTGATTTATTCATTGTGTAGTTCATCAAACCATATAGATTAGTGCATAATATTCCACATCCCAAGGTGACCTCCTCAGATGTCATATTGTCTGACCAACAATCCAAAATACAAGACGGTTTTTACTTTAAGCATATTCAGTTATCAAGCACATGACATTTGATTGATTTTCCTAACTTTAATACACAAGAAGTGAGGCAATAGCTCACCTCTAGTAGTGAGTGGCCCTGCCCTTCGTATATTTTTCTGTATGTGGCCCTCAGTGAAAAACTTTTGGACACCTCAGCCTTATGGAGATGGGGATCACGCCAATCAGTCACTATAAGGAGTTTGGGTGAGACGTCACTGTAGCAGAAGTTAGCATTGCACTGTTGCAGAGGGGACCAGCCAAAAAACACATATACAGTGCCTTGAAAAAGTAATCATACCCCTTGAACTTTTCCATATTTTGTCACATAACAACCACACACGTACATTTATTTTATTAATGAGGAGATACTATCTCATTTAGGCACAGAGAGGAGTGATGCACAACACTGCTTAGAAGGCTCTACATTAACACTCTCCAAAAGCGGGTAAATGTATTCTTAGGCGAGTAAGTAGTTGGGTCCACCCGCCACTTTGGCTGGTGAAAGATGTGTGCTCATGTCACATGAACAGATGATTTGTAGAACCCTGGACTATTGAGGCATCCTATTGGGGGGATGAGTAATATTTTACACAACATTCATGTTTTTGTTTGATTGTTCAATTAAATAATTAAAACTTAAAGCCACTACGAGTAACATGGCACGTTGGCGTCCCCTTTGGACAAATGCAGTAGTATTTTTACGACGCCCGCTGTCGCAAAGCTGTTTTCTAGCGCGTGGCAGGCGCGTGAATGTGAACTGAGAAGGGAGCAATATAGTGCATGTCCGTGTGTTGAAAGTGTGAGGACTCTTTTCGGCTCCGTGAGAGTGGTTTTGACACTGCATGAACTAATGCCAGTCACTGCCACACGCACCTGATTGCAATGAGTTGTTGCAGCAGTGTCACCTAACTACTCTCTCTCACGGAGCTGAAAGATTACGTGTCCGACTCCTCACAGAAAGCGAATGAACGATAGACGGCAGTTAGTATGGATCACGATGAGGTAATGTGTTTGTGTTGTTGATGTAAATAATGACTATTTCAGATAATGGTTATCTGATGATGGTGAAGCAAAGCAAACTTTGTGTTAGTACCAACCGCTCATTCATTTAGGAGTAAACACTGCAGTCTAGTTTCGCTCTCGTGAAATTGTATACACGTTGCTTGGCAACGCCCTCGTCCTCCGTAGCCTATATCACTCTCCCTTTTAGCTTTTCTTCATTGCATTTTCTTTTTTTTCTTTGATGGTTCAGCCCCGTTATCAGTCATTATGACGACAAATAACTGTATCAAACAAGGCTCCCGCTCCCCTTCCCTCACCTGGAGGGATAGGCTTCTCAATTCACGTTGCTGCGCCACACTGAAATCTGCGACCAATACGGATATGTGACCATAGAGCTTGCACGAGCGAACCGAAAATCGGACTGGGTGTGCGACCAGACCAAAAGCAGTAATAAAAACTATTTAAAAACGTCTTTCTTTGCACTGATGGTCTCGTTTGCTGTTAAAGGTAATTTATGATTATCAGAGGAAACATGAGGCTGTTTAAAAGATATTTAAATGTTACTCGTAGCCGCTTTAATGAAGTTCTACTTAATCATAAATCTGTTGAAATATAAGTTTTTTTTAATTGTATTCGTTTGCATGTATATCTGCAAAACAAAAAGTTTATATTTATGTTTGGATATGCGACCCCCATTTCCAGTTAATTCCCATAATTCCGAATTTTCAATATTACATGAATCCGCCTTTCATATCTTCGTTGGACCATGACTGAAGAGCACGGAATGTAAACAGCCGAGCAACATCATATGTCACCGACTTAGGCACGTTTACAGACGTTAAGAAAGTAGAATCGCAGCTCACTGAAATGTCACTTCATAATGTAAATAAACACGCATGTAAACGGCAATATCACTTGAAGAAAAACTATCGTGTTCATTTTTATATATCGTTCGATAGGGTGATATATTGATTATTGTGACAGGCCTAACATAGGGCATTTTGAAATTTGAAAGAGTTTCCCCTCTCACACTCACTCTCTCTCTCTGTCTGTCTGTCTGTCTGTCTGTCTGTCTGTCTGTCTGTCTGTTTGTGCCTTTATGAGAACAGTGCACTCTCATCTCACTCGCGCACGCACACACACATCACGTCTTCCTCTATCATTAGATGATTTTGTCATTGTTGTCAAAATGTGATACCTCAAAACCATTTGATACAGCAGCACAGTCAGGAGAAAGGATTTTCTGTGTGTACTCTTCAGAGTGTTCAAGATTCAGGAAGCGGGCCCTGGGAGTGCACCCTGAAATGTCCTTTAGACAAGGCTGATGTGATGTGATAGTTCTTTTAAATACCCCCATCACAGGATCTGAAAGGCCTGTCCAACTCTTACATTTAGGCCTTAAACCCTTATTGGCTCACACGGACTCTGAGCTCTGAAGGATAATAATACTGCAGCATAACAGAAGAACATGCGTGTGAGTGTGAATCTCCCACAATCATGCAGAGTGAGTGAGCGAGCGTGCGTGATGAGGTTATGTAATGAAGAGCAGCCAGAGTGAAAGGTGGACCTTGGGATTTGCTGAGTAGCACTGATGGTAGTTCTGTGTGGGAGCTTTTTCATGTCTTTTTTTTTAACACTGTATCCTACAGCATCTTCATCATGATGGAGATTAATCTGCAGACACAGGGCTGTACAGTGCGACAGTTTTGATCGCATTTGCTATTCAAATTGATCACGTGCGATGATGAAATCAAGTCTACTCGCACTAGTGAGACAGGATGCTAATGAGGAGATACTATCTCACTTTTTTACATTAACACGGTTAAGTTACCGCATGTGCAAACAGAACATTTCCTGTGCGCCTTCACATTAAAATTCACAACAACCTATTTAATTGATCCCAAATTGTACAAATATGTATATTAGTTCATAGGCTATATCCAATGGTTTAAAGTTTGGTTTTAATTAAAAGGAAATGTTAAAATAATTGTTATTATTAAATAATGGAAATAATTCTGAATCAGCAAAAAATGTTATTGGCAGGTTAAATCTTTTGTCTAAATTGCAATCATTGCACTCCTATTCATTTTTCTACAATTATTACTGCACAATAGGATACAATATTGATTGAGAATCTCAGATGAGACCAAGATGACTTGCTCAAAGGTAATTAGAGCGTTATGCAAGTTTTCGATCATACTTTGTGTGCTACAAAAAAAAAGTGTGCTACTGATTTTTTTTTGCTTGCGAGCACCAGTGCTACCACTTAAAAAATAAGCGTACAGCACTGAGACATGCCAGCTTGAACAGATGTTAGGATTTCATCCAAAGCACTTTTATTTTGGCATTTTATTTTGATGCAAGTGCAATAAACTGAACTGATAAAGTTATGTTTATAAAAAGGGGAGATGACACCTGTTACTCTCAGTTAGTAATGAGTAGACTCCGGGACAGATGAGCATGCAAGGTGCTCTCCGCTTGGAAAGAAAAATAAGAAGAAGCAAGGCTTACTTCAGGCACATTTGCTCCAAGCCAACAACAGTTAAGAAGCCTTAACTATGGAATATGGGGATGAGATTCAAAAACCGACCGGTGTAACGTTCCGTTAATGAGGAATTAGTTGCGGTAATTATTCACGGCCGGCGGTAGCCAGGGGCCAGGGTGGGCCGTGCCCACCCAAATGTGGGCTGTGCCCACCAAATCAAAAATGTTTTATTTATTTTTTTTGTTTAGGTGGAAGTCCAGACCCACTATCGGATGGACCTGTTCATTCGCTGTCCAAGAAAATGTCAAATAAAATTCAGACAATTAATTAATACTAAAGAATATACCATTACCATGCATTGCTTCTAGTTGTATTAATGGGTGGGCAGGACAGCCTGCCTCCAAGTTACCCACCCGCTTAAAGTGGTCACTGGTCAGCAGAGCCGGCCCGAGGCATAAGCGAAATGAGCGGTTGCTTAAGGTCCCGACTGCCCCCAATTTATTTTTTTATTTAGTTTTTTTTTTAGTTTGTGTGTTTGATATCAACATCATATTATGTAAATGTAAATTATCATACAATAAAAGGAATACAATGTTTTGGTAGATAGTTAATAGCTTAATATTTGAATCAGTTCATCTGGGAGGTAATCCGAGGTTAACTGATCACGTCACGTTCAAGTCCATGGCATGCACATTTAGTATTGAGTTTATTTAAAAATATTTGAAAATGGGGCTGCCCTCAGTTGCCCATGCACTGTGTATAGTCTATAGCCTATTTCAGCCTCGTCTGTGGAAAAAAAGATAACTGGACAACAGAGTTCTTCTGCTTCGTTCCTCTCACTGCATTTAAATGAATTCATTATATTACAGAAAAATATGTCCCGTTAAAGAAAAAGAGCACCAAGGCCGTCCCAGAGGACCCTGCATAATATTTTATTTCAAATTTATATTTCTATGGAAAATCCATGTGTCTTTCTTCAATAGCTTCTAATTCATCCGACCCAGTGTCTCCAAATTATTTGTTCACACAAAATTCCTCAGATTTAGCCTCTTAATTTTCCTCTCAAAGTGCACCAGATTCATGCATTTCACTTTAAAAAGGTAAAAAAAAATCTCCCGGGGGGGCATACCCCCGGACCCCCCTAGCAGAGTTGTGACCTCAGCTGGCTACTATCTTCACCCTGCTGGACATTGGAGCCAATAGTGGAAATACTATATATCTATGTGTATAGTATATAGCTCTGGACTACCACCATCCAGGTTGCCCAGTCCCAAAGCTTTCTCTTCAATCAGCTCAGGCTGCCTACAGTTAATACTGCGATACATTATGTTGTAGGGGAGAACGGGGTAATCTGAGCCACTTTTTAGGGGGCCAAGCCCGAGCAGGAGCTGGGACCGCGTTTTGCAGAGCAACGCGGTTCCCAAGCCCTGCTGGACAGGGAACCCTATTGTTTTTGTAAGGAGTATTATTTGTAGTCACCTAGAAGTGTGTCCACAGCCCAAACCGTAAAGGGTGCAGACATGCCAATTGCATGACTAGATCCAGGTCCGGGCCGTGTACGCAGACAAAGAAATTCAGACATGCCGGCCACTAGGTGGCGCTACACCAAGGAAAACGCGTTTTGGGCTATAACTCCCACACCAAACCTCCCACAGTCAAAAACTTTATATCCACAGATTCACTGGAGTGAGCTGCATCTTTTGGCATAGGCCATGCCCATTTGCGTATGGAATGATTTTTCGCAAAAACTGAAAAACTGACTTTTCGCTATTCCTCCCACAATTTTTGCACAATTGACAGCAAACTTTGCACAGAACATCTACCGACCCTCACGGAAAAAACTTGTTCGAAAGAATTTTGATACGACCTTCGATGACGAAACGGTAGCGCTTTGAATATTTGAAAATTAGCTAACTTGGACTACCTTGTTCGTAAATATTCATAAATCCAAAACTGTAGATCATATCGGGTCCAAATTTTAGACGTACGTTTGTGCTATCCTTATTAGCGTTCATAAAAAAAAATTGAAAAATGTCGCCATAAGGGGGCGCCAAAAACACAAAAAGTATATATCTCCTCATCCACTATAGCCTATTTCTATGCTATGTCTTTGCTTTTTGGTCTATAACTCCCAAAACGAACATCCCACATTGAAAAACTTTACATCCACGGATTCGGTGAAGTGAGCGGCCGACGGCACGGTCTGCGACGCCCGGGTCCCGAGTTGCGCCGGAAGGCTTGGCCCCCTAATAACTGCTTGCAGTTCTAGTTACATTTCCTCCCCTCTAAGCAAGCTAAAATGATTTATCACTCAAATTTACACATTTCCAATTAATTCAGGATGTTTCCTAGAAATGGGCATTAGCAGAATTTTTTCAAGACTAAGGGCAGTGAAAATATGATTGTTTTAAAAAAAAGTTGTCATGTGGCTCACTTTACCCCAGCTGTGGGGTAAACTGATCCACTTACTTTTTCCACTCTGAAACTACCATAAAAACACATATTGTAACAGTAAGAATCCTGAAAGCTAGCCACACATTCCAGAACTAATGTCAGACTAGTAAAAGAATGATGGGGTTTGGTCAATTAAGCAAAGCAAATTTTCTAAACACTTGAAAGTAACTCTGAACAAAATCAAATACAACATATTATAATTCAAAGGGTTTTAATAAGATTCAAATGAAAGATAGAACCAGTTAGATTAGAACACAGTCTGGGGGTCAGAACACAGGACCCTTAGAGCCAGCTAGTGTCTGGGGGTCAAAGCATAGGAAAATCAGAACCAGCGATAACAGCCTGGGACTCAGAACACAGGAGAAGACCCAACTGGATTATAACATAAGCCTGTCATACTCTACAACAAGGCCTAATCTACATTCCAGCCCTGAAGGTTACAGGGAAAGATGAGAAGGTGCTCTTTCCGTGTGGTTGCCCTGGGTCGTCTTCCTGGTGTATTTCCTTGGCAAGATGGCTTTTGTACAATGTGTATGACATTAAAATAGAACATATGTCATGTAATATTACATTAAAATATGTTTAAGACTAAACTTAACTTGTGCCTCATGGTGGGGGAAAGAGAGACAGTGGCTCACTTTCCCCCACAGCATTTGGCTCACTTTCCCCCACCACCACAATTTGAGAAAAAACTACCTCTCAACATTTCAGGCTAATCTTCAGTTATCAGCATCACATGGTTTCATATGTTGGTAGTTCATCAACACGTATGATAGAAGTTTTTCTACGTGAATACATTTGCTTTGGCACAACAGATGATTAAGTGTGACAACAAGAAAATTTACTTTTACATGCAAAATACCTATTTTGGTGAAAAAAAACATGCTTACCACAGCACCATGAGGTCCTCTCTTTCAGCGCCATGGGGAAATGAGAGGGGCTTGAAAACATATCTCACATGACCACATGTTTTCCGTTGCCTAGATACAGGGGGTGGCTCACATTACCCGATGCCTCAGATTCCCCCGTTCTCCCCTATATAATGTATATTATATGTTATTCTTAAACATTTTGGAGAAAAAAACATGCAAGAATCAAATCTCCCACACAGCAACAGTCAAAGTTTATTTGCATATTGTGTTCTACACAATTCACAGTAAATGTGCCAAAAATCAGGCGCAGAGATCTTACAAGGGCAAAAAAATTCGCCTCGCGTGCTCTGCGCGCGCTCGCATCTTCGGTCTCTCTGCCCAGTGTGCCCACCTAAAATTTCTACAGGCCCACCCTAATCTGACTGTCTTGAACCGGGCCTGACATGGAGTGAGCATTACGCGGTTGGATATACAACTACTAAGTCTACTGCTTTGGTGAGTTATTTATATGTATTTAAATTGTAGGACAATAATTTTATATTATTTGCTGCCCTTCTTATTTTAAATGATGACTTTGGCTATTTTTTTTGTTACAACTACAGCCCATGCTTTTCTCCCCACCGCAGACCTACTCGACCGGTTTAAATTGTGGCCCGTCTATTTAATTACTTTCAGTGAGGAAAAGGTGCTTTAAACTTGTGGGAAAAAAATCCTTAATATCATATGGTGACTGTTTGACAATAAGCAGTGAGCGCTTTATTGCGGTGATCCGTTATTCTGCAGACAGATGCGTTGTGTTCTAAAAATAGAAAAAGGTTTAACGAGGAATCGATTGATCCTCGAGGAATGCAAGCGTTCACTCGAGTAGCGAAAACACTCGTGCCCATCCCTTGTAGCTACTATTGCTCTAAATGGTAACACTTGAATACGTTATGCAAATATGCAACTTGTTGGTTGAAATGTTAATAAATGGGAGATTCCTCAAGCAGCCATCTCTTTCCCGACAATCCCCTCTGTGCGCGAACTCTTACATAATGGTACTTAAACATCATAACACCTGCGGTTTATAGTCCAGTGCGGAAAATACGGTACACAGTTTGGAGGTACTTAAATGAAATATTGGGTAATGACATGCAGAGAACGACCCCGACCCGGGTCTGCTGCTTATGGGGACGACGCTAAACCACGAGCACCTCCACATTCAAAGCATTTTTCAGACATGTTGGCCTAAAGGTGAAGAAATCTCTTTTGATCAGTCCAGTAGCAGACACCACTGTATATTTGTTGTAGCCTGTACAAGTGAGGCCAGAATAATCTTTTTATCAAATACAAATCAAAGCCGTTTTGATCCGAGGCTGCCCCAGTTTTTTTCAAAGCCGTTAGTGAAAATACGCAAATGTGTTGCTCTATGTCGCTGCAGACTTCTAAAGAGATGAACCTTTTGTATTTTAACTTTTATTTCACAAACGTTGAACTAAAGGCGTTTTCTCACCTAAATGCCTCAACAAGGTTTTTTAATCCCGTGTATGGATTTGATCCGCGTAGGTTTGGTTTCACATTGCAGTTTTGCCGGCGCACTAAAGCACTTTCCATGACATACCTACGTCCTGTGTTTATCACCTACATGGGCTGCCTCCCCCTATACTGGACATTGATTGGTTTGTAGATGGGCATGCATCATTGCGACATCTGCGTTTCTATTCGGCAGTAGCCTTCACCAGTTTGAATGAATGAATCATGAAGGAAATGTATAAACAGATGTATTTCATGAAGCGCTGTATAGTTCAGGCAGCCGCCCAGACAACGCACACCTCCTGCTTTGAATACAGTTTTGTTAAAAAAAATATTCAAAAACCATTTCCAAATAAAATAAAGTTAAAGATATAAATGTAAATTCTCTAACACTGCTTAATCCTGCATCATGGCTAAGGCTTGTTTACCATGGGAAGCTCTGAAAGGCAGGTTAAAAATGTCTTTTTTTGAGTTTGTGTGTTTGATAATAACATAATATCATGCAAATGTGAGTTATCATACAGAAAAGCTGCTTCTCGCAGCTTGTCCGAGAAATATTGTGTGATTGGTCAGTCTGAAGTCGGGGTGCCGCGGTGAGGAGTTCGGCACTTGAGTTCTCGTGAACTATGAAATGTCAGACCAGAAAGAAGTTCTTTATGGGTCCATGCTTATGAGAGGTTGGCTACACAGGCGAACAAGCGCCGGGGGGGCAGGCGATTACCCCGACTTCACAGAGAGTTTTTGGTCCGACGTCACACAACCACGGCAGTGCATTTATTATGGACGGCCTCTTATAATAGGTCCATGGCAGCACCAAGGGAGGTGCACACCGTTTAGGCTATTGTGAACAATGAACTAAAAGTCTATGAAAAGTAAATTTGCCTGTATTTTCTATAAAATAAAACATACTTTTATGGAGCAAAACCTGTTCTGCATGTAAAGTGATGCTGCTATCTTCAGGGGGTTAGTGGTGATAAACAATTACTTAGTGGTTGTAATGAGTCATAATTAGTGTCCCCACTTTACAGATTAACAGAAGTTGGAAAAATATAGATATGTTTCCAAATAAAATAGTGCTGGGTCCATTGTATGGGAGTGGTGAAAGGATGTGGAATAATCAACAAAATGCGCAAACTCTTTGCCAATGTGCAAGTTTAAAATTGTTCCACTAGAAAGCACTTAAGAATATAAACAAGATGTTGTTTCATGTCATGCATCGTTAGTGCAGACACATTTTGCAGGGACTATTTTTAAATCATATTACTGGTGTGATGTTGTGCAAAAAAATAATTAAATTGAGCATTTATGATGTGCTCTAGAGGAGATTTGAAATATATCAAGATATATTGTTTATCGAGATATAGTCCAAAAATATTGAGATATTGATTTTAGCCCATATCGCCCAGCCCTACACAACCTAAACTTTATCTGGAATTGCTGAGGCTTAACCACAGGCTGCACTAAACCTATCAATGTCATAACCTGGCCGTTGAGGTTCTAGTTCTACCCATTGTTGGAATTGGTTGTTGTTACTATCAGAAACAAACCTATTTGACAGGCTTAACTGCTGTCAGCTTCAATAATATTTAGAACAGTAGCAGAGAGAGAGAGACGAAGACGAAATGTAAAATTGTACTTACAATGTTTTCTGTGTTTCTCTTCAGATACAAGCCATTTTTCCCATTCCAAGTGCAGCCTCCTCTGGGCTCAGCCTGTGATCTGGACCTGTCCATCCAGGACAGCAGGCTGGTGGAAGGCCGACTCCAAGTCACTCTCATTGAATGTAGCAGGTGAGAAATCCCTCCCTTATCCTCACATGCTTTGTGTATTGTCCTAGTGTTTGTATGAGGTGTTCTTCCTGCTTTGGGCCAGGCCCACTTTGTTCTATTTTGATTTAACATATTGATGCATCATAGTGATATTTTAAACAAGAGCACACTTCCAAATGTGTAGCAACACTTTATAGGAGGCCTCTTTCAAAATGCCAATGCCCCCATCATGATAATGCGGGAATTGGCACAGTTTTAACCCTCCATCTTCACATTTGTTAAGTTAAAAAATGTAACTCAACAAAACTATCAGGAACTCCTCGGGCAGGAACCTTTAGTTCCTGGGCTTCGTAGCTGTGTGTGTTTCCACCGGGGTCTGAAGTTCCGGGGAGGTTATATCAGGCCGATGACGTATGGAGAAGCAGTAAAAGTATCTGTATGGCATGTCATTTTATAACAGGCTACATTTAATACATGTTGAGTTTGGACAGAATCAGTGAATCAGAATCAACAGATTATTTCTCTATTTTAGCAGCTATTTTGTTCAAATCTCGGTTTAGCGCGTCTCATTTCCTGGTTTGAATTTAATCCATTTGCGATCGTTTGCGATGTAATAAAAAGCGAACAGCAACAACACAACATGAGCGCCCTCCGTACTATCGCCCGGGCCACACATCATGCAGTGTTGATTGAGAAGGTAATTGGTAGTATGCGTTTTCTTTTTTTTCTTGACAAACAGAAATCTATTCAATATAGAAGATTGTAAATGACAGGAGACAGCATATCCATTCAGTGTTCATAAAAGGCGATTTTCTACTGCATATTGGGAGGGGAGGGTCAGTTGGGTATTTTCTCAGTTTTGCGGGCGACACAACCCTCCAAAAGAAGCGGTGGTTTAGCCCATGGACAAGGTGTACCTACAGACCACCGTTTGGGGTCATCCTTTTGAACGAGGCACGTTATTCATATTCTGTACAGTATGTATTGCTCATTATGAAGAACTTTAGCTCCAGATACATTGATTGGTGGTGGCTGGTTAGGGAGGTTTTACTTAACTCTTCACCAGCAAGTTTAGTAAAACTTTCTAGTTTGGGTTTTTCTCTTCAAAGGACAGCATTTAACTACAGAACCTTCCAAACCTTCAGATGAAAAAACAAAACGTTTTCTTACACAATGTCTTTCTCTCAGTATGCTTCAGTGCATTGTTAGGTTATGCAATGCATAAATCCTTTTCTTTGCCCTGACCCATAAGACTCTCATTCTAAAGAACATACTGTGACTTGCTGGGAGCAGTTTTACTCACTGGTTGACAATTCATTCAAAGTCAGCTGTTAAACTGCAATACCCTTACAAACATTTGATTTGGGAAGTCATTTTGTACAACTCTATGTTGTGACCAAACATTTGTATCAATTGGCACGATGGCTGAAAACTATTAAAAATAAAATAAAAAATCTTAATCGTTATTATTTTGGTGAATATTGAGATCACTATTACATGATATGATTACTCATTGACTTTTGCTGTAAAAATAAATAAATAATCGTGTTAACAATGGATTTGAACTTTACATATAATTGACACAATTCCCTGGTAAAAAAATTATAATATAATGTAAAAATATTAAAGAAAATAACACTATATTTACAAAAATTCACGTAGTAAAAATATAGAGTGAATTTGAACTGTATCCTCATCTGCTGCTACAGTGGCAGCTTCCATGGAGCTTTCAGATCCTCTAGTACATACAGAGCCATTATATTGCACTGACCACACCCTGTCTGAAAAGGCTTTTCTTTCTGACTGAAAGTGACTCCATCTTTGTAGCAAGCTGGCATGTTTAAAGTTTAATTGGCCAAAGAGTCAAATCAATGAGCCCGGCTTCGCTTTGACAGAGAGGCCTATCCTTGGTCGCCTTGGAGAGGCAGGCAAGTTGTGTGATCAGACCAGGCCCGTTAATAATTCATGTCATACCCATTATAATGATCCAGTCTCTATAGATGGACAAATCTACCATCTCATATCAACTTCTTCCTCTTAGGCATCAAGTTATAAGACTGGAGGCTGTTGTCTCCTTGGCCTACCCATGTGACAGTAATTCTATCATATATCACATGCTTGCTTGTAAGTGATTGTTAGATGTATGCTCCGTCAAACAAGTCATTTCAATAAATGTATTGGAGGATAAACCTTATTGTGATGCAGCAAGTTAAATACATAAACTTGTGAGTTCTCACAATATCCTCAAAACCACACCCATACATCACATCAGAATTAGTACAAATTAGTACAAATGTCATATATTTTATTTTTATTTTTTAAAAGAAAACAAATAAACAAACTGAATTAACAATATGCAAGTACATTGGGGCAAGATCATTCCCCACAAAATGACTTACTGTATATATATGACTTTCACAAGACAATTGGAAAGTCTCTTAAAGGTGCTGTAAGCGGAATGGTCAGTTTAGCTAACTTCCTGTCAGTTACTGCAGTTAGCAGTCCCATCCCTCGTCCCTACATCACCACATTAATGCACTGCGGTCTTCAAGCAGTGAGTTATCTAGCATCATCTCAGATCCATAAGTGTGATAAAACATGATAAAAACCATCAAAACAGACGTTGGAAAGGATTTTTACCTGCTCCGCCATTGTAGGCGCATAAACATTCACCCATCTGTCGCTCTGGCGTGCACTTGCAGTGAGACCATGATTGAGACGGGTGTTGGTTTGTAGCGTTCACTCTTGTGATTGGATATTAATTTTGGGATCCCCCGAAAAGTTTATTTGCCGATTACATGCAGAGCAGCTGACTGAGAGATTGGCTTTATGAAACGTGCACATTATGTAAGTGATCACTGTATGAATAAAGAGCGATACAACACTTATATTAACATAAATAAACCACTTACTTCACCTTTAAGGACCAAGACGGAATAAATAGATAATAATGATAATACAAATTTTATAAGTATCTTCACCACTCAATGAAAGTCCACTAAAGTATTGACGAAAACAGAGTTCACCACCAAGAATCCTATCTTATCCAGAAAAGAAAATATCAGGTCTGTCAATGTCCACTGGAGGGAAGTATCCACCAGTTTAGCTCGGTATGTGTAATCTGTCAAAGTGTAGAAGTAAACAGTTGAGTCTTTTTAGAGGTACACAATTCCTGAGTTCCAATCCCCATACTTCCCTACTATTTAGTATGCCAGAAAAAGATTTAGGATGTCCCAATACATGAACGTCAATTGTAGTATGCTGAAAATACAGAAATGCCCCACTAACTCCAAAAGCATTTTAGAGTATTCGTCTTTATTTTTGACATTTCTCGACATAATGAAAAAAAATCTTCCTTATCTGATTTTTTTTTCTCACTTGTGGCCCTAAAACTCTTCTGTACTTTAGTATGTAGTGTAGTAAAAAGATTTGGAACGCAGGGTATATTTCAGACTGGCGGAAGTGGGGAAAAGCTTTTCATCAGACCCTGATGCATGGAAGTCCTCTGTACAGCAGGGGGCAGCAGCAGCCAACAAGATGTTTCTGTAATCTAATTCTAGCTCAGTATCACAGCACACATCCAGGTACATTGTATGGTTTTATTTGCAGCTTTTATCATTTGCTATTTCAGCATTAATACAGAAGTAAATGACCGAGGGGGTGGCTGTTAGATCAAGAGAAAAGCTTTAGTGACCAATAGAGCTCAAACGGTAAGTCAATTAATACATTGGTTTATCCACCACAAATGTATCTGAAACAATAATCACAATATTGTTCATTGTATGATTGTTTCTGCAAGCAAAAGCTCCTGCTACCCCGCCACCCAAAGTTGATGCTAACAGAAAGTAAATGTGGAAATTTCGGGTTCGACCTGCTGGTCATTCAATTATACATTATCTTCATACTATATAATCAACACTTGCACAAAGTTTGGGGACTTGAGGCAAAACAAAGGTTAAAAGGGTTAAATGTTTAGGTCATAGATAACATTTGCCAGTTGATTACTGACAAGAAACCTATTTATTTGTTATAAAAGTTAAAAAATCTAAAATTTTTGAATAAATATGCACAACTGGCAATATCTAAAAGATTTTTGGAAAAGAGATTATGAGAGAGGTTATTTCCTCTATTATAATAGCTATGATATGATATTCTTAAGGCCTATTGATAGAAGTTGTCCCTTCGTCATTTCACATAATATATGAGGGGAGATTATTTGTCTGTGTATAAAGATGAATACACTCTTTATAACAGGATCATATATCAGGTGGTTACCTTAAAGTTAAAATGTCATGAAGGAAAAAAAGGCCAAGATCCTCTAGTACTGCAAGATCTGCTACTGCGCTGCTCTGTGCTCTGGCTAGTGCAAAACACACTGCACAGCACTGTTAAACAGGTAACAGAAATTTCAGGTCGTTTATAAAATAAAATAAATATGATCAAAGTTTGCAGTGACAAATGAGAAAAAACGTTTCACGTTTTGCATTTCTGCATACAATTTGATTGCACTCGCGGAGTCCATGTGTGTGTGTTTGTCGTACATCAGCCCAACTCTTTTTCTCCTGCAGTATGTTTGTGCTGGGTCTGTTGCCTCCGTTAGCGCTGCCTCACACAATAACACAACAACGTGCAGGAGATTGTTTGCTCCTTTGCACAAAACAAAGCTGTGAAATGAGTAGGCCCAGTTGCGCATTCACAGATTTCGGCAACGATCGCAGCGCAAATGCTCCAAATCAAGCTTTTCTTCCAACATTTGCCATATGACAAATGAGAAAAATGTCTCCGTGAGTCTCTGGCCAGGTACTGAAGGGCCATGTGACATTTCCACATGATAGGTCAAGCCGTTGAGGAGAAAAACTAAATGAGGAATGACAGACAGACACACAGACTTTCCTTGATGTCCTAGTGGCTCTGAGTCCCTTATGTCTTGTTTTGTGTGTGTGCAGACTGTTTATCCTGGGTTCCTATGACAGAGAAACCTATGTTCACTGCACCTTGGAGCTGAGTAGCCACCAGTGGAAGGAGAAGAGTCGCAGCTCCATCAAACGGGTAGGTTCTCCTACCAGCTTCAATCTGACTTTACTTTTCTTTCCCCCCCTTCGTTTTCCTTCTCTTTTTCTCTGATTTAGGATTACACTGAATCATGTACATAAAACTACTTTTGGATTGTGCTTTTATCCAAATCTTTTTAAAGGTATTAATTGATGTTATTGTATAAAGTTACAAAAGTGAGTATTGTAAAATCACCAAAGCATACAAAGTAGTAAAGCCATCTCTGAAGAAGTGAAGGTGTGAATGCTGGATGTTGAAAAGCTGACGCTAAACAGGATTGCTGATGGAGTATGAAGACATCATGGAAAAGTGGGAATGGGCTTAATTAGTATATGAACGGGATTTTAAAGTTGAATAATACCCACAAAGTATAAAGATAGATGAATATTACAAAGTTTGAATTAAGTTTCTAGCTATAAGTATATAGCTATTAGTTAAAAGTCTTTAGTTAAATGTCCTTTAAATGGGCCACTCCATTGCTGACTTGAAGTTGTAAAAAGAAACATCTGAATGAGTATGAAGCCTTGAAAAAATGGCTGAGACTTCCCAGCACTCACAGATGCAAATTTCAAGGTCCACATCTGTAATTACATATGGACTGGAAAAAAAAATCTACATTTTCGTTAATTTTGGTGTTAAAATTACATAGAAAGGGGTACATTTGTCAATTTTTTTTTACCGACCCATATTAAAATCTGAAAAGATACATTGTATTTGCTGTCGTTGAATATTTAGATTTTTGAAAGTTGTTCAAAATCAGAAAAATGTTATATTTACACTTAACTTTTTGGAACGTACAACTGTGGAACTTCACCTGACAAATGACACTGGCTAATGTGTCCCTACTCGTTTCTTTTGTATTATAGTCCCAAACCCCCCGGAGAGATAACAAAATCTGTGTAATGTCATTTCTCTACCCAAAGATCTGTACCGGGTCAGAACCATGTTGGTAATATGATCGCCAATTCACAGAAATTCACAATCACTGTAAGGAAAAAATTTTACCAGTTGCTTAGGTCTGCCAGAGACAATAGACAATGGAGCCCGCTGAAATGAAAGAAATAACCGCATAGCTTTTCAAGCACGTCCTCTTGTAAAATGCTACATATTGGACACCTTGTCTTATTGACACATTGTTTAATGTTTATTTTCATCTCCCTTGCACTAATATGATTCTCCCATTGTTGACATTTGGAGTAGAAAAGAAAGATTTTCATGCCCCCTCTGGCGAACCTTTTTTATTTAATGTTGGCAATTTAGAGATATTACAGTTATTACATCAGGGCTTGTTTGGAAGTGACTAATGAGTGTTGTGGAAGGGAAATGTCAGACTTAATCAACCGGCTCCGGCTCCAGCCAAGCCTCGATGTTGCTATCCTCACACACTTCTGAATGACATTTGCAATGGCTCAGAGATTATTTGTATTCTGTTGAACTAATTGTACTGCTGTGTTGTGCCTTCACACAATGTTTAATGACTTTTTGAGGGCTCCTTTCGTCCAAGCAGGAAGCAATGAAATATCAGGTCTCGCTATAATCAAAATGAGCAACATTATCTTCACCGTCATTTCTCTCATTCCAAAAAATGACATTCATTGTAAATCTATAAAATAGATCTATTTATGTTTCTCTTTTTTTTATATATATAATCCTCGAGTTCAGATTAACATGTGTTTTTTCCAAATACAAATTATGTATAAATTGTACAGGAGTTTATTTTTTAAATTGAATTTATATTTAAAAAATAAAACAAATTGAAAGAAAACAAGCCTGGAAGCAGAGCGCTCCCTGTTGGAGACACTTTCCATTCCAAAAGAATATCTGATGTTGTGAATAAATCTTCATGGTTTAGTCCTCAAATATAATAAATGCTCCTTATTTATGTTCTTAAAATACATTCCATTAATATAAACTATCAAAATGTTGCACAAGCACACCTTTTTATATTCATGCAAACACATATACACACATCTTTCTCCTCCCTGATCCTATGGTCAGTTAATGGTGCAGCCAGCCATCCAATATGTAATGAATATGAGAATCGTTTCACACCAACACAACCAATACAGCCATCAGCACAGCCCCCTCTCCAAGTGGACCCACTTCAAAAGCACCTTCTTGTGCACCTTTCTTGTTAATATACCCATAGAAATGCACAGTCACAGTGGCATTTGAGCCTTATTTATCAGGCTTCTCCAGTCCGCATGGGCCCAGCTGGACTCCGTAGTAAGGCTTAAAGGCTCTAGCTTCTGGAAAAGGTTAATTCAACCATCTTTCTCTACCCTTTTTTTTCCCCCACTGATGATTGTTAGATATGAGCTTCCCTTGTGAAAACAGCAGCCTGTCTTGTTTAGGTTAATGGGGTTTTCATGCCATTTGAATGCTCCCTTATTTGTGTTGCCAGTGTGAGCCACTCCACTGCTTTTGACTGCACCATGTGTGCATATTCCCAAGGAGAGAGCCACCTCCTCTGTTTAACAGGCTTTTCAGGGCCTGTATCTCTTTGTTCCAGACGGAAATCACTGTTTATTTTCTGCCTCAACAAAAGGAAGTCCTAACACCAGTTTTGAATGAGCCGTATTAGAGACACAAGGTGGTTTTTAATGAGCTTTTTTTGTTGGTTGTTTTCAAATGACAAATATTTTTTATCCACTTTGTTTATTTTACATTATTTTATTAGGGGTGCAGCGACACGTACGTAGCCTTATGATTTGTACCTTTTTTTAAACCAAAACATTGTTACATGTAAGATGCACAGAAAAACCAAAACAAAATAATGTCTAAAGTTTCTGAAATTAGCCTTTTGTAATTTTATTATAAAATATACAGTATGACGTTTATTCATTCTGTTGTTATATGACATACAATATTTAGCTATTTATTTTTATTTTTTATATTTGTTTGTTAGAATAGCTGTTTAAGGTTATATCAATAATGCTTTTACATTTGCTGGTGGTAACCTTGATCATTTGAGGCTTGAAAAAGATTGTTGACATCTCCCCGGCCTCATATTGGTCAATTTCTTTCTTCAGCCACTTCATTGTTCTGTGTGTGCTTGCCTGTGCACACCAGTGGAACACTTGTGAACTGGGTAAATGAAGGCCTTTTCCATTACATTGTGGCATTAGACAGGTTTTTATGTATTTATTATCACTCATATGCGGTGTGTTGAGGTTGGGGGATGGGGACTCTGTGTTTGCACATCTGCCCCGTTGATTCCATCGCCAGCCTGAAGTGCTAATGCCTGCTGACAGCTTGACTGAAGGGACATACAACACGTGTGTGTATGTGTGACCATACACAACAGTTCAACATTGGTTTTACTGGGAGCTGCTTAGCTTTATGTCGTGTGCAAAGAACATGTATTTATGGTTGTATGAGGGCTGAATGTTCTAGTGGCAGAGCCCAAATTCAGCCAGTCAGACTTGAAAGAGGGCGTAATTCTCACCACAGACTTTTTAAATTTTTAAATTTTATATATATATATATATATATATATATATATATATATATATATATATATATATATATATATATATATATATATATATATATATATATATATATATATATATATATATATATATATATATATATATATATATATATATATATATATATATATAGTTAATGTGGTAGAATCAGGACATACTGTATGAGCATCATGAAAATGTAGACATGTGTTCCCAACTTGGCCAGCAACTAGGAGATGAGAGACAAACATGGAAATTGTACAATAGAGAAAATGAAGGATGTGTACGGTCAATGCTTCTAACTTTGACCTCAAAATCTAATACAGCTGCATTAAGCTAAGAAAATACTTCACACAGTTATCAGAACTTCATAACATTGCACATGTCAAATTATGATGCATGCAAACTGTAATTTTTTTTACACATTTTCTATATGAATAGTATGAAATTAAATGCATTTTAAAGGTGACTAGTAAGAAACTTCCAACTGACATTTTATGATTGAACATACTTTATTACTATAAATAGAGATAATGAAATCTAGAGCCTGACTCCACATTGCAACAATTATAATTATATAAAATGACCATACAAAACAAATACTGTATTAGTTGAGTCATCTATAAGCTTAGTAAAAAGCAGTGAAACTTGTGCCAAAATGAAATGGCAATATAAACTAAAGCACTTTCTGTGCAAGGACAGAAATGTAAGAGTTCAAAAGTAGACACAATGGAGTCAACATCCGGGGTCATAATGGATGTTGAGCATCTGAAATTGTATTTCAAGCAAGAATGGGGAATCAGTTTGCTTTCAAAATATCAACAATTAAAGCTGTGGTATGTGTTTTCTGATTGGTCAAAGTTAACATGAGCTGTACACTTTGACCAATAATAGCGAGGCTCCGATTCTCTGTTCTTATTGGCTGTTGGGACTGTCCATTCACTTTGGCACGATGTTGTTGGTGTAGAGCGTGTCAGGGAGGGACCATAGGGGAGGGACCAAAGAGAACAAGTGGAACGGTTGAGGTATTTGTATTCGAATCTCTATCCCAACTGCCATTTTCTCCCCAAATCCTCCACCCCAGCTTTAATGTCCTCAGTTCCCAAACGCTTACTCAGTGTTGTTAAAAGAAAGGGTCATGTAACACAGCAGTAAACATGCCCCTGACCCAACTTTTTTGAAATGTGTTGCAGGCATCAAAGTTAAAATGTGTGTATATTTACAATAAACAAAGTTTATCAGTTCAAACAGATACATATGATGTGTCTGTACTGTTATTTATTGAATACATGTCGGAAAGGATTAGGAAGTTATCACATTCTGTTTTATTCACATTTCACATAATGTCCCAACTCTTTCGTAGTTAGGGTTGTACCCAGTGTTAATTTCGTAGACTAAGACTATGACGAAAAATATTCGTCTACGAACCTTTTTCACGGACGTAAACTAAATAAAAACTAAATAAAAAGGCAGAAGTGATGACGAAGACTGAGACTAATTTAACTGACACTATAGTCTACGAATAGGAACTAGACGAAACCGTTAGGGCGGGACGAATGGAGAAGAGATCCAATCAGAACTACTCTTTTTGTGGGACAAGTTGGGAAGAAATCCAATCAGTGCAAAGCAGCGAATGCAACCCTGTGTCGGTGAAAATCGACGGGAGACCGCGCAGGTGTGAGCGGGTGGAGTGAGCCGCTGTGCTGAAAAACTCTGCGGTATGATGGACAAAAATGATAGTCAGGGATATCCTGCCCGTTAACGATGTCTAGGGGAACGGCTAAGTTCCGCGATCTTTTTGTAGTAGGCTCTGTCTCGAGTTTGAATACACAGAGCCATGTGAAACTGCCGCCTCCGTCCGTTAGTTTCTGTTTTTAAGTTACAATCAACTCCGACGCATGGACAGCGTTCAATTAAAACCTCTAATTGTATTATCTTAAAGGCTTTGATGCAAAAGAAGTCCGAACACACAGCGGCAGCAGTGTTGCTTAAAGGAAGGCGCAGTTGCTCAAATTTATCAGCACCTCAACTGCGTGCTGCTGCTGCTGCCCAGGGGCGGCCTTAACGATCTCGGGGCCCGTTTCAAGACCTATTGTGGGGCCCCCCACTTTTTAAAAATATTTTCATATATTTTTTTTTTTTATAAATAATGCTTGTGCATGCTCCCCGCAAAAAGAAAAAAGATTGTGGAATCCAGTTGGTTCATAGACAGATCATGAGATAATGGACCCCCGGGCACAGGCTCTTAAAGCCCCCCCTCCCCCCTGTCCAGTCAGGTACACTGATTTTATGTGAGATTATTACTAATGAAATAGAATACATGTTTTGTATTACAACCATTAAATCTGTGTCTGTATTGCATATTCAAACCTTAATACCATCAATGAAGAAAACACTTAGTCGACGAAGTCCGCTGTAGATTTAGTCAAACTAAAATCTGCTTATATTTAGTAGACTAGACTAGACTAAGACTAAAATATTTTAGATGACTAGAATAGGACTAAGACTAAATGGTGTGATATTCAAAAGACTAAGACTAAATCAGAATTTGCTGCCAAAATTAACACTGGTTGTACCTAAAGATGTTTTATCTTTTTGTTCAGTCATATCTTGAATACGTGAGAGTCCTGTCCACAGCCGTCACCCTCACCTCAGGATTAGCCATAGCACTACCTTTTATCCTCCCAGTTTCTATTTCTCACTCACTCACACACACGCACGCACGCACACACACACACACACACACACACGCACAGAGCACCAGTCGGGCTTGGAGAGGAAGAACAGGCAATTTTGTGCAGCAGGTGATTTTAGCTTCTGTGACGCATGATACACACACACACACACACACACACACACACACACACACACACACACCCCCACCCCTCTTCCCATCACAGTGGTTGTTTGATGTTCCACTATGGTTGTGTCTTTAATCTGCCCCGGACAACCGATGAAAGACAGTTTGTTGAGGAGGCTCACACACACGTACGCACACACACCTTACCGTCAGCTAGTGCTCAAAGCAGCAGACAGGCATTCCATTCAGGATTTTCTGGAGAGAAAGGAGTTGTTTAAATCATTTCTACAGTATGATTATATCAATATATAATGATGTATTGTGAGGTACATTTTTTTTTCAACAAAACATTTGAGTAATCTGCTGACGGATAAAATAAAAAATGGAAGTGCATATTGCTATTTAAATTAATTACTTTGCTATTTTACAATACTTGAGTTTGGGGGGAGTGAATGTTTTTATTATTTTATTTATTTTTTGTTAATTAAGTTTTTATATATAGGGGAGAACGAGGTAATCTGAGACACTTTTTACATTTGCTCCCCTCTAAGCGAGCTAAAATGATTTATCACTCAAATTTACACATTTCCCATTAATTCAGGATATTTCCTAGAAATGGGCATTAGCAGAATTTTTTCAAGACAAAGGGCACTTAAAATATGATTGTTTTAAAAGAAGATGTCATGTGTCTCACTTTATCCCAGCTGTGGGGTAAACTGAGACAGACCAGAAAAATCAAGGGGGTAAACTGAACCGCTTTTTACACTCTGAAACTACCATAACAACACAAATTGTAACAGTTAAAATCCTGACAGCTAGCTTGAAAACCAAGTATTACAAAACTAATGTCGGACTAGTAACAGAATCATGGGGTTTGGTCAAGTAAGCAAAAAAAAAATTCTAAACACTTGAAAGTAACTCTGATCAAATACAACATATAATTCATATTCAATAATTAACATTCAAGGGGCGCCCTTAGCTCAGTTGGTAGGCCCCCCCCCCCGGGCCGGGCCCAGCAGCAGACCCGGGTTCGATTCCCGCCTGCGGTCGTTCTCTGCATGTCACTCCCCTCTCAGTATGGGGGTCAGAACACAGGACCCTTAGAGCCAGCTAGTGTCTGGGAGTCAGAGAGAAGGACAATCAGAACCAGAACAGTCTGGGACTCAGAACAGGACTAGACCCAGCTGTCATTTTCCATCTTTTGAGTCTTTTTTCTGCATTTGTTTCATTGAATAAAGAAATATGTCTTAGAGTCTATTGGTGTTAAAGGTCACTCTCCTGTCCCCCACACACATACATGCCCTTGCTGACACCCCTTCAACCATATAACCCCCACCTCCACATTGTCTTTTGTCTTTTCAAACTACTGTAGTTTCCTTGCTACCTCAAATATAATGGATTCATTAAAAGAGGGCACAGACACTGTCTCACTTTACCCCACAGCATTTGTCTCACTTCTCTACACTGCCACAATTTGAGAAAAAACTACCTCTCTCAGCAATTCAGGCTAATCTTCAGTTTTCATCATCACATGGTTTCATATGTTGGTAGTTCATTAACATGTATGATATAAGTTTTTCTACCTGAATCAATTTGATTAGGCACCACAATCAATTAAGTTGACAGCAAGAAAATTTACTTTTACATGCAAAATACCTATTTTGGTGAAAAAAAACATGCTTACCACAGCACCATGAGGTCCTCTCTTTCAGGGCCATGGGGAAATGAGAGGGGCTTGAAAACATATATCTCACATGACCACAAATGTTTTCCGTTGCCTAGATACAGGGGGTGGCTCACATTACCCGATGCCTCAGATTCCCCCTATATATATATATATATATATTAAATCTTTTTAAATACATAAGATGTTTGGACAGCTGTTTTTTCATTATATAAACTGCGTAATATCTCAGTTTTCTGCAATAAAACGAATTAAGGTAATCGGACTCTTTTGAAAACTTTTGACTCTGTTCATCAAAATGCATTGAGTTTTGATATTCAGCTTCTAAAAAGTAATATGGCGGGGGCTTTTAAAAAGAACTCAAATGTGTATGAATAGTAATCTAAATAAATGAAATGTGGCAAATGCAAATAACACTAAAAGAAAAATTGGTGGTACGCTGTGGGGCCGCCCACCCTGGTGTCACTATATATCATCATATAACCTAACCTTGAGAAGAAGAAATATAACATATGTCTTGCAGTTTAGCCTCTTCCAAGTCAGGCCCCTCCCTTCTGTAACATTCTCATGCTCTGTAAAGGTCTTTACTAGGGATTTCTGAAGATTGTATGTTGACAAATCACTTTGTCAAAATCAGTGAATATCTCCTCACAATCTGCTAACTGTCCGTACTGTGTGTGTGCTGAAAAGAAAATCTGGTGTTAATACACAGCCTAGGCTCTGTAAACTGGTATGTAAACAAGGGAATGTAAATCAAGTGGGCCCTGTCCCTTTGTCTACGTACCAGTTTACAGAGCCTAGGCTGTATGGACAGGTAGCAGATTGTGAGGAGATATTCACTGATTTTTTTAAAAAACATTCTCCAGAATGACCTAGTATGCCTTTAATCTGTAAAGTATGTGAATCTGCTTTGCCTCTCCTTCAGAGAAACAGGGGCTGGAGCAGCATTTGTTTGTAATGTCAACATGCACATCTAGCACATAATCCAATAATATCCCAAGGGTAGCCTATCACCTTTTGTCATTTTTTCGCAAACGCACACATTGACTTGTGTGGCGAGTGACACATTCATCACCCATTTCCGGCCCTTGTCACGCCAATTAAATGTCCTGTTTCTAATTCTGTTTGACAACAAGCTTGCGTCGCTGCTGAAAAACCGATTAAAGACATGAGATGTTGGTCCCACAAGCTTGTTTGTTTCAAATGGCTTCTTCCCATGGATCAATTCACATCACAGGGAAACGTAATAGAGCAGCCGCCATGTGCATGACACACAGAGCCACAGCCACATTACAGCTCTCTGGCTATTTTCATTTAGAACGTTCAAGGCGTGGTCTCTCATTAAGAGGAGAAATGACTTGTTAACTTGTTGCAGTCAAAAATGAAGCACTGATTGATTTGTAATTAGCCAGCTCCAAAGCCAGACATGTATGTAGCTGAATACAGTATTTGTTTATTTTTAAAGTGTAACTAGTATGTTTAGATGAATATTCTTCCTGTTATTTGTACTCTGGAGCCTTTGAGGGAACATTTTGTCTTGCTGGACTTTTTTGAGTGTTTTAGCCTTACAATGCATGCATAGTCAATGTTTAGAATGAAATGTAAATTATATTGTGTGATTAAAAATAACTTAATAGCAGCTTAAATTATATACACTATATTATCAGTCTGTATTTAGTAAAATATTTAGTTTCCTGGAAAGATCTACATGAATGTAGTTTGGTACAAATTCAAATAGGAATTATAGGAATCTCAATTGAATAGGCAAAATGCCATACTTTAATATTTGTTTCTTCATTAGTTTATTCATGTAGTATTGCAAATGTTGTACTCCTCTATGTCGAACTGTATGCATTCCTGTAGACAACACATGCCTGTAGACTTAAATACTTTTAGCTGGAGATTAATTGTTATCATGTAAAGTTGGAAGGGTACCACTACCAACTTGAAAACTCAAATACTTAAGCATCACCAAACATTTCAACGTATACATGCTTTGTTTGATCAGTCATATTTTTAAATTGTGTACCATCCTGCAGGGTAACCAAAAACCGTCGGTTCATATTGCTTGTACGAAAATCCCTCTAATTTTAAAGTAACTCAGAGATAAGGCTCTCCATTGATCTGATTTGCCCCTTGTCTTTCCATTTTAAAGGATCTGACAACTGACATGACGTAGTAGGTTGGTCTGCTTTTCTTTCTCTATGTCCAGTGCTATTCACAGTGATGGCAACCACTGAGTATGTGTACTGTTTCCACTTATTCTCCTCAACCCAAAATGATATCACATGTAGCATGCAGCAGCACAGCCAAATGAAATCAAGCATTCGTTTTTCTCATACTCTTTCCCCCAGGACTCTCTCATGGATATGGGGGGTTTCTGCTGGTTTTTAAGAGCTTTTCTATGGGAGTTGAAAAGGTACTAGAAGAGAGGAGAAGATAAGGACCTGTAGTCTGTTTACCTATAGGCTGAAATGAGCTTAGAAAACTGTGTGAATGTTAAATGAATGATAAGCAAATGTCTCGTGGTCAGATAACTTCTAGGTTTCCCAAGATAGAAAATAACACTTTGGCAATCCCGGTGCAAAGCAAACTGGTGAGTTCGCCGAGGGAGATAGGCAGAATGTATGTGCCGTTCAAAGGAGTGGGAAAAGATTGAAATGCCAACTTGATAATGAGGAAAAAATGGTGTCTTACTCTGTTCTAAGCCAATGGGTAGCAGTTTAGAATGTAGTCTGTCATTTAATAAACTTTGATGAAGTAACAGTCATCGTGACAGATCCTTATTTCTATAAGGCCAGGAACAATGACAGTGCTACAGAAAGGGACTGTGTGTGTGTGTGTGTGTGTGTGTGTGTGTGTGTGTGTGTGTGTGTGTGTGTGTGTGTGTGTGTGTGGGCGACCAAACCAGTGTCTCTCCATACAAGTGCAAATTAGGCAAAGCACCTTTTTTGTTTGCCCGCGTCTCCATAACAACTCCTTTGTTCCTCGGTCCTTTTGAAAACCTGCTTCCCTATGATAAAAAGACAACTTGAGAATTCAGATTGAGCGACACAACAAACACTGTAGTAAAAGTAACTTCACAGCGATTTTTACCCCAAAACACATCATCTAGCATCCACCGCTACATTGCGCGTCAATCCATTTCTCTAGGTTGTGAGTCTCTTGAGTAATTCATATCTGCTCATTCATTCTGTGTAGTTGTGTTAGGTTGTAAAATGGCTGGCGTATGGGGAGTGGTTGTAGTGGTCTAGGATGGCTGGAGGTGTTCAATGGATATTATACCCTGCCTTCTGAATCGCATACTCTTTCTTTTTTCTATTCTACATACTACATCTGACCATAAAAAATAATCTAGTTAGGATGCAGTAGGCATACTATTGGGACATACTTTTACTTATTTATTTCATCATAACATTGCGCCTTGATCTTGCCTCTTGCTTTTATATCCGTCGCATCCCCGTTTGTTTTCCTATGGAGGCTCCGTTGAAGTGACGTCACTTCAGGTTCGCACTGGATTATGGGTAAGAATAGCCCAAAAAGGAAGCTTTTTTTTCCAACACTAAAAATTTGGCCAGATGTAGTAGACATCCGGGTCTTTCTAACCATCCTAAATCTGGCCACAAGAATCGGGCATTCTAAATCTTTTTTCTACCATACTAAATAGTAGAAAGTATGCGATTCGGACCGCAGGGATTGAGTTAATCATAAATGGAGATGCAGAGAGTAAACTCCTATGTTTTTGCATTCATAACCCTCTTTATATTAGCATATATATAGCAGGCTACTGATTGTAGGTCAGTGTAGTTTATTTTAACAGAAGTTGATCCAGAGTGCAACAGTGACGGCTTTTAAACGTGAAATGTCTCATCATCCCTGTAACTCCACTGTTCACAACTCCCCCCCCCCTTCATAAAATCAAGTGCAGATGCTGATTTTCTTTATCAGTGTAGCTATCACGGTTTTCCCTAGGTTTCCAAAGTGATTAGGTATAGCCTGGTATGCAGGTGGTGGTGCTTTGGGGGTTTGAAGTTATTACTAATTATATGCATGTCCCTTTGTTTCATTTGCATGTCCTTTTTTAACTTAATGCCTCTTAAATGCATCCTCTTTAGTGTTTTTTTTATCATGTGCTAAATACATCTAATTAAAAGAAATTATCAAATCCGTCAAACTATATTGTTCAGTAACGTAATGCTCCATCAGCAGTGTGCAGTGGCGTGCACAGACATTTTCGGGGGCAGGTGCTCAGTGCAAAAAAAGGGCACAATATATTCTATCGATGAATGACCAAATCATTTTAAGGTTACTTGTACAAAATCCCCCCCTGGCCTAATGACTTTTAATACCCGGCCACACATACAGTGATTCTCACAGGTTTTTGGGAGACTGTGTTTGGGACCCTGGACCTTCTATGGGGAGTCCGGGGGAATGGTCCCCCGGAAGAAAAAATGTGAACCTTTTAAAGTAAAATTCAATCAATCTGGTGCACTTTGAGAAGAAAACTAAGGCTAAATCACCTGTGTCAATGTGGGCTATTTAGTACTATATTCTGGAATAATTTGGAGACACAGATTACCAAAAAGCAGAAAGAAAAAATGTACATGTTTGAAAGTTTAGGGATTTCCTTCTCTCTTTGAAGTCTTCGTTAGGCCCCTGATCTCCGTACTCCGTAAAAAAATCTTTATTACTTTCTTTATTTTTTATTAATCGGGGCATTGTTATCACCCGCATTTAATCATCGAGTATTTATAGATGGTCATGTCAGCATGGGCAAGATACACTGCTAAAAAAGGGCACTTGATTGGTCCAGGGGGCAAAGGGCAGGTGCTCAGGCACCACTTGGTGTCTACCTGTGAGCGCCACTGGCAGTGTGGACATAGAGTGAGAGAGACGCACAGGAACACTTTAGATTGGATCTGGTATCTTCAGCTGTATTGTCGGACATGACCTATCAGCCGTTTATCGTGACACTTTTTATCTTGTTAATTCTTCAGTAATGTATTATTTCTCATGTTGATGTTATTAGACAGACATTAGACAGTGATATATTTATTCGACAACTGCACAAACTAAGGGCTGTACTTTTTTTCCCCCATATTTCTCCACTGTATGATTTTATAATTAACCGATTCATATGATCGGAAACATTATTGCTGATATAATATGGCCAATTTGAATTTCCTGTATCATCTGATATTATTCTGTATTCTGTTTGACCCCAGCTCACGATGACAATAATGGCTCAAACACTGCTTTATTGATGTAATATCTCACACAAAAATACGTAATATGCGTGACTTTTAACCAGACTTAATAAGTGCCTACGTAAAACACCTGTTCGGCTTGTGGCCATGCACCCCCCAGCCCCTCAGCCCACTCCACCCCCATCACAAGCTGGGCTGCTAATTGAATGTGGCAGGGAATTGCTGTGCACTTGCCTCCCAGCGACTTGTACCCTATAACCATACACAAATCGATCTGACATGTGGTATTAGATTAAATTACCGAGCAGTGCAGTGACGGGGAAAAGGATTTGTTCAACTTCCCCCTCTCTCTGTCTCACACGCTGACTGGAGAGCACAGGGATGTTCAACCAAGCAACAAGCTGCTCCGTCTGTGCTGTTCAACAAACCTGGACTAGCCCGCAGCTAGCCACCTCGCCCTGTACACTTTCAGTATATATGAATAACCCTCTCATGACGTAGCTTTGGAATCCACTATCAGCCACTCAACTCAAATATGGATGTACATTTTCTTTTATATAATCTGCAGAAAAAGAATGTGGAGGGTTTTTCCCCCAGAAACGTTGTTGGGCATGGTAGTCAGTAACACTGCAAGATTTGGTTAAATGGTGCGATTAGGATTATAGTTGACAATATTGCTGTATAATAAATGGTATTAGGCTACTTTCTTGGTTTTCAAGGGAAATACAGAGATTATTGATAGTTTTGAAATGTTTTTTCTCAATTTAAAACATGAAAATATTAAGTAGCATAGAAAATCAAATAAAAAACTGTTTTCTCAATAACTGACTGTTTACAAAATGTTATACATTGTATTTGTCTGATAAACACCCAGTTGTTTCCTGTTTATTGAGCAATGAATTGAGTGAGTCACTTATGAATCACTATTTTGAATGAGGCTACATTTCCTCTCCAGCATTTAACTATTAAATTCCTTGATGTCTGCACACATTCACACAGTGAAGTGATCATTTTTAAATGTTTAGCTAATCAAAAAGTACACTGTATTAAAAGAGCAAACATAAATGTAAGCAAACATTACTCAAATAGGATGAAATAGTGCATTTGCTGGGGACTATTTTCAGTGGTGAATTAATCCACACGTTTTTCGAGTGAGGGAGCAAAATGATGTGTGTCGCAAGTGTAACAGAAAATGTCATAGATGTATTTTATTACAATGAGGGTTTTTACTTAGGGGATCTATTTGAGACTTATCCGGGTCAAGGTTCCTGGAGATGAAGGAGAGAACTTTAAAGCCATGATGGCTGCTATTTGAACATATTAACCTTTCATTTGTTCTGCGTGCTAGTGCAGATAAAAGAGAGGCAGGATTTACTGAAATGGATGGAGAAGAGCTCCATTTACATCTGGCCAGTGGATGGTTGCTACGTTCTTTGTTTGTGTTTTCTGCTCAGAGACGAGAAAGCAAAGGCCTGCCTGTTGTCTTAGTCGATGTTAACAAGGTTAGTCCAGTCACTGCTGCCCAGGCCCAAGATAAAGCTCCACTACACAACAATTAAACTCTGCAATTTAGAGGAGCTCAAAAACAGTTGGTTGATCTCAGGAAAGTCCAGATTTAAGATGAAATACTTTATTGCCACGTCGACAGGGTTGATTAGCAATTGAGCATCAACAACAAAAATGCATAAAACCACTCACTTATAAATACATATAACACATACTAAATAAAGTTACAAAATAATTGAATGATGACTGTTAAACAGTTAAACATCCTTCAAATGAGACAACCAGATATTATAAACAATTAGTATAATGTGTGCACGCAACCACACACAGATACAGGGATGACATGCATTTTCAGAAAGCACACTGAATTTTTTTTTTCATATTTTTATTTATCTGCATACATAGGCCTACATGCATGCACATATACAAAACAGTCAAAAAACAAAATAAAAAAAGCAAAACAATTCTATACTAATAATGGTAATATAATGATAAGACGAAAAAGAAAAAAACAAGAAATTATAATAATTAAATAAAATAATTTAAAATGATAACATCGTCCCATTATCATTGTTGACAACCTTCTTTAGATAATTCCTCCAAGCAACAGATCAATGGAACCCAAAATTCATGAAAAATATGGCCGCGATTAAATTTTTCCAAGGTTAGTTTCTCTACTAGTAAAAATGTTGAGATGTGGTCCAAAAACTACTTGAAGGTAGGCGGAGATTAATTTTTCCAAAAAATTAATATACATTTCTTAGCAAAATATGTTATTATAATTAGTATTCTGCATGTTCTTCTATCTAACTGATCATCATCCTAATGTTCCTTTTTACATCTCAGACACTTTTAGTTGAGTTATCAGTTGAGATTGTTTGCATTTTTTTTATTTTTTTTTTATACATTTCTTTGGGCATGTTTATGCTTTATTTGATAGTGCAGAGAGGCAGAGGTGAAATGGGGCAGAGAGGGGAGTGACATGCAGAGAACGACCGCGGGCGGGAAGCGAACTCGGGTCTGCCGCTGGGCCCGGCCCGGGGGGGGACGCCCTACCAACTGAGCTAAGGGCACTCCGATTGTTTGCATCTTTATTGGTGTGAGATAGAATGTATGAATGAACTTTAAATTAGCTTCCTTGATTTTGTTATTTGTTTATGGGAAATGTATTCTTTCACAAATGTTTGACCAACTATTTTCATTTAAAACCAACCACACAGTACGGACCAAGATGTTGGTGCTTGATTTTATGATTCTGCCTGGCTAATTCAACCTTATATTTTGCTAGTAACTACAGAGACTGGTTGTTGTCTTACACACACATTTCACTGTCATTTGGCCCTTAGCGGGTGTTACCATCAGATCCTGATGCCAGCGCTGAGTGGCCACTTCCTGCTTCTCACGCATCGACTTTTAAGCTAGTTATTATTATGCCCTTTAAGAACAGCAGAAAGGTCATTCAGTTCTACTTGGGGCCCAATTATACAACATTTTGACAAATTGAAGAATCTTTCGTCAGACTTGTAGCTCGGAACCTTTCTCAACCAGCTTTCCTCCCTTCTGTCCTTTTTCATTTATTATTATAATAATCATTGTTACTATTATTACTATTTTATTTGTACTTTATTCTTAAGTTATCTTTTATTATTATTTATTAACTGACACAAACACATGTCCTCCTGCACTGTATTGCTTTGTTTGTGCGCTTTACTTGAATCACTCTTTGTCATTTGAGGTAGTGTGTTTGTTCACCATTTAGGGGGAATGTTTTTGGGGTATAAATGCAAAAGTTTCATTTATATTCTGCATGTATTACATGTACATTGTATTATATACATTGTATTGTTGTACTTTTTTTCATTCTCGGAATAAAAACACTAAGCTAAAAAAAGAACAGCTGCAAGGTGAGAGTAGGTGCTGAATATCACTAATTGGAGTTGCTTTGTGTATATAGGCTAGCTGCACCACTGGCTTCAATTGTGTCTACAATAGATTTACAAAGGAGAGAACATAAGTCCATTCTGCTGAAGTGCAAATAGTAATACTGTCTCTTACGTGGTACACATGACCAATATATGCACACCCACAGACACTTAAATCTACCAAACTATGTCTGCACACACACAACTCTGGTGATACTACAACACTTGTTTCAAAGATAGAAAGATGAAAGGTTTACCTTCTATTTCCTGGGTATCTGCTCTCGTAAACTCTCATTCATCATATAGTTCAAACCTGGAAAGGGAAAGTTTCTTCTGCCCAGAAGTACAAATTTACTATAATACATCTAAGGACAATGCATTAAAAACATGTGTTTTATGTTCATACTTTGGTAATGGACATGCGTTGAAACCACTATTGGTGCATTTGTTTTCTAGTGTGATGTGATTTCTTCTTTTTTTCTTTTGACTGGCTGCTTTATGCTATTAGGTCAACTCGAATTGTCTAAACAATGTTTCCAGCAGCTTCTTGAATCCGTGCCACACACTTTGCAGGCTTTCCTGTGGGCAAAAGGGCTTCCTAACCAATATTGGCAAGGAGCAGCTAATAAAGTAGCTTCTACATGTATGCTAATATGTTAGACATTCATAAAAAGGTATGGGTCAAACATTTGCCTTATGAAATCTGACGATTTACAGCATTGATCCTGTGAGACTGACTGAATTATCAGTTGCATATTGTGGATAAATGTGTTATTTTCCAAGTGATTTTCAATCATCAGTTGTTGTTGTTGTTGTATACAGCCTTGACATTCAGAGTATTTGTGAACAGAACCTTCCTGTGCACTAAGTAATGGTCACTGTCTGATGTGAGGCTGAATAGGTCTTTAGCCTCAACCTTTTTACCCACAGCAGCCTGTTGCCTGTGCAATGTTGTTATAGTCTTCATTGTAGAGCTTTAACATGGCCAAATCAAATTACACTTCAAGCCGAAACACACACACACACCCCTAACGGCCTCCACACACATCCTGCGTCTACCTCTGAAGCGCGTCGCCTTACCTTACTGCTCTGACGGCCGTCTGCAGTGTGTCTGAGGTTGGATGTGTGGCCGCTCTAGGTTGATTACACGGTCAGTGACAAAAAGGCAGACGCACAGTAGAGGTAGGATGTGTGTGGCAGAAGCTCTCAGCAAGGAAAAGAGTCTCTTGAGTCCTTGCACAGGCATCATCAGAGAATCTAACATCTAAAGCCTTGAACGTTATTGATGAACTAGAGTTATTTTGTTGCAAGAACCACTTACACAAACACATTCTTTGATGTGGCACAAGTGGTACAAATCATTTAGGAGAACTTTTCAGCCATTTTCCCATATTTGGAATTTGATAATAAGGCTCACTGTCTGTGAGTAATGTACGAATGGTCTTTCTTTCCCCCTGTAGAAAGAACCACATCATAATGCTTTAATCTGAATTAATTTAGAGAATAACCAAAATCAACTTAAATCCGATCTTCAACCCCACAATGACCCAAAGCACTTGGCCAAGACAAAGCTGAAGTGGCTAAGGGACTAGTCTCCCCATCTTCCAGTAAGAATGGGATTACTTCCTGAATCAAGGTGAACAAAACCTGGTGTGTATACAAGCTTTAATTTGTGCAAAAAAGTGAAGTGTACTGAATACTGTATATCTACCAATCTATCTGTGAGAGAGAGACAGATATTTTAGTGTCTTTGTTGTCTACTATGTGATGCAATAAGAGTGGACCATCCCTCAGCCGTCAGAACCCCCCCGCCCCCCAAACTTCCTTGTCAGCTTGTATAGATCATCTGCTTATTCACGGCCGGCCCTAACTCAATCACTGCCTTCCACCAGAACCAGAAAGACAAATGGCAGCTGGGGAAATTACAGTAATTCGTCTCTGTCTACCCACATCATGTTGGCTCCTTTTTTCTGTCTTTTCAAACCAGAACACCTGTACCATCTTCATCCCCTTGCTTCTCCTCCTCCAACTCATTTACTTATACTTTGTACCCGGAAATACTGCACACATCTCAATTATTCCAACAAACCCAGTTTTAAATTGCATTGCCCACCATCGATCATAAGCATAGTATACGCATGAATGTCAAACGACCTGTCAGAAATGAACCAGGACAACCCTGCATCACAACAGGTGTTCTATACACAGGTGGCATATCCAACTTGGACTGTCTGCAGTGGCTGTTATCAAAGCTGCTGGGGGTTGAATTTAAGCTCTCTCTCTCTCTCTCTCTCTCTCTCTCTCTCTCTCTCTCTCTTCTAGCACATAATTGCCACTTTCAGTTTGAGTATCTCATCAAAAAGACAGATGTCAGTGTTGCACCTGCATTTGTCAATTTACATGTTATTCTTATTCTCGCTGTACCTGTTGTTAGTTGTGGACTTTTAACATAAAGAAATACAGGTGCATCTCATATTATTAGAATATCAGGGAAAAGCTTCTTTTTTTTGTCATTTAATTCAAAAAGTGAAAGATCCATACTGTCTAGACGAATTAGACAAAGTGATATATTTCAGGCATTTTTTTGTTTAACTTTTCAGGATTCCGGATTACAGCTCATGAAAATCCAGCAACTCAAAATATTAGAATATTCCACATGGCCAATCAAAAACTGGATTTATAATACATAAATGTCAACCTTCTGGAAAGTATGTTCATTCATCCATTCAACACTTGGTCTAGGATCTTATGTTGCATGAATTATTGCATTAATGCAGCGTGGCATGGTGATGATCAGTCTGTGGCACTGCTGAGGTGTTATGAAGCCCAGGTTGCTTTGATAGTGGCCTTCAGCTCATCTGTATTGTTGGGTCTGGTGTGTATCATCTTCCTCTTGAAAATACTCCATAGATTCCCTATGGAGTTCAGGTCAGGAGAGGTGTATGGCCAATCAAGTACAGTAATACCATGGTCAGTCAACCAGTTACTAGTGGTTTTCACACTGTGGGCAGGTGCCAAATTTTGATTTGCTGTAAACTGTAATTTGCCAAATTAAACAAATATGGGCCTGAAATATATCGCTTTGTCTAATGAATCTAGAATTTATGGAAATTTCACCTTTTGATATTCTAATAATATGAGATGCACCTGTGTATATACAGCAGTTGATTCATTGCTCACCTAGATGCCTTAACCTTAACAAAGTACTTAAGAAAAACATTTCAAACGAGTACATTCTATACAGTTGTTAGAAATGCCATACTTATTTATTTTCTAACATACCGATTTATGTTAACCAAACGTGTATAGCAGTTTTATGGATCACCATAGCTAACAAAACTTTACCATAACCTTCAGAATACACTAAACCCTGTATACTCAAATCCCTTCCAATTCTTAATATGTACAATAATCATTATCCAAATCCATAGAAGTCAACACATTAAAGTTTGAAACATGAGGTTAAGAGAGTACATACTACATTTCTGCTTTGTGCTGAAAAGGGGGGATTAAACCTTTTACCATCATGAATTGATGATGTTTTTGTTCACTACTATCTTAGCCCTTATTTTGGGACAATAAGTCATGAACATAAATGGCCCACTGCCTCTAAGTGAATACTGGCCTTCATTGTTAAATGTTCTCTTTCCATGTACGCATCAGACGGAGGTTGTCAAGGGGCCATGTGGCAGTGTGGGGATGACGTTCAGGCATGTCCCTGCCAGCGAAGGGGATGCCGTGCACGTCAGCATTGAGACCGTCACGCCTAACTCCCCTGCGGCCACGGCAGACCTGCAGAGGGGTGATCGGCTTATTGCCATTGGAGGTCTGAGATGTGGCACGATTGTTCATTAAGCATACAATGTTTGAGACTGCTATTCATTTATTTGCACTACCTGATTGAAATTGTACCTGTTCTTATTTTCTGTCGACAGGTGTCAAGGTGACATCCTCGGTTCAAGTGCCGAAACTGTTGAGGCAAGCTGGAGACAGGGTGGTGGTACTGTACGAGAGACCGGTTCGTCACCAGGCTCACTCTTATGGAAGCCTTGGAACTCTCCAGGAAGGATTGGGGCAGCTGGAAGAAACAGGATTTATTCCCCAGCCTGGGGGTTATGAGGAAGAGCCAGCCCCTATCACCACCCTTTCTGACATAGCCGACAGCAAAGACATGGACTCTGAGTTTGAGGAGTTGATCGTGGAAACTAAACCTAGCCAGCCCGGTAGTCCTAACCTCAACACCACAAGTACCAGTGACACCAAGGAGGATTACCTACTTACGGTTAACCAAAGCCCCAAAAGGACTGTGGCCAGCTTGGCCTCAAAGCCCCTTGGTAGCATATCACCAATCCTTAACCGCAAGTTAAACCTGGTTGGCCTCCAGTCACCACTGAAGCCCCAGCCAAAAGAATCACCAAAGCCCTCGCCACAGAAAACTAGTAGTGATCACGGGGAGGGTCTTCAACGTCCACTCGTCCCTCCTCCGCCGCCTCCTTCTCGCCCCCCAGTTCCACCGAGACCTCAGATACGCTTGACATCAGCCTCCTCAGAAACCAGTCTTTTAGAAGCTGTTGATTCCGTTACAACTACTACTGCTACTGTTGACACAGTGACGACCACCATCAGCGCTTCTGAAAAATCTCCAGAAAAAACTCTCAATGAGGACAAAAGTGGCACGGAGAAGACATGTTTCAAACAAGCCGAGGCCAAGCAGTCTACCAGGCCAGCAGAGACAAGCGATGAGCTGCCGGTCCCTGCTCCCGTGACCAAGGCAGATCAGCCAAGGGAAAAAGCTTCAGAGAGCTCCTGCAGCACGCGGGACAGTCTAGAAGACAACTCACTCTGGGAGTCCCCAGAATCTATGTTTCGTCACCAGAGGGCATGCTGGCCCAAGGCCTCTGTGGCTTTTGAGGTGGAGAGCAACCATAAGTACCTTAATGTGGCCTTGTGGTGTAAAGATCCCTTTAAGCTGGGCAGTTTGTTGTGCCTGGGCCATGTGAGCCTCCAGCTGGAGCATGTAGCCCTAGAATGTATGGCCACATCTTCTGCAGAATACCAGAGCACCTTTAGGCTAGGGCCTCCAGAGCCCAGAGCTAACGTCAGCCGCACCGCGCTACGCAGTTTGAGCACCCACAAGGGCTTCAACGAGAAGCTGTGTTACGGAGATGTTACTCTGAACTTTTGTTACTTAGCCGAGGGTGAGTTTGAGTATCCGGTGGGGTTGGTGGAAAGGGAGCGAGAGGTAAGTGTCCATGACGAAGATCTAAAGGAAAGGGAGAAAGAGCCTATCCTGTCAGCACCGCGCGATGACTTGGCCTATAACACTATGCAGTTGGTGGAGGTTCGTCACAATTTCCAGGACACCCAGTTCCAGAACCCTACATGGTGTGAATACTGCAAGAAGAAGGTGTGGACCAAAGCAGCTTCACAATGTATGGTATGCGCCTACGTTTGCCACAAGAAGTGCCAAGACAAGTGCCTCACTGAGAATCCCTTCTGTGTGGCAGCAACCGAACGCAGAGGAGCCGACCCTGAAGCCAAATCCACAATAAACAGGGCCACCACAGGCCTAACACGCCATATCATCAACACCAGCTCACGCCTGCTCAACCTACGCCAGGTGCCTAAAACTCGGCTGGTGGAGCAGGTGGCTGACGTGGTGCCCGGAGTGGTGGAGCCGTCGCCCAAGCATACCCCCAACACTTCAGACAATGAGAGCAGTGATACTGAGACTTACACGAGCGGCGCCAGCCCCTCAAAGCATCCCATTGGCGGTGGTGGTGGCGGCAGCAGTAAACTCGTACGCAAGGAAGGAGGGTTGGATGACAGCGTGTTCATTGCGGTGAAGGAGATAGGCCGCGACCTGTACCGGGGCCTTCCCACGGACGAACGCTCCCAGAAGCTAGAGTTGATGCTGGACAAACTGCAGCAGGAGATAGACCAGGAGCTGGAGCACAATAACGCCCTTCTGATGGAGGAGAGAGAGGCCACAGATAGCCGGCGCAAGAACCTCATTAGTGCTGCCCTGGCCAAGTCCGGGGAGAGGCTACAGGCTCTCACCCTGCTAATGATCCACTACCGGGCAGGCATCGAGGACCTGGAGTCAGTGGAGAGCACCTCTCCGTTAGAGCAGCAGACCTTTAAAGGCAAAGGAGAAGGCCTAGAGGAGGAAGGCCTGCTGGGGACCGAGGTGTATGACGCAGACATATGCAGCCCCGTGGTGGAGGTGCAGCTGCTGGATGACATTACAGAGGAGCAGATCTGTGTGGAGGCGCTCCACTAAATTAGACTAGGAGAATAGGAAGAGGAGGAACATGCTTTGGGCTTGGGCCTCCCAGCAAAAATAATGTCCAGGTGTATTTTAAAGATTGCGGAATTACAAGAGTCCGTTTTAAATAGGGGGGATGTTGGAGGTCCAGTGTTTGTTTTTTTTATGTGAAAAAGAAAGCATGGGTTGAGGAATTTTCCTACCGCAGGATTCATGGTAAACCTGTTATTGATGTTTTGATGAGAGCATGGAAACAGCATGGAAACAGCATCACAATGTGCAAATGCACATTGTGATGCTGTTTCCATGCTCTTGTTTTTTTTAAAGGGAAGCTTGAGAGCTACATTATGTTCTGCCCTCAGTAGTGCTGCATGTGTATCCTTCAGTTTATTTTCTGTGGCTTCAAAATCTCATTGTAAGAATTTAATTCAGTTTGCTTTCTTGACAGTCTCTGCTTTGAAATAAGTAGAAAATGCACACCTTTCTGTGGTCTGCCAATCTTAATCAACTCAACTTTGGAGAAGGATAAGTAATTGTTCAATATTTGTTTGCTGTGAGTATCAAGCCCTGAAGGTGAAATATTTATGTCTCTAACAGTGTCAACATTACTTGGGAAAAGCAGGTTTAGACACCTTAATGGGACATGTGTATTGTCCAAGGACCCTGCAAGTGGTCATACATATCTTGTTTTGAGCATTTTCTTCTTGTTTTTTTTTACTGCAATATATTTGGGTTTTGGGAGTCGCCCTGCTCAAAAAACTCATGGATTTCAGCAGCTGCATAATTATCAGTGGCATCTTACATATAATTTGTCTTTCTTTTTGTGTATTTCTTTTTATTAGTTAGTCAAGTCTGACTATATAACCCATTTTCTTGTGAGGGTATAAGAAGGTAATTGTCCAGGGTTATCATTGTGTAACATTTTCTACTTTTTTTTTGCCTTACCCAGTCATGTTTCAAAACTTAACTATGGCACATTGCAAACTGTTGAAAACTTTTGTTGTGATCAATTTTTGAAAGGCATATTTTTGATTGATCTCTGAATGAATGTTATGAAGAAGCCCTCTCCAAGATCCGAGATTTCCAACATTTATTTCATCCGTTTACTGCTGTGTGGGTATGAAGATGATTGCCATGCTTCAAAATGTGAGCATGTGATTTTGTCTGTGAATTTGCCTTCCTTAGTTGTTTTCATGCCCAGATGAATGTATATTTAGCCCTTTCTGTCTGCCCCACATATCCTTGGAAAAACATCAAGCAATGCCTATTACCATGATTTTTATAATTATATCAGATACAGCTTCAAAAGACTGTACTGTTCATCTATCTCTGACACACTCATTGAGCCACCAGAAAATAATAATTTGTGAAGTGGTAATCTCTCTTCTCTTGTTTTTTAGATTATTTTTGGCATTTTTTTCTTGCCTATTGGATATCAAAAGGAAAGATCTACCCTAAAACTGAAAATGTTTCATATTTGATTTGAAGATATACACGTATAGAGCCAATGTTTGGAATTAGTGGCCGCACAGCAAACATAGCTCTGCCTTTTAAAGAATTGAATAATGAAGGAAAATCCAGAAGATCGATTAATTTGATTAGTATTCAAACTCATCATACTGACACTGAAACACTGCACAGTGGAAATGAACATGGAATGATTTTAATCATCTGGGCAGTCATCACACTGGCAAACATTGTATCTTGCAATTTGATTGCAAGGTAAACGGTGGAAATAAACTGTTAATTTTACATAGTAATCCACCTTGTAGTAGCCTGGTCCAACCAGACCATCGTACTGCATTTCATTTGTACAGAAGGTCTGGAAGTGCTGTAATTGGCAAACGTTAACTCACTTGGAGGCGGGTGTCTGTCGAAGTTTAAAACTATTGGATCTGCCCAGTGCCACTCTGGATTAGCCAACCAATCGCATCACGTTTGGTCATCACGTGTGTCATGAGCCGGCTTTTGATGGTGCCTTCCAGTTGGACAGGGAACTCGGAAATTTCCGACTTCACTACATATTGTAGTCTATGAATCTACCGGTACCTGGCAACAGTAACTTGTTAGAGCCTAACGTTTAGTTATTTGGATGAGAAAGGTTTTAGGCGTCCATACTTTCGCGAGCAGATGCACTGGAACACAGACAGGTCGGAACTCGGAACTACCAAGTCGGAAATCTCCTTCTTCCGAGTATAAAGGAACGCAGCATTCAACTAAAACTGGAGCGCGACTTTGACGTCATCGTTCTCAGGCACTCGCTCTGTTCGCTGATTGGACGATCGTAGATTCTCCGGAGAATCTGGGAAATGCGCTGTACAGCCAGACTGACTACTGAAGGGAAAATGAAATTTGGCCGGAAGTAGGCGGGCGGGCGGAGCCAGGCTAACCTTGTAGTGTACTTGCAAGTCTTTGATTGGCCACATTAGCGCCGTGCCAGAGTGTGTAGACGTGCCAGTAAATTGACAGTTCTTTCTGGGGTGAACACGGCGTCAGAATAACATGGCGTCTCTGAAATGACCACGCCCACTTTACACACTTTCCTCCTGAAACTTTCTGGTCTTAAGCTTTCTTCTTCCCAACTGAAAACTCTTTTCCTTAACTGTTTTAATGAAGTGTTGATCTCTTGATGACTTCACAATCTACATCAGGATGAATTATTTTAGCCCAGAGATTAGATTTAGTTTGGTAAAGATTGCTTGAAACTATACAATGCCTTGTTAGAGACATGGAGGATATCATGAGTGCACACTTTTCATGGATTGTTTAGCAAGTTTCGACTATTTTGCTTGGTGACCTCCAAAGTATAACTTCCTTTGAATCGATGAGGAATGCAGCTATACGCCTTCATGTACCATCTGCGTCAGTGGTTGAAGAGTATTTATAATTTTAGGGTAAAGGTCAAAATAAAGGCCTAGCAGCGTGTGAAATCTTCTGTCAGACAGCAGACTCTGGGGCCTTTTGTATGTTATCTGGCAACCCACTTAAGAACGGTGCAGAAGGCTGTGACTGCAGGCTTTTTCACCCCGACTTTGTGTTCTGCCTTTTAGATGTTTTTGGGAAGACACAGTGTACAAACTATAGTTAAAGCATATTGAGGGCTTTAAAGCATTTGTTTCTAACTTTCTTAGCACCGGAGACAGTTTTCATCTAGAACATTGTTGTGGACCAGCTGGCCTTAACCCTTAACTCAACTGAAAGAAATAAAAGGATCTGACATTAAGAAGGTCAATACACACAAAGGTCATTTATCTTTTTTTGAAGCAACGTTCCAACTCTTTTTTACGCGTTTTTGCTGGGTATTTGCAAGTGTATTCAGGAAGAAAGCATTTGGATCAAGGTACCTGCAAAATAGCCTATCTAGCCTATGTTATTAAAAAATATGTTGTATGTATCATATTGTTTCCTAAAAATGCTCGATAAACAAGCTTCCCTGGCCTGGTACCGAGGGTTGGGGAACACTGCTTTTTGGGTTAGGATTAGGTTGTCTTGAGACGCCTTCATATTTTCTCGAATTAAAGTTGGGGTATGGGAATCTGGACAATTTTTGTTGACAATTCACATTTTGTCAAAGTCAGTGAATATCTCCTCACAATCTGCTACCTGTCCGCACTACTAACCATTTCACAGAGCCTAGGCAGATTATTTTATTCAGCGTACACACACAGTACAGACAGGTATTAGGTTGTGAGCAGATATTCACTGATTTTGAACAAAAAGTGATTTGTCAACAAACCTTCTCAAGCATCACTTATCCCACCACAAACAAAACAAAAATATGTGTTGAACAAAGAACAAAATAATAAGACATTACTGGGAATGCATTGAGTAACAGTGTGAGGAAGCAGAAGAGGGGTAGACTTTTCCTTTTTTAAATTGCAGAACTGCACTCCACACCAACACGGAATCATGTACATACATCCGGACTCAGTGGAAAAACAAAGGCACATTTTTTCTGTTCTTTCCTGTTTCTTAGATATGTTGCTCATGTATATATTGGCTTTACTTGCATTTTTTTGTAGGAAATGAAACTGATAATCAGCAAGTGAAATCCCCCATGTCTGTGATTGCTTTTCTTTTCTCTTGTGTAGTGTGTGTGTGTGCCCATCTGTTTGCTAATGTAACCTGAGGATTTTCTGGGGACCAATGAGAACCAATGAGTGGAGGAGGTTAAATCCCTCTTTTAGCCCTGAGAAGCACAGCGTTTTATTGCTGCTGCTGTCGTTACAATGCTCTCTTCCACAGAACTCATGATCTCACCATCATGCTTCTTGAAACTGCACTTCCAAGATGTCTGCCCACCACCACAGCATTCAGCATGTTCTGGATTGAGTTGGGTTGTTTTAGTGTGTAAAAGTGAGGGATGTTGTTGTACACAGTTTTCAAGAAGTCTCATGTGATAAAGCTTTATTGTACATATCCCTGAATAAACAAACCCAAATGAATTCCCATCTCCATTCTGTGGTTTAATGAGCTCTCACACACTGAACAACTCTTGATGGCACAGTCTATGTAAGTCCCCATCATGGCAACTCCTTCTGCTGTCTTCCACCACCCAGTGTAGGGCGAAATCAGAACTGTAGAAGCGTGCACTTTCTCTACCATTTTAGATTTTATTGGTACCTAATACACTTTATGACTTTGTGCCTTTTTACTAATAATGGGAAACAGCTAAACAATGGTCTAAAAGCTCATTGTTTTAAATCATCATGGGAGCCGAGTGGTAACCATGCATGCCATTGAAATTACATTGAGTCGAATGGCATGAAAAAAACGCCTTGCTCTGTACATGACAATTTTGGCACCAGTATACTCAACAGCCCCATGACAAAAATTTTCAAAGCTGGATTAAATCAACGATCTGAAAGTCAAACTCCCATCATGAGTCTGGTTTCTGGCCTGTATGGAAGTTGCCATTTCTCTTTATCATGGACAATTCGAAAGCTTATACTGTAAATGTTCAACATTTGGAGGCCTGCACTGGATCTGTGAAAAGCACAGAGGTTTGTATGTGCACACACACATTTACTGTTGAGAAATCTGAAAAAGAACCATCATGCCTCACTGCTATGTGACAGTCCTCCTAACCCGTCTGACCAACTCAGCTTCAAGTCCATTCCTTTCCCACAGGAATCTTTTATATTTCTAATTCCAGTGGGATTTGTTGTGGACATTAAGAAAAAGATAACGTATCAGCAGCTAAAGGCACTCGAGCAGTACAACACATCCATTCTCTCACAGCTCTAGAATGAGTAGAAATGGCTTTTTTATTTAGATCAGAAGTATGTATTATGTAGGCTTTATATACTGTGTATGTGTGTAGATATACACACACACTGCCTGGCCAAAAAAAAATCACCATCTGGATTTTACTAGGCAAATACTGTAGTTGAGCCATGCTTCAAATGCTCCAATTTTCCAGGGAGCATAAAGATTGGACTCTGCAGCAATGGAAAAAGGTTGTGTGGTCTGATGAGACCAGATTGACCCTGTTCCAGAGTGATGGGTGCATCAGGGTAAGAAGAGAGGTGGATGAAGTGATGCTCCCATCATGCCTAGTGCCTACTGTACAAGCCTGTGTGGCAGTGTACAGTAGGATCTGGGGTTGCTTCAGTTGGTCAGGTCTAGCTTCAGCAACCTTATGTGTCAAATAAAGCTTAACAAAATGTGTGAAGGTGAATATGGGATGTAATCAAAGCTAAAGATGGTCCAACAAGATATTTGAGTGTGTGACATGGCAGTGTATTTCACAATCATCTGGGTTCTTATTGAAGAAAGAAAGAACTGTGACCATCTGCAAACTAATTGAAGCCTTTAGTGTTGAGATGGACAGACTGATTACGGTGTGTCTGCACCCACACTTCCCCACTCATTCTGCTGTCTTCCACCAACCAGTGCAGAGGCAATCAGTGTCAGTATTTCTGAATTGTTAGAAGCATGCACTTTCTTTACCGTTTTAGATTTGATTGGTACCTATACACGTTATTACTTTGTGTGCCGTCATGCTAATAATGGGATACGACGGTAAAAGTAACAGCAAAACAAATGGTCTAAATGCTCAGTGTTTTAAATTACCCAAAAAGCTGTAACATCTGTGTTGGAGTTGTTTAGAAAACTGCTTTTTCAGAGGTCATCACAAATAATAGAATTGTTCCCACATGACCTCAATGATCTCTCCAGTGTAAATAAATGTTAAATGAATAAAAAGAAGAAACATGGATAACATTGAATAATGGAATGTTTGCAAAAGATTTTGGGTTAACAAAGCTACAATATTAAAAGAATATTACTATCCACATACGCCTGCTTCTTTGACTTTCACATTTCTGGATGAACTGCTCCAGTATATTATTAATTATATAGAATCATACATTTCTTTAGTTTTTTTATACCAGATTTCACAGCCAAAGTGCAAGTTTATGAAGAAATTAAAAAACACTACATGTGACACAACATTCTGAACATTACAGTATATTATAAACACACAGTGGACATTACAGTTGTTGAACAAGACACATTGTCAATAGAATAACAAAGCTGCACCAGAGGTAGGCACATCAGTCCGTTCATTGGTCAACATTGGGCGGTGCCAAAGAAACACATTTTCCATTAAACCAGCAAACAATTAAATCAATTTTAAAATGTAGCCAAATTATGTAGATCAAAATAACAATAATGATACAAATAAAAATCAGACATTTAAAGGCCATTGTTGCCTTTCAGTCTGTATCTGTCCTGTAAGGATCGACTTTGGACCTGAAGCTTTCCCAAATCCAAAAGAATATTAAACTGTGTATAGTCATGTTGATGAAGCACTCATTTTCGCAAATGATCTTACGAGAAATATACTGGTCTGTGTTATTTATTTTCCCAGATCCATTGTCACAGTACAAACCACTCGAACAGACCTTTTTTAACAGCCCACATTTGGACTTTTCATCACAAAGGAAACACAGGTGTAAGTAATTACATAATGATGGCTCCACACACACTCATACAGTGGCAAGGTCGCAGAGACACACTGACGCCTTCCCCACTCAGCTGCTGCTAGATCCATCTGTCCATCCAAACGCAGCACTGCACAAGTGTTGCTGCTATTATGGTTCACAATACAAGTCAGTGCACAAGTAACATCTGTGTGGTGAAAAAATAATAAGCCGCAAATGACAGGTATTCACCCCAAAAAATATGATAGTTTTTTTGAACACCTTCCAATATATTTCAACACTAGCCTGAACACTGCCTGTCCATCCATCTCTCATGGTTGGTTGTCCTGCTTATTGTGCTTCTTGTAGAACTGTATAATCTAAATTGAAGGCAGAAATTTGAATGCTTTTCCTTGGTTAGAATCAGGACCGATCCACCCGTTCAAAGTCAAGCTGACTACATTGTCTGTCGCCCATGACAGAGCAAGCTATGACGCTTTTCAGGGCCAATTTCAGAGCACTACTTGATACTCAAAGTGTAGATGAATTAATGAATCACATTGGGAAGCTCTCTTTGTATGCCAAAACTGTTGAAGTGTGTCCATTACATATATACAAATATTGGCTTAGTTCCAAATCCAAATAATAGCTTTGAGTGAACAAATAAGGCTGGTCTAACTATTAAAGGCATGGTTAAAAAAAAAAGTTTGAATTATTTGTCAGCTGCTACAATACTCACATTATAATGTTTCATTAATACAACAACAGAGCTAAGTAATGCTCAACCATTATGCTGAAACTGGACACTCCCCATTGTTAACATTAAAGGTCCAACTGTTCATGGGAAAACTCTACAGGAAGTGTTGAGTTCCATTTTCTGGAGCTTCAAATACATTGATGAAATGCTAAAGAGGAACTGGAAAAAAACTGGAATTGGTAAGTGACCATAGACGATATTCCTTCAATAAAAGAGAAACCCAGAGCAGTATAGTGACTCTGTTGATGTACTGGCTGAAATGTACCAGTGATTTTCATATAATGAATATATATCAAGAGAACAGAAGTTAAAGAGTTCAAATAGATTAATTGGGTAAATTAGGAAGAAATGAAGAAGAAATAAGCCAGTTAATTAATGAATGTACTCTTGTTGTAAAGTGATACCAAAACAGTACAGACAGTGGCCTGCCATTGACTTTCTCTCTGAAACCAAAAAGAAAAATACACGTTGGTTCTATTCTTATTGGGTGGGTATACACTATATCTATATTGAGTTTTAGAATACAGTCCCCATCCTTTTCTCCAGCAGCTCAAATGTGTTGACTTGGGTCAGACCAGCTGGCCTGGGGAAGTGCTATACGTACTTTTGTAACTGTATCAATGCATACAGTACTATGGACCAGGCAAACAAAACCTTTAAACAAACGAGAGTTTCTTGACGTACCACACAGTAACCCAATATAATACCAATTTGCACACCAAGGTCTGATAATATTCGTACTGGACATGGACATACAGTTGACAAAAAATATACAACACATGATGTAATAAGATGGATTTATATATATTATTTTTAAACAGCAAATCATAATGCTCAGTCTAAAAAGTGCTTTTTTGACACCTCTCCCCACTAAATGAGGCTGAAAAAACATATCTCACGTAATGCACTTGCAACCACAGACCAAGGACAACTTTGGTTTGCTCCAGTATAACTGCTAAGAGGACACTGAACAGTGAAGGACATTCACATGGAGATATCGTGGCTGTTTTTTTGTTGTTGTGTTGCTGTCTTTATTCTTCTTATTATGTGTTCCTTTTTTATTCAACAAAATAGAGCTTCTAATGGGTTAACCTGCATGTCCTGTTAATCATAATCGTCGTACTCCGGCTCCATGCTTTCTCCCTGGGAGTGCGTCCCTTGTGTGGAGTAGGACCTGGTCTTCATGGAACAGTTGCTGTCCATTAGAATTGCCTGAAAAGACAAGAGTTGTTAGAAAGTGTTGTTTTCTGCCACCCTCTCCCTCAGTTAAGACATCTCTTATCAATCAACCACATGTATTTCATTTGTATAGTTCATGCTCCAGCTTTGAGGAATGTTCTGGGTAAGGGTTTTAAGTTCACTTAACCAGTTCATTCTACTATATGTGACAAGGCTCAGGGTTAAGACAACATTATGTTACAATAATACATTTATTGCGGTTTTGTTTTGTGCCATGAAAGCCCCGATGGGTTTTTTGGTTGTTGCTTTTGGTAGAATATAAAGAGACAATGAAGCAAACATCAGTGTGTGCCAGTTTTCCCAATGGATCTACATTGAAAGGGGCAATGGCAATGAACGAGAAAAAAAGAAACACGCGGACACTAAACACATCCCTTCAAATTAAAATTAATTTATGAACAAAGTGTTAAAGGTCTCCATTAATGTGAAATGCACTTTTTCATGTTTTTTCAACATAAATACGGTTCCCCGGTGTGACTAAAGACTCTCTCTACAACAAAATAACCCTCTTTCTTTTCTCCACCTCCACCTTTCTGATAACCTGTGTTCAAGTTGCTCTCCCCCTTAAGACATCACAAGGGGAGAAGCCACGCCCCGTCATTACCAACCTAACTCAGCACTGGCTCTGTGATAAGCACAGCATACTGAAGTCCATCCCTATACACTCAGAATCCTGATCTAACAGATTGGAGAATCCCTAGTGAAAAGCTTTCAAAATGGCAGAGGAAAAAAGTGATGGTGGGAGTGGCAGTGAGATGAATGGATGTCTGTGAATGCAATGGAGACCAGTATAATCGCAGATGCTGCACAATAATAAGAGTGGATATGAAGGCAAGGAAGAGGAGGTTCAGACACTAGCAATGTGCATGCAGCCCATCCATGTCCAGTTTGTCTACTCCAGTGATGGTGAGCTTATAGGTTCATAGGTTCTCTCCAATCGCTCAAACATGTTAAAGGTCACATATTATGCTAAATGCACCTTTTAAATGTGTTCTAACATATCCATGGGTCCATAACAATCTCTCCTTTTCTCACTCTCCCCCTTTCTGAAACCCCCACCCCTCCCCCCCAATATACTCCAGTCAGAATTCTCCTCATTTCTGACCTCACAAACTTGGAAAGCCAGAAGCTTCCACTGTGCAGCCCACACCCCTATTTCTTATTGGTCCACGGCCCCGACAGACAGAGGGCGAGGCGTATCTGGCTTCGCTTCCGGACAGGGGGCGGGGGGAGCTCAAAGATTGTATATTTACGAGAGGAGCTGCAGCTCTTTTTAAAAATAGGCCATTGTGAGATTAGCTGAACATCAGCATAGTACAATAAATTATCTGAAAGTTTTTTTTAAAGAAAAACGTATTAGGGACCACTAAGACCATATAATATGGTGTATAATAGTACCGAAAAGTGTATAATATGGGAGCTTTAAAACATGACAGAGTGTGCCTGAGTGATGCCTTGAGAGGACATGTTGGAATGCATTCACCTACAGCAGACAACTAGGCAACTTCTTTAAGAGAGTTTTACTAAGCCATTTGCATCATGGGTAATTAGGTTATTTAGACCAAGGTACTCATGTGAACATCAGGGAAGCTCTTTTTATCTGCCAATGCCATTGAGATTCCACTTGCATTCAGTTCAGAATGTGTACCATGCATGTAACCTTCCATATTAATTTTATATACAGAAGGAAGCACGCGACAAAAGGCAAAGACGTGTAAAACCTCATTATTTGTAATGAGACATTGCTATTTTTATCAAGCTACTCAATAAGAGGTATAGTATATCATGATTTCCTTATGTCTACAGAAAGACAGACATGAAACAAATGAGCGCAATAAAAGGTACTGAAAAACAACCGATTTGAACCCTTTCACGCATAGTGGTCACAACAGCGGACAGCTATTCAAATGCTGTTTTCTTGAATATGCATGGGTGTAGATCGCCTAGTTGCATATCAGCCACTACAGTGGACTCTTGTGTGTCATCCAATGCATTGCCAACCAGTGGCCAACCATTGTAAGAGCAGCCACAATTAGTCAAAACCAAGATGGCCGACAGGGAGCAGAAAAGTTGAGTAGCTCAGGAATATCCTGTAAATACTTCAAAAATAGCAGACTCTGGCAGGTAAAAAAAATATGGCAACAACAAGTAACATCTTAGGAGTCATATAGTTGTTAAAATTTCCAATTATTGATTTTACATTGGGAGGAAATTATGTTTAATCACCTGTCCACTAAATTGGACATCATGCATCACCGACTTCAATAAATACTATGACTGCAGATGTGTTGTGCTTGAAAAAGCTTACTTTGCTGTAACTTTTTGGTTTTAAATCAATTGATTTATGTTATTAGGATGCAACTTGAAGTATTTGTGTAAAAAAAAAAACATTTTTTACAGATTATTCCATTATGTGTAAAACAGTTGGTGTCACTATGATGCCAATTTTCATATTAAAATAGCTTTGATGAAGTGATGTACAAGTCAGTAGGCTGTACTACTGAATTACACCTGAAAAAGAGAAATTGGAGAACCAAGTTGTCTGTTATTTTCATAGAAAATTTTGATTGAAAAAATTATTCCACGCTTTTTCATTGGATTGAAGTATTGTAATATGTTAATATATGTGAACAGGCATTGAACATATATATTATTTTATAGTTTTCAGATAATATATAATTTTTTTCACTGTTTTGTTAAATAAATAAGGTCAAAATTGAGAAGTCAAAACGCATGGAGTCCACCCGAGTGGACATGTGTAAAACTCTCTGAAAAATGTGTGTTTTAAAAAAATGAAGTTGTATTTTTTCTTTTCATGCCTAAAGAAGTATAAAATCACTTTTAAAATCAAAAAATCCAGACTAAGGATATCATAATTCATGCATGAAAGGGTTAAAACACAGACACTAATGGTTTTCCAGCACAGCGTCTGTGTAGCTTTGAAATAGCTTAGGCCTTTTACCATACACAGTGAGACTTTGGGACTTGTCACGTATCTGTTTTTAGATAGTATAGCACTTAGATAGTGTTACTCAACAAAGCCATTAGAACTGAAAACAAGCTTGTTGACCTTATTTTTAGCTTCCATACTTCTGTGATTATGTAGGTTTTGGTTATTAGTTTTTTTGTGTGTGTGTTCATTCTTACGATTTTCTCTTCTTGTCCTGGTGGATTCCTGAGGAAAATGCAAAGAGGAGCAAAGAAAATATCCACCACTCCAATGATGGTCATCAGCCAGGGGAAGCCAATGTTCTCAGCTATAGAGCCACCGATGGATGGACCTACATGGGTAGAGGACACATCCCACAGAGCTTTAGTTCAGGCCTGTCTGGGGGAAGGCAGTACTTTGCATCACAGTAACAACGGGGACACATTAGGGTCAATACTTAGAGATTAACCTAGTACTTTCCTGGTAAAAAGGAGAAGTTGTACTATTGAGATTTAATATCTTCAATAATAAAAGCACCTCAAGGTAGTGATGTTATAACATGGTAATAATTTAGTTACAATCATATATGATTAAAGAGGACCTATTATACTACTTTTCTGGTCTTAATTTCTTGTTTTACACTGCTAAAGAGCAACCTGACACGAATCACATCACAAAAAACTATGTAGATTTTCGGGAAGCTCTTTCTCTTATTTTGGCGATCCAGCACGTCCTGTCAACACCTGAGTGTGTGTGCTTCGGCAATCTCCGCTCCCTCCGCCTGTGCATCGGCCATCTCCGCTACCCTCCCCCCCCCCCTGCAAACCCCACTCCGTTGTGATTGGTTACCTTCCTTCCGGAACACTTTCAGTGGCGGGAAGCGCGAGCATGGACCTATAAGGGCGCGAGGCAGACGCGAGGCAGACGCGAACAGGGAAGTGACAGCATTACCATACATGGAAACATCCGCGTGGTAAAGTCACAAAGTTTTATGCGAAGTCACGAATTATGAAAGGGTAGACCGCTTTGAACACGTGACTTCTCGACTGGCTAGAATAGTGTTTAGTGCTCGGCACAGACACCCCAGAGGGTCAGCAGGGAATACGTCGAAATGCATGTAAGTCATTATTTGATAATTTAGTATGGTTAAGCATGACTATGAATCATCATAACAACGTTTATAGGTCATAAAAGTCAAAAAGCATCATAGGTCCTCTTTAATATCAGAATAATAAGGTTATATCAGGTAAGACAAAACAGATGTTATTTAATTCAAAAATCTTTGATTTGACGATAGCAGGCTACTACAGGTAAACAACATCATTTATTGAAGGAAAACAATTTAATAGCGTTTGCCATACAATTCCAAATATTCTAATACATATTCTACATCACATACTGTGATCACTTGCATGGAAGCACATATGGTAATTTTGGTTTATTAATTACAAATGAGTGCTACAAGATGCATAACCAACCTGTAACACCTATTTAAACCTAGGCACCAAGGACCAGAACAATTAGTTGGAAACACATAACTATGAATCACTGCTAACTGATAACCTTACCTGTAGTTAAATAGTCTGTAGGATTGATTACATTGTGTGTGTCTGGTACCTGCTTACCAAGAGCAAATCCCATGCAAAAAGCCACATCAGCAATGGCGTACACACTTCCATAAACAGACACATGCCGAAGGTCCACCAGGTAACCCATGATAGGCATCATGGAGGAGTCCACCATGCCTGGAACACAGCACAAACAATACATCTCTTCAATGTTCAGCAGGGAACATCCTTATTAAGCAGAATATAACATTCAGCAGACTTACCAATGGCAAAACCAACCCCAAAGTTGGGAATAATCAGACCATAGATGTTTGTAGCAAATGGAACCTAACAACAGACAGACCAAAATCAAAAAACGGGTTCATTCAATTTTAATTTACTCGTATGTATTTCATGGGAATGTTAACAACAAACAATTTACACTGAGGAGAGTGGATTGCTGCTTTTTTATTTTATTCCCAAATTATTTCAAAATCAGATTCCCATTGGCAGAATAAGATTTGTAAAAAAAAAGCAGACTACCAATGGTACTGATTTGCTGACATCTTTATCAAATAGCCTTTCATATTATCTGTGTTGTGTCTGAGGCCTTTTGGTAGCCATAGTTACTGGTGCCCATCAACTCCACAGATCAAAGGAGACCAATGGTCTCACCCAGGTCATTTGAATGAATTCAGCCTCAGAGCAGTGCAATTCGGGTCGGTACAGCACAGCACGCATTTTGCGTTTCCACTGTCAAAAGTTTGGAAGGGTACAAAAATGAATAATGATTGGTCGACATTTCCCGTGCAAGAGATAAACCACTGTGTCTTCATCGAATGTATTGGCGGGCTACACTGTGTGTAAACTAATGGTGTACAGCAGCAGTCTCTGTCATACTTACACATATTACACTGACTCCAACCAACATTATTCCAATGAGAGCACAAAGCCATCTGTGAAGGAGAGAAGGCATATTCACTGTTATCTAACATGCTTTTACATATAAAGTATAGGCTGAATATGATAGCTATCATACCACATTACTCGGTGCCAAACATACGTCATCACTAATAACTACGATATATTCCAGATATTGGTTCATTGCTGGGAAGTATATATGGTTGTATATGCTATAAGCAATGTTTATTATTTTTACTTTTCATTGGCAGTCCATGATAAATGAAGCTTTTATTTTATTTTATGTAACAACTTTTACATCATACAACCATTAGATTAGAAAAGTATGGGAACTTTATGAGATGGAGTAAATCACATATGCATTAAGGCTCCAAAAACCCACATTTATAAAGAGGTGGAACATTATAATGGTGCTATTAAAGTAATACAGTTGTTCATTCTGTTTCATACTCTTCAGCTTATCACGTATCGCACTTATAATAAGCAGCAGTGACCATAATGTTGCAGTAACAGCAATACTAAACAGTACTGGCAGTATTTACACTGGCTCTACCAGAAGTAATGAAGAACTACCACATTTGGCAGAAGCAGCATTAAAGGTTGAGTCAGCGATTGTTGACAAATCGCTTTTTGTCCAAATCAGTGAATATCTCCTCACAATCTGCTACCTGTCCGTACTGTGTGTGCGCTGAAAGTGGGCCACATTTTACAGAGCCTAGGCTGTGTATTAACACCATATTTTTTCCAGCGCAAACCAAGCCCCAACCGCAGCCAGTTCTACCAGCACCCAAAGTGGAAGAGACAAACAATGAAATTCACCGAGTGGCCACTAAGAGGTGGTACCAAAACAGAGCAATTTCTTATTGATTTGACTCCTGTGTTAAAAAGGCCGTTTACACAGCATTATTAAACCTATTTAAGGCCTGGTCCAAAAAAACATGCTAGTCTGTATGTTTAGGTCATATCTCCATAACAACACTGAGGGGGGTGCATTTTTTTATTACGGTAGTTTTTATTCTATTAGAGGTTAGGGTTGCAAAGGGGTGGAAAGTTTCCGGTAAAACTTTCCACGGGAACTTTCGCTCGGGAATTTTGGGAATATTCAAAATTGGGAATTATAGGAATTAACTAAATGGCGGTCATTTAAATGATTTTTTTTCATATCCAAACATAAATCATAAATCATCATAAAAACATAAACATATAAACATTATGTTTTGTCATAGGCAGACATCCATGCAAACTAATACAATAAAAAAACATTACATTTCAACAGATTTATTTGTAATCAAGTTTTGATTATTTTATGAACAATCAATAATTTCACTGAACAACAAAAAGATGAATGTTGAGTAAAATATAACTCATCTGTCTGACACAACCCATTCAATAAATTAAGTAAATTGCCCCCCATGTGATAGAGGAATGCACAGTGCATGTAGGGGGCATGGCCTCAGTACCCCTGCAGTAGGATGTGTGCTATGTGCAACTTGCCAAGTCTACTTGCATGAAATCTGGTTGTTTTAGTCAAGATTATGCAAAAATATATTTTCCCCACCTATATTTAAAATCACTGTTTAAGCCTCTGTAAACCTGCTCTAGTAAAAAGCAATATATGATATCAAGTTTGGTGTCTCAATAAGCTTTAAAAAAAAATCAGATTTGAAGTTAAATGTTCATAAATGTTATAAAACTTAGTTGAAAAAACTGCTTTTTTACTGTGTAGAACGTTTGCCAGGACTGAAATAACATAGATAGAAGGATTTAGTGCATTTGGGTTGCTTTAAATTTAGTAAATTCCCGTTTATTCCTGTTAATTCCCAAAATTCCCATGGAAAGTTTCCAACTTTGAAAATTCCCGAAATTTTTCAAACCTATTTGAGGTTAAAATATACAAATAATTAGGGGCGCGGCCTCTTGACTGACAGCTAGCCGCTGGCCCTCACTCTGCCTCGGAGGTGTACGTCAGCTAGATGGGGGTATCTCCCTCCCCCCGACGCCACATCGATGCCCTTTTTTGGTAAGAGGAAATGAGACGGAGTAGAAATCTGACAAGAAGGCGACGCGCATAGGCCAAGACGATTGGATGCAGATGAATTAACTGAGGTCAGCCAGGATGCATCATCCATTTTATATACTATCTATGGCGCAAGCACAGTAAGGACAGGTAGCGGATTGTGAGGAGACATTCACTGATTTTGACAAAAGGTGATTTGTCAACAAACATTTTCCAGAATGGCGTACCTCAGCATTAAGCTTATGGTGGTGGTGTCAATAGCATTAGAAGTAATAACAGTAATTGAAAAAGCAACAGGGCCAGTAGTGGTAGTTGAAGTAGCAGACATTTGATATGGTTAAATTGAGGAATTGAAAGTCCTATTATAACATGATTGGTCCTATTATAACATGATTGGTCTACCAAAGGACTTTATTAGGAATAACCCCTTGAGATAAATTCATATCCTTTTCAGGGGGTCCTTAAAACACAAATGTACAATAAAATGGCAATACTCAAAACAAAATGAAATGTTGAATGGGAAAAACAGGGTTGTACATGTACACACAGAAATGATGTATGCACCTGTACCGTCAAGGCATCAATACAGCCAGCCTCACAAACACTAAAAGCAGTGAAAACTAATTTAGAGAAGAAGAAGCAGATATCACGGCCACAGATGGAGAGGGAGAGAAAGAGAGAGAGAGAGAGAAAAAGCAAGCAGAGAGCAGATAAGGATAATTTCCCTCCTTACCTTCCCATCTTGTGCGCCAACGTGCCAAAGATGTTGGTTCCAATAAGGTAGGAGATGGAAGCTGGTAAGAAAGCAACGCCTGGGCCACACACACACACACACACACACACACACACTCACACACACACACACACACACACACACACACACACACACACACAGAAAGAGATGAGAGACTGGAGGTGTGGGTAGGCCCTTCCAAGATAAGCAGATCTCTATCAGCGCCTCATCACTGACTGTAATGAAGACTTGTGCTTCCCACCTGCCAGCATACGACACACTAATATCCTGTTTCTTTTTAATCTGACCTAGACTTCATATACCACAGTCTAAAGGCACAAACTAATAAGACCAAAGACTGCAGGATGGAGGAGGGCACTTTTGCATCAAGTCATTAAGGGGAAAAAAGAACGTATAATATGTAAATGAGACAAAAGAAAATCTGGCAGAATTACTGGTGGATTTGTAATCAGGGAAACTCATCATTGATATTTCAGTACCAGAGCGCTTTTGAAAAATATTTTCTGAAAAGGGTTATATGATACTATTTCCTGGCCATATTATAAGGTTAACATGAAAGCACTTTTATTCTTTAAACAATATATTTATTGAATTTTCAATTTTCTTCCATACAGTGACAATGGACAATCAGTACAATGTAAACAGAATCCTGAATGCCCCCCCCATCATAAAAGTAGTTGTGGTGACAGTATAAAGGATGACGGCAATGATATCAAAGGATAAATACACAATTGTAACATTTAAATTAAAAAGAAAGATAAAACCACAAACAAAGAATACAAATAAAATAAAAGTAAATAAATATTAATTAAGTACAGGAGCTAGATATGCTTTTTACATGGGTCATGGTATTGACTTGACTAAGGTCGAAGTGCACCCGGTCAAGTAAGGTCTCAGAAGGGCTCTACAAGCTTCAATTATGGACATCATCATTTAGAGAAGGTCTATCTTGTAGAAAGGTTATAGAGTTATTAGAAGGTAAGTATGAAGACAGCTCTTTGAGCTACAATGATACACTAGGAGGCTCCTCACTTTTCCAGCGAATGGCTATACATTTGTTAACTGCAATTAGGGCTAGTCCCACAAAGCTAATTATTAACCCTTGGATTGATGGGTAAAACTGAACAATCCCCTAGCACTGTCAGCCTCGGGTTGGTTGGGATCTCCATCCTCACAACGCTTTTAATTATTTCCAGAACTTGTAACCAATAGTTCTAGCCTGGAAATCCAGACCATTATCTAGAACGATAGAGGGTCTGGCCACGATCAATAGTAATTCCCAACTCAAGGGGCGGCTCCTACTTGTGCATTTCAAATGCCACTGCACGCAATTGGATAGCGCTACAACCAATCAGAGCAATGAACAAGGTGACGTATTAAGCCCCGTTCGTTTAGCGAACAACGGGATTAACTGTTAAATTAACTTTTGCCGTGGTCGGTCGGCAAAACAGAACATTCATCTTACTTTCTTACTTTTAAGCATGACTCCCTGAGCTCTGCCATTCCACAGAAATCTAGAAATTGGACTGTCCAATGTTTTAAAGAAGGCTTTTGGAATTGGTGTTGGGAGCGCCTGAAATAGGTAAAGAAATTTGGCTAGGAAAGTAATTTTTATGCAATTTACTCGTCCAATTAGCGATATATAGACTTCCACCTTTCCAAATCCGCTCCAACCTTTTTAAGCAGGGGGCAATAGGTGAGAGAGGAAACTCCATCTAATTGTTTGGGTATCTGCAAAGTGCAAACCAAGGTAGCATATACAATGAGGTTCCCACCAAAATGAGATGGTATCTCCTTGAAGTTTGTCCAATAGATGGCAGAGGGCAGGAAGTGATAGTGTTGCATTTGTCAGGTACAGCAAGATATCATCGGCTTATAAAGAGATGACATTTTCCTGCTCCACCAAAACGCCCTCTATAGGGTGTGCCCTGATAGCAATTGCAAGAGGCTCTAACACCAAAGGGAACAGTAGAGAGGACAAGGGACAACCCTGACGTGTTCCACGTGACAAGGGAAAAAGAGATGATATATTAGAGTTTGTTTGGATCATTGCTGATGGATTGAGATATAATTTGTATTACATTTGGACCAAAGTAATTTTTTTTTCCAAAACTGCAAAAAGGAAGGGCCACTCCAGGCGATCAAATGCCTTTTTCGGCGTCTAATGAAAGGACAATTTCAGAGATGTTGATGTCTTGAGCACAGTGAATTATATTTAGAAATGTACGTATGTTGTCATAGGAAAAAAATATTTTGAATGAATCCAGTCTGATCCTTATTTATAAGGCTAGGCATTACATTCTCCCAGTGTTAATTTTGGCAGCAAATTCTGATTTAGTCTTAGTCTTAGTCTTTTGAATATCACACCATTTAGTCTTAGTCCTATTCTAGTCATCTAAAATATTTTAGTCTTAGTCTAGTCTAGTCTACTAAATATAAGCAGATTTTAGTTTGACTAAATCTACAGCGGACTTCGTCGACTAAGTGTTTTCTTCATTGAATGGTATTAAGGTTTGAATATGCAATACAGACACAGATTTAATGGTTGTAATACAAAACATGTATTCTATTTCATTAGTAATAATCTCACATAAAATCAGTGTACCTGACTGGACAGGGGGGAGGAGGGGCTTTAAGAGCCTGTGCCCGGGGGTCCATTATCTCATGATCTGTCTATGAACCAACTGGATTCCACAATCTTTTTTCTTTTTGCGGGGAGCATGCACAAGCATTATTTATAAAAAAAAAAAAATATATGAAAATATTTTTAAAAAGTGGGGGGCCCCACAATAGGTCTTGAAACGGGCCCCGAGATCGTTAAGGCCGCCCCTGGGCAGCAGCAGCAGCACGCAGTTGAGGTGCTGATAAATTTGAGCAACTGCGCCTTCCTTTAAGCAACACTGCTGCCGCTGTGTGTTCGGACTTCTTTTGCATCAAAGCCTTTAAGATAATACAATTAGAGGTTTTAATTGAACGCTGTCCATGCGTCGGAGTTGATTGTAACTTAAAAACAGAAACTAACGGACGGAGGCGGCAGTTTCACATGGCTCTGTGTATTCAAACTCGAGACAGAGCCTACTACAAACAGATCGCGGAACTTAGCCGTTCCCCTAGACATCGTTAACGGGCAGGATATCCCTGACTATCATTTTTGTCCATCATACCGCAGAGTTTTTCAGCACAGCGGCTCACTCCACCCGCTCACACCTGCGCGGTCTCCCGTCGATTTTCACCGACACAGGGTTGCATTCGCTGCTTTGCACTGATTGGATTTCTTCCCAACTTGTCCCACAAAAAGAGTAGTTCTGATTGGATCTCTTCTCCATTCGTCCCGCCCTAACGGTTTCGTCTAGTTCCTATTCGTAGACTATAGTGTCAGTTAAATTAGTCTCAGTCTTCGTCATCACTTCTGCCTTTTTATTTAGTTTTTATTTAGTTTACGTCCGTGAAAAAGGTTCGTAGACGAATATTTTTCGTCATAGTCTTAGTCTACGAAATTAACACTGCATTCTCCAATCTAGTGGCTATAATATTGGTAAAGATCTTGTACTCTGATGATGAAAGGGAAATGGACCTATAGGATTCGCACAATTTGGGGTCTTTGTCTAGTTTCGGTAGGACAATGACCAGGGGCCTCATTTATAAAGGTGTGCGTAGAAACCTTCCCAAAACATTGCGTTGGCACAAAGCCAAGAATGTGCTGCGCACAAAAAAAGTTGAGATTTATAAAACTGTGCGGCGCACAGTTGCACGCAATCTTCCCTTTATAATTACCCACCTGCGGTGAATTGTGCGCGGACGATCTCCGCCCCGTGTCATCCCACTACACCTCCCAGTTTCATCCCACAATCTACCATACATGGCGAATGCTAAATAGCTCCTGAATATGATGACGCACTTAATAAGCACGGCATTTTGACTGACATGAGGAGAAAAGGGAGGCAACCGGCCGCAAAGAAAGCGACTGGGAAGGAAGAAAGCCCGTGCCATGCGTCGCTGTAACTGCCACACAAACACACACGCGCGCGCTGATCACATATCATGATTGGCACAGTCGTTATAGTCTTTGTTAAGCTGTTTTGCCCAACTTTGTACTGTATGAAATATCACGTATTAGCGAACCTGTAGGACTATATGTAGGCCTATATAAAATGTGTTGTGAGAAGTGAAATAATGCATTAGCCTATAGTCTATTCCAAATAATTGTTTCCCTTCCGTGAGATCCACACATTTCCAACAACAACGTCAGATTATAGTTTAAACTTCCAGGGTTAGTTGTTATGGGAAAGAGATGCATAAAATAATTTGCTAAATTCATAACATGATTTTATCTAACGAAATATATAGTTTTAATTAATATGTTTGGCCTTAACTTTGTACAAAACTACTTTTTACACACAGCCTAAAATATAGACTATTTGCTCTCCCGCTGGCCACTCACAGACACACCTCCCGACGCGATGTATATGATATTATTATAGAGTAGAACTATAAGATTCAATTTAAAGGTCACATATTATGCTAAATGCACTTTTTAAATGTGTTCTAACATATCCATGGGTCCATGGTGTGCCTAGAGACTGCCAAAATATTTAAAAAAATAACAATCTCTCCTTTTCTCACTCTCCCCCTTTCTGAAACCCCTACCCCTCCCCCCCCCAATATACTCCAGTCAGAATTCTCCTCGTTTCTGACCTCAAAAACTGGAAAGCCAGAAGCTTCCACTGTGCAGCCCACACCCCTATTTCTTATTGGTCCACGGCCCTGACAGACAGAGGGCAAGGCGTATCTGGCTTCGCTTCCGGACAGGGGGCGGGGGGAGCTCAAAGATTGTATATTTACGAGGGGAGCTGCAGCTCTTTTTAAAAAAAAATAGGCCATTGTGAGATTAGCTGAACATCAGCATAGTACAATAAATTATCTGAAAGTTTTTTTCAGCAAACAATTAAAGAAAAACGTATTAGGGACCACTAAGACCATATAATATGGTGTATAATAGAACCGAAAAGTGTATAATATGGGAGCTTTAAAAATATAACCAAAACATGTATAGACCTACTTGATAAGTAAATCAACCTACAGCATTACTGCATGCCAAAGACAACAGTAGCCTATATTCGCAACAGTAGGTACGCACATATAATTGATTAAATATATTGGGTGCAATGCATTTCACAAGGATATGTGTGTTTTTCCGATGACAGAGCTTTATTCCGTGGTGTTGCTATTGAGTGTCGCTGATTCCCCGAGTCAGGAAAACCTTTCAGAAGCTCTACGCATGGTCAAAAGTTGGCGTGGGAATACGCACACTTCTCCGCAAAGAATTCTTTTATAAATACCACCGGTTTGCCACCGCACATTTGACCGCACATTCTTCCTGTCTATGCAAGGTTTTTGTGCGCAGCAAGCTTTATAAATTAGGCCCAGGGCCAGTTCTAGTGTTCTGGGTAACTGGTCAATGTCAATCTGCAGTGTAATGAGATCAGATAAAAAAGCTTTATAAAAATCCACAGGGAAGCCGTCTTGACGAGAGGATTTTGCACCAGAAAGCTTTTCTATTGCATTCACCACTTCCTGTTTAGTAATCTGTCTCTAAATTGTCCTTTGTCCCCTCAGCCACACCCGGCACAGCAATCCTCCCCAGAAAAGTATCAATTGTACATCTATCTCCACCCTGAGAAGAGTATAGCTCCCCATAGAAGTCCCTAAAAGCTTCATTAATTAGTTTGGGATCATGGACTATAGTGGCACATGCCTTGTTCTTAACTGAGGGGATATGTCTGGAGCGTTCCTCTTTACGGATCTGCCAGGCTAATAATTTCCCACATTTGTCCCCATGTTTATAATATTGTTTTTTAGTTCTGGCCATAGCGTTTTCAACCAATGGAGCGTAGCGTTAGTTCAGGCAGGGTACGGACGTCAAGCCGGCTGTCATCTGGGTTCGTCAGCTGACAGCCACGATACGCCCCTAGCACACCATTGGCCGTACACTCAAAGTGGCGCCTTATGCTGCTCTAGCCTACCTACTGGTGCTGCTTCCTCTGTAAACTCTTGCAACCCACCTCCACCCCACCACCTCCTTGTTAACTGTATTGTCATCAATGTCATTTCTGTTGTCATTGACGCTGTTCTGTTCTACACCCTAGGGGGTCCTTGCTGCAGATCTCCTCACCTTCGGTAATCCATGTAGCTCATGGAGGTCAGAGGGATGGCTCTCTCTGCCTTAAAGCTTTCCACGCGGGCGCGTGGAGGGGGAGGAGATCATGGATCAGAACCATACCGCCATACAGGGCCGGATCTAGGCATAGGCATTCTAGGCACGTGCCTAGGGCCCATTTCCACTAGGGGGCCCAGTGAGAAGGAAATTTTTTTTTTTTTTTTTTTTTTTTTAGTATGTGTGTTTGATATTAACATCATATTATGCAAATGTAAGTTATCATACAAAAAATGAATACAATGTTTTGGTCTGGATAGTTAATAGCCTAATAATTGAATCAGTTCATCCGAGGTTAACTTATCACTCGGTATTGAGTTTATTTAAAAAAATTGGAAATGGGGCTGCCCTCAGTTGCCCATGCACTGTGTATAGTATATAGCCTATTTCAGCCTCATCTGTGGAAAAAAAGATAGCTGGACAACAGAGTTCTTCTGCTACGTTCCTCTCGCTGCATTTAAATGCATTCATTAAATTACAGAGAAATATGTCCCATAAAAGAAAAAAAGCACCAAGCCCATCCCAGAGGACACTGAATTATATTTTTTCTATATTAATATTTTTATGGAAAATCCATATGTCTTTCTTCAATAGCTTCTAATTCTACTTCATTTGAGCCAGTATCTCCAAATTATTTGTTCACAAAAAATTCCTCAGATTTAGCCTCTTAATTTCCCTCTCAAAGTGCACCAGATTCATGCATTTCACTTTAAAAAGGTACAAAAAATCTCCCGGGGGGGCATACCCCCGGACCCCCCTTGGAGAGTCAGGATCTCGGCTGGCTACTATTTTCACTAAGCTGGACATTGGAGGCACTAGCGATGAACTGGGTGTGTGAATGACATTTAACAATAGTCAATCATTTGGCCACGATAACATTGGAGAGGGGGGCCCTAATCAAATTCGGCTTAGGGCCTTATGAAGGCTTGGGCCGGCTCTGCTCCCCGGTTATTATTTTAGCCGTCAAACCAGAGTTTTTCTGTGCGGCGGCTCACACCTGCGATGTCTCATCAGTGTGAATTTCGCCGTTACCCACCACAGAGTTCCACGCCAGGTTTCACCAGGTGAATCGCTTTATAATGTCTATGGGGGCAAGGGTGGGCGAAAAAGCAGGCGCAGAGATCTTACAAAGGCAAAAAGAATCTGCTCGCGCGCTTAGAGCGCGCTCGCATCGTCGGTGTCTCTGCCCTAATCTAACTGTCTAGTAGGCTCCGGCGCAAAGACTATCTTTCTCTTGCGCAGCACCAGAGGGACTTTATAGAATTGTATTTGGCTCTATCTCTCTCTTTCTCTCTCTAGGCTGTGCGCTGCATTATAATGTGTGTGATTGTGGATTGCACGGTGTGCCAGTCCCTGTATTTGCGTGTTGATAGGGGTCCATGGCTGGTTTGTGTCCAGGGCCCGTGGTCATGTTAATCCGTTTTTGCACACTGGACTCTGCACGCACTTTACAGAAGTGCTCCTGCAGTGCGCTCACAAACAGACGTGAAGTCGCACACGGTTACGTTTCTCTTTACTCCCGTTTACAAACGCGCAACTCTTAAACAAATGAATGAGCATAATACTCTTGAGGCAGTTCAAATGTATGTAGTTTTGTCACTAAATCGTGAAGTATCCGTTTGGAGGGGGCCCGAAAAAATGCGGTATGCCTAGTGTAATCTTTCCTCTGTAGTGTATTATGTCATTACACATTTTTGATACTGTTTTATAAAACTACCTTGTAAGGACTGACTTGAGTTCCTCATCCTCTGTAGAAGAGAGTACAGATAGGAATGTGGGTTCTTAGCTGTGCGGCCTCTAGCGTAAACTCTTGTATTTCATACTAGCTTTGTATAGGTTAAAATAGACTGTTTTATGAGTTCAAACTAGCATAGCCTGGTTTGAGTTTATCTCAAACCTGGGGAGTGTAGATAATTTACTGGCCACTGTCCAACATTGTTGTTCTTAGCTCTGAGGAAGACCCACAGCGCCCAACGGGACATTCCTTTCAGGTGATGCTCACTGCAGACCCTTCTGCAGAATGTCCTTTTTAAGAATACTTTTGTAGTAGTCAGGATACACCAATTATAAGCAAGGAGGCTTGACCTAATGACCAATCAGATGACTTAGATTCGCAGGTTAAAAACGGCTGCTCAGCCCCATAAGGGCAGGGATTTCCAGGGCTTTCAGCTGACAATAACATTCTTAGCTAGTCCTATGCATCCTCCTCTATTTGATTCGGCTCCAAATACTCTAACTTTTTATCGGCTTCGTTTGACTGCAGTATGAGTTTTGTTGTTTAAATAAAGAATTGTACCTGGGACCCTCCTCAACTGCATCAGCTGTCAACTTCTTTCATCCATACCACCAGCACCCAGCTAAGAGAATTAACAACAAAGTGACGTCACGAACACGGAGCCATTTGTGGACGCAGGAGGGACGCTGCCGCGACCGGGGGCCGAAGCCCTGCTCCGACTCGGCTTGAGGTGAGCTCCCTTTTGCCCTGTGGTGCTTTGCTCGTGCCCCTGGTGGGAAGCGTCTGTGTCTCCCCTGTCTCTAGGCATTAAGTACCATCCAGATGCGGGGTCTGCTTTGGTGGTTTGGTTGAATGAACATAGATATGCTGTCTAAATTCTTGTTTTTGTTTCGGATTTAAACATTAAAAAAGAAAAAAAAAAAAGAGGAAGGTTGTATAGGTTATCCATACATTTTAATTTTGTGGTGCTAAATGAGCGTGTGAGGTAACTTGTTCTCGTTTGAAATTTTCATTTGACGTGTATGGTAACAAATGAGATGGAGACAACTTCTTCTCTTCAAAGTTTTTAATTTGGCGTGTGAGGTAACCCGTGGCTCATGTTGTTTGAGGTAACTCGTTCTCGATTAAAAGATTTACTTTGTTCAATTTGGCGTGTGAGGTAACCAGTGGCTCTCGAAGTTTCAGCTAAATTGTTCTCCATTTTCTTTGATTTATGTTGACGTAAGGTTACGGCTGGTTTTCGGAGAATTAAGAGCTGCAGAGGGCCAGCCCGGGCTATATGTGTTAAGGTTTATGTTTGTGTACACAGTCTCGTCTTTCAGTTTAATGCTTATTTGTATGTCTGTTTTGTTGGGTGCTTTAAGCATTGTTAGTCTGTTGCGAGCTAAGCTGTAGGTGTCTGTTCTATGTTTAAGCATTGTCTGGTTGTAATATAGACCTATATCATTATGGTTAATGGGATTTATAAATGTAATGACCTTTCGGAGACATAGGAAGGGATGCCAGGCTCGTGTGTGATTTCACTTGCATGTGTGATAGCCTACTATACACCTGCGTTGCTTCCTGCCTAAATGTTTGCGTTGGCTGGTTTGACTAATGACGACGCTCATGTGTTTGAATTATGCTCGATGTGACATTTGTCATTTGTTTCCTGATTGTTGTTATGTATTTTGATTTGTTCATATTCTTGTGTTGATGACTGTTATGTATTGTCGCGGATATTCTCTTTCCGGAGATGGATGGGTATTCTCCACATTATGGCTGTGTTATCAGTTCTGTTTTCGGGAGGAAATATCTAGGCTGATTTCTGATGTTGATTGGTGATGGCTGACTGTAGGTGTTTCGATCGGATGCCCACATGTCGGATTGTATGGTAATCTTGCTATAGAAGTAAGAATATATGAAAAATAAATAAATAAATACAAAAAAAAAAAAAAAAAAAAAAGAGAACCGGTTCCTCCACCGGCTCTTCCTCATAAATGTCTCCGAATATAGTGCCTGTCACCCGGCCTTCTGTCGTGCTTCGCAGGGGTATGTTCTGGAGCTCTATAAAGTGCAGAAGAGGGCGGGGCTGTTGGCCCGTTGCTGTGTGCATGCTGGCGCGAGCATCACTTTCACAGTCGCCTTTATAGTAACTCTGTTTGATTTTATCTCAATATGAGGACAACATATTATACAAATAAAACTGATTTGATTTGGTTTGATCCTTGCGCGCTCTGATAGCGGGCCGCAGTTGCATATTTAAATAACAGGATTTATGTTTGAAAGATCTGTCCACGCTCTGCTCTAAAAATGAAAATAGCTCCTACCCAGGACTAATTGTTAGACTAATTAAGTTGTGCTCCTTTATTGAGATAAAGTAAAGGGTTTATAGATATATATTTGTGTATATTTGTGCCTTGGCTGGCTTTGGTCCACTCCAGCCGCGTTGGATACAGCCATTTGACAGGCTCGGCATGTTGCTGCTGCCGTATTGCGTTTCGCCTCGTAAATCCAACAGTGTTTAACTTTGTGTAAACTATTTTCTGGGGATATGAAGCTAAAGTCTTCATTTATGAAAAGACCTGTGTGTTGCCAGATTAAACAGTGTTTTATTGAAGCAGCGCTTGCAGATCCCTCCGCGCCTATAGTGCAGCATGCAGGCAGGCGAAGCACTCTGAGGAGCAAACGCTCAGTTTAAAGAACCATTGTGTATCTTATAGAGGCTGGGTAGTTTTCACCTTAAAAACACGATAAAAAGAGATATAAAACTAAAATGAAAATGTGAGGATCCTTTGGTTTCTCCAGAGCTATGTTACATGCTTGAAGGGATGTCAAATATCACAACTATTTTTCTGTTTAAATTTAAAACTCTAATGCGTAGATACAATAATGAATTGGATTTTTGGCTAAAGCCTTTTGGAACTTTGGTTATTCCTAAGCAGTTACTAGCTGATTGCATGAAAACGACACAAAAATCATATTAGGTTGAATGTACCTGAAATTACAGAACTTTGAGACATTGATAATTTCATCTCCTTACACACATCTGCATTGTGGGTGTATTTATGACTGTGTTTTGCTGACAATGTACAAGATTTCTACTTATTGAGAAGCAATTACATTTGTAACCTTAATTACTGTCTGCACAGACTTCGTTAAAGCCCGCATGTGTGTTTTCTTTTCTTTGTTATGTACACTATTGGGCCACGAGCGTCTACGGAAGGAAGCCGTGACAGCTAACATTCTGAGTCCAAGAGACGGACCACATTCCGGGACCTCTGATCAGTATAGGCCTACTTCACTCCCAACCCTGACCTCCGTCTGCGCGCCCTGGACCCAAAACCCAGGCTAGTACCATTTTGTCCACAAAACTCTTGTTTACACATACTCAATTACTCACACACTCATCCACCTACATTCACACATTAATGATCTCACAATTGTTCATTCACACATAAATTGAATGCACACTGGCTATTTTTTCATTAATCACATTCATGACATATATCAAATGCTTAGCTTGAAGTAAGGGCTTGGCAACTGACTGGTCGCGTTAAAGTATACTAATTTGTCGGTTGACAGTGATTTTTGCCTTGCATTTACGTCTCATTTGACGGTGAAGGTTTAACTGTCTTATTTCTAAATTGATTTACGACTGTGTCTTGTCGTAAAAGCTCTGGGCTACAGAAGAGGTTGGATTTTTTCAGTTTCAGCAGTAGGTTTTTCCTTTACATTTTCACTGTACCTTTTGAAGTTACAGGTTTTGACATTTCTGCCTTTATTCAATAAAATTGTGTTGATTTATAATCTGTTTTGCTTAATTCGTTCCTGTTTTCTGAGGATGGTATGGTTGCTGTATTTTCACGGGGTGTAGTTGTGGTGACACTTGCTCTGTAAACAAACTTCTGACTGAACACAGTTTGATTACACTTTAGACTTTTTCCATTGGTTTTTCACTTGATTAGGACATATTGATTCTTTTACAGTGATTCTTCGATTGACTCATTGATTTGTAATCTTTTAGAATAGCTTTGAGTATTTCATTTATTGATTATCATCCATTGTTTTTGACAGCTTTTGACTACATTTCAGTGATTTTTTTTTTCTAATTGTCCTTCATTGACTTTTACTATTTTTAATAATTGCTATTTAAATACTGATTTTTAATCCATTTTTGGTAACGTAATTCTATTGAACAGTTGATTTAAAAAAACAAAATAAAAAAAAAAAGGGGGGGATAGGCTGAGTACACGTTTATATTTTACAGAGCCAAAAACAAAGATGAGTTCTGCAGTTGCAAAAACAGATACACCTGTTGACGTGGTGCAAAGGAATAATCCCCTCATCAAGGGAATTGCAGAAATGTCACAAAAATGGCATGACCGTTGGTCAACTATTGAACATTCCTGGCCAATCGACGGTACTTTCAATTCTGATGTGATCAAAACAATGCGAGTGCTTGTGTCCGCACACAAGGCAAAACAGAACCAGGGCAAAAAGGGGAACAAAAGACAAGAAAAGAGACGGATAGAACTGAGTATTCTGGACTTGTTTGATAACGAGGGACAGAAATGTCTGAAGGAATCTAGAGAGATGAGGAAGTGGATGAGGATGCAACAACCACTTTTTATACGACCAATTCAGTCTCAGTTCCAACCGCCACAGCCATTCCCTATTGTTCAAACATCACAGCCAGTCTTCAACCAGACAACAACATGGAGAGAAAGCGGACGAGGATACTTCAGAAGAGGAGGAAGAGAACAAGGTAATCCAGGCGTCCGGCTATGTCCAGGAGTATGTTACAATTGTGGATTGATGGGCCATAATGCTCGGCACTGCAACCATCCAAACAGTGGTACTTCACGAGGGGGCTTCAGAGGAGGATTTAGGGGGCAAGCCCAGCCACCCCGGAGACCGGTTTACCCTAATGGGGGCCCGGAACTGGGATACTAGGGGTGCCCAGAGAACCCAACGGGAAGGTGTACCCACCTTCCCATGTCCGGTAAATGTATATGGACAGTCGGATTTGAGGGTGTGAAACAGCTGATCCCTTCCACAAAACCAATTGAGCTCCGCTATCAAAACCAAAAGATAAAATACCCATATTGGTCTCAGAACACACTCCCGTCGCACTCTTGGGAAGAGATGCGTTATGTAAGTAACCAACTGCTCAAGACAGCAAGAACAGAGGCCACATCAGTATTCTGGCTTTGTTTATCTGGGCCAGACCATCACTCAGGGACACAGAAGTATCTCTGATGGCCACCTGAACGGTATTCAAAAGGCCCAAAGCCCAGGACAGTTAGAGAAATGATGACATTCCTTGGTATTGCTGGCTATTCGTCGGCATGGATTGAAGACTATGCCAAGTTAACAGGACCTTTGATGACCATGATCAAAGAAACAGGGAAGGACAAGCTCCACGCTTTACCTGATCACTCTAAGAACTTTTTGCTATATGTATCCACGTCGACAGGAGGTAAATTTGCATGTGCAGTACTCTGTCAGCCAACAGGTATGGGGACAAGACCTCAACCTGTTGCTTACTACTCCACCGCTTACTCAGAGGTGGAGATGGGGTTATCCAGTGACTATACTTACACACCATAGCCTGAGGAACCTGTTAAATAGGATGTTACTTTAGCGGGGTGCACTACGGTAAACCCCGGTGAGGACTTACCATCCCTAGAAAATGGTGAACCGCATGATTGTGTAAGGCAGAAAGATATTCAAGACTCAGATCAGTTAATGTCCTTTTGGTTACTCATGAGGTCTACTTAATTAATTAATTTCTATGCAGGAAGCGGTCCTTTGCCAAGTTCTTATGTAGAGAGTTACTAAGCGGATGGGGACTTCCCGATCACATATCCTCAGATCATGGAAAAGGGTTTGTGGACAAAACAGTAAAATTAATTCGGGAATTAAACAACGTTTAGGAGCAGTCCATCACACGCAAAGCTAAAGTACTTGTGAAAGAATGAACGGCGTTCTAAAATATCGCATTGTAAAGATTTGCCAACACACCGGTCTGAATTGGGTAACAAAGCACAAAACGCCGACACCTTGGAGTTAACTGGTACCACCTATACAAGTCCAACTTTTGAACCAATTAGAATAGAAGCTAGGTTAGGGTATTCTGTTCATTTACCATGTAACTGTACAAGATGGAACACTGTTAACAGAAATCCTCCTGTGTGGAGAGACAATCAGGGTAAAAGCATTAAGATGTTGGAAACTGTTGTTGATGGTGTATCCGTAAAATATTATTTCTTTTTTTGACGACATACGGGTTAAGGCTGATACTGATTGTTCAATTGTATCAATTACTGCTCAGAAGGAGGACCAAGGGGAATATACTTGCACCTACTATGCCTTAAAAAGCAAATTTGTCTTTGAACACAATTTATGGGTGACGGGTTATATAACTCGCAGAGTACTACTTGAGGTGAAAGACAGGAATCCCATTCCCTCACCTTCAGAGGTTGTATTGGAAACTACACTACATGCTATAACAAGCAGGCCGCACGGTGGACAATACTTCAGAAACCACTAACAGTACTCAAGCACTGACCCTAGCTAATCCTACCAGCATGACCTTGGAGAAAACAGATGTCACAACGGAGTTTATGGTAACTCCCATCTCTGCTACTCACGTTGATTCTGACAGTGAGGATGTGAGAGTGGAGATGGAGGGCGAACTGTTCGATATGTACCCAATTTAAACATCTGACCTTGTTATATTCTATCATGTGTGAGTGTTTTGAAATCACCTTTAAACGCTCTTTTCTCCATTATTTTTGTAGTGGATTTCGTTCATTGCTTAAGGTCATCCACGGACCTTCATTTATTTTTAATTTTAAGGGGCATTATGTTCGTCTCTTTGTTTTTGTTTTTTTTCTGTTGTTTTACTTATGTTTTGTTTTTCAACTTGTCGTTGGTTATCAAACTTCTTATGTGTCTTTGGTTACTGTTACTGTACAGCGTTGCCCGAATATGTTCAAACCTTCAATGGGATTTTGTTTTGACAAGGGGGGGAGGTTAGACAAATGAATGAATAACTTTTCTGGTCTGAGATTTTTAGTATTTTTAATAAAAGTAAATAGTGCTAAGATTGCTAAGATTGCTATGGGAGATAATACAATGGAGGTCAGCGCACCACCACTTTCCTACAGTAGAATTTTGAGCATGTTCGGTCTAGATAATATGGGGATACTTACACACAATGCATAACATAATTTGATGTTCTTTTATTTGCAAACGATACTGGTTGTTTCTTTTCTCTTCCCTCAGAGTTATGGTGGAGAATGGACAATCAAATGGACTTTGTAATTCAAACGGACTTTGGAATGAAGGGAGATCCTGGACAGGGACTTTGGACTCAAACCAAATGCACTAGCATAGGTCATTGTGGATACACACCCCACAACAGCAACGCTGCTGTAATTTGAAGTTTGGTTGACACATCGACACATTGAAGTATACATGTTTTTTATGCCTACATACACTGGTATATGTTACAATGTTGAAGTTATATTGTCTTGTGGTAACCTGTGATATGGCGGTTATGACTGTAATGTAATCTTTAAAGTTGTATGCAAATATACTTATTAATAATCTTATAATAATAGGTTAATCTGGTTTACTCTCTAATACATGTATTTTTTGATAATCTAAAATAGGTTTAGACTCTAATGGCCGATTGGCACATGGTCATTTAATTTAAGAATAATGAATAATGTTAATTGTTAAATTTAAAAGGAGTTTCCCCACCTTAATTGGCTTGACAGGTGCGGACTCTTCAAGTTGAACAAGAAAGGTCTCCTAAATCCTTTTTACGTCTTGTCTAGACGAGACGGTTTTGGCCTAGGAGACATCAGCTTATTTGCAGGACTGCAGCCACGCCGTAGCCGATACATGCAAATGTTTTAAGTTGCGAGTACTTTCCTGTATTTGGAAAGGGTGTGCCTTTTAGTCCTGCAGGTGGGTTAAGAATAGCCGAATTTGATCTTTACTGAGAATTAAGCATTTAGCTTCCTAGTCTAATTTAAGCCTAAAGTAATGTGATATAGAGTAAATAGGACATAGATAATACATTTAATCCCCAAAGTCAAAGTTCAAAATAGGACTCTGAAGATCTTAGAAGTTTAGTTTTTGAGGAGGACTTTTCTGAACAACAATTGATAGCTGCAGTTATTGCTAACGAAAGCCAATCATTAAAATGTGTTTCTGTATCTTTTTGCGAGACATTTTGTCTCGAATGGGGGAATGTAGTGTATTATGTCATTACACATTTTTGATACTGTTTTATAAAACTACCTTGTAAGGACTGACTTGAGTTCCTCATCCTCTGTAGAAGAGAGTACAGATAGGAATGTGGGTTCTTAGCTGTGCGGCCTCTAGCGTAAACTCTTGTATTTCATACTAGCTTTGTATAGGTTAAAATAGACTGTTTTATGAGTTCAAACTAGCATAGCCTGGTTTGAGTTTATCTCAAACCTGGGGAGTGTAGATAATTTACTGGCCACTGTCCAACATTGTTGTTCTTAGCTCTGAGGAAGACCCACAGCGCCCAACGGGACATTCCTTTCAGGTGATGCTCACTGCAGACCCTTCTGCAGAATGTCCTTTTTAAGAATACTTTTGTAGTAGTCAGGATACACCAATTATAAGCAAGGAGGCTTGACCTAATGACCAATCAGATGACTTAGATTCGCAGGTTAAAAACGGCTGCTCAGCCCCATAAGGGCAGGGATTTCCAGGGCTTTCAGCTGACAATAACATTCTTAGCTAGTCCTATGCATCCTCCTCTATTTGATTCGGCTCCAAATACTCTAACTTTTTATCGGCTTCGTTTGACTGCAGTATGAGTTTTGTTGTTTAAATAAAGAATTGTACCTGGGACCCTCCTCAACTGCATCAGCTGTCAACTTCTTTCATCCATACCACCAGCACCCAGCTAAGAGAATTAACAACACCTCTTAATCCGGGCCTGCCGCCATATTAATAATTGCAAAGTATTCTGCTAATTGAAATAAACTTCTACTTTTGACTAAAGTATTCCTGACTGAACTTGTGTTGTCAGCATGTCATACTCAATCCTTTTATTATTTAAAGTCTTGAAGGTCCCCTCGTTTTGTGTCTGAAAATGTTTCCTCTCAAGACTCTCTGATTCAACTGTCTCGGTGTGAAACAAATGCTGATCAGAAAATCAGATTCCCACACTATGGATGGTGAGGCAGTCCACTTATTAATGCTAAGAAAGTTGCCAATATTAATCTTGGTTCGTTTGACATATGGAGCTATATGGAGCATAAGAGGAGCGTGGTTTTCCGGGTGCTTTAAGTCATGTAATCCAGGTTATGTATCAGGCTTGCATATGTAGCAATGTAAAAGCATTTCTAATCAGTGTTGAACCTAGTGCTCTTGAACACAGCCTGCAAATGGCCCAGTCCCCTAATCAAGCCCCGTATATAAAGCAGGTGTGTTGTGCCAGTATGGTGTTGTCTCTGCTGTGGCTGGTGACCATGTGAGTATCTGTTTTTAGAAGATGTACTGAACGTAATTTTAAACAAGCGTCCATTAATTTGGTATTGTTTCTTTTAGCTTTAGGATAGCCCCCCTGTGACCGAGTGAATTTCATGCTTACTCCCAAACCCGTGGTGGTGAGTTTGTAGGCCACACTAATTGATTCAAGTATGCAGCATAGTGAGCCGAAGTTAACTTTATTTTCCTCCATGTTGTAGGTTCACTTGCTGCTGTTTTGCCTTAGCTTAGTATTTAGTTGTTTGTCTTTCTTTTGGAGTGTTTATTGAACCAACTGGGGGTTAATTGTTGTTTTTGATTGACGTTTTAATAGTTATTTTGCTTTAGACTGGAGCTGGGTGCCAAACTGTACGGAGGCTAGGCACCCCTGGTGAGGTCCCGTCACTTGCATGCGAGTTAAAGCACAGGGATATAACATGTTTTTCACCAGTTTTAGTGTGTAGTGACTATTGATGTGAGGCACTTGTGGTGAGTGGTAGCACCCCTAGGCACTCCTCGGTGTAGTTTGCCTCTCAGCAGTTGGCCTCAGCTTTAGTCTGTTTGGGTTTGTTTAAGTTTGGAACTGCTATTTTAGATATTGTGACTTTTAGACATTCTATATAAATGAGTTTTAGCAATTTTGTAACAAAGAATATTTTCTCTTTAGTTATCTTGTTTGTTCATTTTTACACACTAATCCCTTTTTATCCTTAGTAGTTCCAGTTCCTGCACATTCTATCTGTTTTCCATCAAAATAAAGATTTGGTTTATTTTGAATTCCAGTCTCTGTCTGTCAGTTTAACGAATCTGTTTGCCTTATCAGCATTGTTAATATTATTCAACAATAAAGTTACATCCCTTATCTTTATGTTATTTCCAGGGGGTGTAATTCCCCTGGTAGCGTTGTCGGTACTCCCTCCCCCCAATTCTTCCCCCTTTATTGCCCCGCTCGCTACACATACAAATGAATAAATCGACTTTACACCCAAAAGTTTCTTCTTTCTGTTTGACGGTCGATCTTCTAGTTTTATAAGTTTGGAGCCTTACAAAGCTATAGACTATCAACTAACGTAAGCATCGTTAGTGTGAGCGTTAGCCACAGCCTAGACATCACGGCAACAGCTGAATAATGTTACACATATAAACACAAGTTACTCCACATGCAAACAACGGGCTGTAGATGGTAGTGTTATATTTGCATGTACGGAAACATTGGTTTCTCTGACTGGCCGCTCGAACCACAGCAGCCGTTCCATAATATAACACCCACTTTAGAAATGACCAATAATGGGGCGCTCCCGTTGTGTAGTGGGTGGAGCACATACCATGTGGACTGAGTCCTTGTTGCAGTGGTCGTGGGTTCAAATCCGACCCGTGGACCTTTACTCCATGTCACCCCCCCCTCTCTGTTTCCCTATCAACTCTGTTTCTCTGCATACTATCAGATAAAGCTTGAAAATGCAAATAATCTTAAAAAAATTAGAAATAAATTACTAATTATAAGAAGTGCCTGTGCTGTGTATATACGGGAGCAAGCAAAGTAACTGACTTCAACACAATACAAGTTTGGTATAATTGCGGAGTTTTGTACCCGTGTGTTACATTACCGGTACTGCAGCCAGACTCTACTATTCACGACAGGGCAGACTCTTAACTGAACTCTTAAAGAGAGTTCAGTTAAGGCTCTAAACAGAATGTCAGAAACAGAGAGGCTATGAGACTAAATGCCAGCGTGAGAAATAAAAAGGGATTTTTGGACACTACACCATGAAAACATTTTCTAGTCGTCACTAAATAAAAATCTGAACCTGAAAAATAGCATAATATGGGATCTATAAAGATTAAGAAACACAACACAGCAAGCATCAGAAACCGATAGGCTAGTTAATAATTAAAATTAAAGAAACTAAGAAACTAAAATAATTGAAAAACAGGTGTGTTTTATACAGGAAACTAGTTGAGATTAAGAATACTTTTTAAACACAAGGACTAATCTGTGGGAGCCAGAATTCTTTATGGTTGGTAGGGGATCAAATACTTATTTCGCTCAATAAAATGCAAAATAATGTCTATCTTTTTTGTATGTGATTTTCTGGATTTTCCTTTTGATATTCTGTCTAGCACTGTTAAAATAAACCTAGCTTTAAAATGATAGACCTCTCATTTCTTTGTAAGTGGGCAAACTTACAAAAGCGGTGAGGGATCAAATACTTGTATTTTATGTATACTGGTTGTAAATCTGTGTCTTAATACGCTCAACTGTTTTTATAGAAAGCCCTTTATCATACAATGCGCGTGCATGTACGTATGCATGTTTCTGTGTGCCCTCATATTTGATAGATGCGCTATGTAGATGGAGCATTAAAGATTGAACATTTTATCAACACATGAAGAAATATTTCTAAATACCTAGCTGCCATTTCCTGGCACACATGGTCTCCATCATCCAGATTGGCAGCGTTGGCTCCATCATGGCAATGGCCATATTTCCAAAACAAATGGCACCTGGAGAGGAAGATGGAGGATAAGTGGGTTCAGTATAGTTTATATAATTTATAATACAAAATACACTTTTTTATGTTAATATTAATATGGGTTCTTGGTGCGAACAATAAAGAAGTATGTCATTAGGCCTATATAAAAGTTAAAACCCCAAACTATATACAGTATATAAAAAAATATCTTTACTCTCTCTCTCTCTCTCTCCCTCTCTCTGTCTCTTTCTCTCTTTTCTTACTGTGTTTGCATAATAGCGGATGCCCGCAGGACCTGCAGGTCCCCTCAGTTGTTTTTCGGCACAGGTTTTCACATCACTCGCTTTACAACACAATTTCAAGCCTGCTCTAGCACCTCTAAATCACTTTATTTGCTTTGTGTTTGGCTGACAAAGAAAGAGCATCTGAGTATATTTATCAATATATTTGTCAATTCAGTTTATTTATGCATTTCCCTCCTCTTTTCCCAGCACCATTATAAATGCATTATCATGGGGCACCCCATAAGCTTAACTGGTAGAGTGTGTACCATTCTTGCTTCCTGCTTTCCTACTGTGCAGACGCTCTTCAGCTTGCTCTCTCCTGTACTTGCACTTTTTGCTTACATTCTTATTTTTCATCGATAATACATTTCGCAGCAGCTCCTGGATACATACAAATCAATGGGACTGTAATTTACTTTTATTTTTATAGATACTACAGGCATTTTTGGACATTTTTACAACCTTCTCAATAGAACGTGAGGAGGCCTAACAGGACACGCCTGTGGTGACTGGAAGCAGGCACTAAGCTAAAGCTAATTAGCAGCAAGATGCCTCCCTTATCAACCGAGGACTATCAAATACTCCTACAGAGGATTACAGCACTGGAAACCAAAATGAATCGATTAGAAGTGAACATGGAAGTGAACGGACTATGTGGGAACGACACCACCCTGCCAGTGACATTAAACAGTGGACAAGATCAAGCTAACACACAGCTAACTAGCACCGACAAGGTCTCGAAGAAACAAAAGGACCGTGTCTAGGTTAGTGATAACCCTCCCTGGAGTCGTCTTGGTGCAAAGCCAAAGAGATTGGAAAAGGGGGGACGGATAACCGGCAGGGCTAGGGCCGAGCGCCATGAGATGACTGATATGGACGGCTGGCCTGCGTTATCACCCAGGCACTGTGCCTCCTCAACCCCCGCGCCTAGGAGGCCGCAGCCATGGATAGCTGCAAAGGGAAGAGGTGACAACGACAATCTTCCACAGCAAACAAGTATGCAAGTGTCGAACAGGTTTACTCCACTGCTGCAAGTCCCTGGATTTTCCTCTGATGACCAAGATAACATAGCGCCTTCACACAACAAGGTAAGGCTCGAAAGCCAAGAGCCACAGAGAGAGCTAACAACCGGGCTAACCAAGCTAACAACCGGGCCTGAAAATCTGATTGTGAGACTTTCTGTTAGAGATATGAAAAGCATGTGTAATATGGATACCAAAGTACTCTGCTTTCCCAATGATATGGTGTCCGACTTAGAAAAAAGAATCCTGGACATTGCAGCTGCACACACAACTGTAAAGAAAATCATTCTGCGCATCGGGTCAAATGGTTTTGTAAAGCAAGAGTCTGAAATGTTGAAACAGGACTTTTAAAGATCTCTTGAACACGGTCAGCTCACTAAAAGCTGAGGTGTTTATCAGTGGTCCTCTGCCACCAATCAGAACAGGACCTGAGAGATTCACTAGATTGCTTGCACTGAACACGTGGCTTTCAACTGCGTGCCCTGACCACTCAGTGCATTTTATTGACAATTTTAACACTTTCTGGAACCACAGGCAGTTGTTTAAGACAGATGGACTCTGCCTAAATAAGACAGGATTAAAAGTATTCATATCGGGGGCGCTAGAGCGCATGCCATGGATAGTGGATAGTTCCTCTCCGATAAATCGAGTTTTACATAAAAAAAGACAATTTATTGCACAATTCCCACTTTGAGTGCTGCTTTGTACTTTACTACCGGCAACGAAACAAAATGACCCGTAAATAGCCGAAAACTAACGGTGAAAGCCCATCACCCCCGCCGGCTGAGGAGGGGGCGAACGGCGAGGCATCAGAGCTAACAATGGCGGACGGTGCCCCTAGCTTGGCCGTCATTCTCAAAGCCATAGGCGACTTGAGCAAGAAGATGGACGATAGATTTCAAGCCCTGGAGGCGTCTCTTCAAATCACGCAGGCTACTCTGTCTGAACACAGTCAGCGGATGGCTACGGTGGAAGAAGCTAGCAGTGACCACGACACCCGGCTAACCCTCCTAGAACAACTAAGGCTAGAGAATGCTAACAAGCTTCTCCAGGACAAAGTAATCAACCTCGAGGCGCGCTCTAGACGCCAAAACATAAAAGTGGTTGGGCTACCAGAAAAAGTTGAAGGTGGTCGCCCCACGGAATTTTTCGCCAGCTTTATTAAGGATTTACTGGGGGCAGAAAACTTCCCGGAGCCAATAGAGGTGGACAGAGCTCACAGACTTGGAGCACATCCAGCTAACGACCCCACGCGCCCCAGAGTCATGATAGCCAAGGTCGACAGCTACCGGCTGAAAGAACAGATAATGCGGCTGTCACAACAAAAATATCTGCTGAGCTACAATGGGAAACAGTCCATATCTTCCCAGACCTCCCGGCGGAGATAATGAGGCGTCGCCAGCTCTTCGAGGACGCGAGGAGAAGGCTAAGAGATGCAGGCTTTCGTACCGGATTCATCTATCCCGCTCGGCTGCGAGTCACCCGGGGCTCAGAAACATCGATGCTCGCTACCCCGGAGGAGGCCACGAGATTTGCCGACAACATACCGGGCAGCCCGGTGTCACCAGTGAGCTAAGGACCGCTAGCTGGCTATATCGGCTAGCGGGCTAACTTTGGCTAGTGGGTCTTCTGACCAACCCTCACAACCAACTTCGACTTGGAGCCATGGTCACTTTAGTATGGGGTAAGCTTTAAGCCAGAGGACAGTATTTTCTGCCCAGCTGCACAGACTTTTTCCCCATGTTTATCTACGTTCATCCCGCCGACACTGAGTGTACGGCGGGCTTCGGCTAATGCGAGCCGGTCCATGCTCGAGCTAATGCTGAGACACGGACACATACTTGTTTACAGGTTCAGCACTGGGCTACACGTCGTATATATTTTTTTGGTTTTAAATATGCCTCGATATATTCCAGGAGCAGGTTGTTTATACGAGTTATGTTCTTGTTCACTTTTCAAAGGGAAACGTTACTATTCTTGACACTTGTATTTGCACATCGGAGAGGGGGGGGGGCAGCTAAGCTTTTAGTTAGCTAGCGGTTTTACAGCGTAGCATTTAGCTGGCCTTTGGGCCGAATAGGCTAGATGGCTGTAGTAACCCCCGTTTACAGTATGTTAGGGTATTTTCCCTCGCTTTGTTTGGGAAAGTGGGGAGGGTGGGAGGGCATGTTTGAGGGCTGTATGTGTTTTTGTAGTAGTGGTCTAACTGTCTTTTTGTTTGGGGCAAACTACTGTGTCACTGCATGTGTATTATGGCGTATAACTTTGTATGATACCCGGGGGTGATGATACAAGCAGGGGGGTTACCATGGTGAGCTGGAACGTGCGAGGCATGGGCCATCCAATTAAACGAGCCAAGATTTTTTCACATCTTAAATCTCTATCTGCCGATATTGTGTTCCTCCAAGAAACTCACATTAGACCATCAGAGCGGAACCGGCTGCGCTGCAGATGGGCAGACCAGATATTTCAATCCACTTTTTCAAGCAAAGCCCACGGTGTGGTAATTATTATTAAGAAAAACATAGATTTCAGACATATCTCTACAGTAACTGACCCGAATGGTCGTTTGCTTATAGTAACTGGGTACCTTTGCTCTGTTCATGTAACACTTCTTAACCTTTATGGCCCAAATATTGATGACGCTGCCTTTTTCCGTAAAACCTTTGATATGTTACCCGACCTTTTGGGCACAAATGTGATCGCTGCAGGGGACCACAATGTAATCCTTGATTGGCATATGGACAGGTCATCAAAGAAAACAAGCTACCCTTCTAACTCATCTACAGTTCTGAAAAACTTGATTTCAACTACTAATTTAGTTGACATCTGGAGAATACAGCACCCCACAGACAGAGACTATACTTTTTTTCCAAAATGCACAATTCATATTCTCTTATTGATTATTTTTTATTAGACTCAAGACTCATACCCAACGTAATAGACACCAAATATCACAACATCCTGATCTCGGATCATGCCCCAGCGGCCATTATTCTTGACTTTGGGAGATCCAAACAGCGAGCTAATTGGCGTCTACGCCCTTCACTGCTCAACGACAGAAATTTTTGTAAATACATGTCGGGAAAAATCACTGAATATTTAGAGACCAACGATACCTCGGATGTCTCTGACTCCACCTTGTGGGAAAATTTTAAAGTGGTCATGAGAGGTTATATCATTTCATAAAGAAATCTAGAGAAAGACGTTTAAAGGATGTTGACTTGGATCTCACCTCGCTGGAGACATTATACACAAACACAAATAACCCCCAAACTCTGCAAAATATTCTTAGTCTTAAATACGAGTATAACACTATTTTAACGAGTCAAGTGAGTGATCAGCTTCTCAGACTTAAGCAACATTATTTTGAATTAGGCGATAAACCACATACTTTGCTGGCCCGCCAGCTCAGAGGGCAACAAGCCAGCAGATCCATACATACAATAAAATCTAGCAGAGGTGTGGCTTTAACTGACCCGAAACAGATAAATAAATGCTTTAAGGAGTATTATCAGGAGCTGTATAAATCCAAAGCTAATGGTGACATCGACGCATGGTTAAAAAAGCTAGACATACCAAAACTAGACAGCGCCTCCCGCGAGGCCTTAAACTCTGAACTGTCCCCTGCAGAAATCACGGACGCTATCAAATCGCTGCATTACGGCAAGAGCCCTGGGCCAGATGGCTTCAAAGTTGAATTTTATAAGAAGTTTGCTGACCAAGTAACCCCGATCCGGCATAGAATGTTCTCCCACTCAACCGAAGCGAATAGGCTCCCACCAACACTGTATAAGACAAACATTTCTCTCTTGTTAAAACAAGACAGAGATGAAACTAACCCGTCCTCATATCGACCAATTTCTATGCTTAACTTGGATTTCAAATATTTTACAAACATTCTGGCAAATAGACTAAACAAATTTATAGAATCCTTTATTCACACAGATCAGACCGGGTTCATCCCCAATAGGTTTTAATTTTTTAATGTTAGGAGAGTCCTAAATATTATGTATAACAAATTCGACAGGTCTTCCAAACAAGCAGTTCTGTGCCTGGATGCGGAAAAGGCTTTCGACCAGGTTGAGTGGGGGTACTTGCTCAAGGTGCTGGAGGATTTCTGTCTTGGGGCCCCTTTTATTTCCTGGGTGCGTTTAATTTATGCCCATCCCACCGCCTCCATTCTAACAAACCAGGAAAGATCCACACCCTTTGCCCTTCAGAGGGGCACGCGCCAGGGTTGCCCCCTCTCGCCCAGTGGTGAAGTGGTGCCTGGAGAAGTGGGTATACTCTAAGTTGTACCCTTATTTCCAGGGGCCTAGACATTGGACAAGTAGCAGTGTCTGATGTGTGTTTATCCAATCATTCCTGTTTATTTTTTGAGAGTACAATTTCTGTGCAAACAAATGATCAATCAAAAGTAATCAAAAAACGGTATATTACAGAAAATTCCAGTGAAATATTTATTCAAGCATTTTCTTCAATACCCCCTCCCACCTCAGTTAATGAGCTTTTAGACAACTTTAATGGGAAAATCACAAGCGTTATCAGTGTTTCCGGCAGGATTTTTTTCAGCAGCGGTGCTGTGGTCCACGGACCCTCTAGAGGGGTCCGGGGGCATGCCCTCCCGGCCGTTTTTTTTTTGGACCCTGTACATTGGAATCCATGAATCTGGTGCACTTTGAGAGGAGAATATGCACTTAAATCCTATTCACACAGTCCTGTGTATTACTGTAGATAGGATTATTGGTGTTGTAACTTTGCCTTTTGTGTCTTACAGATTTTGACATTTTTGTATAGAAATGAATATTTAAACAAAAAATGCCACAACTCAAAAATAATTTACACAATTTATTTACAGATTTTTGCCTAATGCTTAAACACTAAAAGTGGTTGCTATGTCATCACAACTTCTGACTTTTGTAACCATTCCCTAAACAAAAGCACCCACCCTACAAACACAATAAGTGCTTTGCACTGTGTTTGAAATTCTCCAACGCACTTCTTGCAAAACACTACACACTGTTTTTTACATAAGACACATTGTTCAAAAATGAAATCTCCTGCAATCATGGGCAAAACACCTCTCAGGATCTACCACTGCACCCTCTCTCTCTCTTGTTCTCCTTGCTTCTCTGTCACTTCTCTTTCCTCCCTTACTTGGTCTACCTGTATTTTCTGTAATAAACTTGAGCACTTAAACAACAAGTAAGAAATGCTAGAAATCCTTTTTTTTCCTTCAAATGACCCTATATACATGTATTTGTAATGTTCAAATAATATCACCTAGCATTATGCATTCAAATCCAAAAGAAAATTCTCATTAGCTTGAAAGTTTGGTTCCCTAATTTGCTTTACTAACCTCAGCTCCTCCATTGTCCCTGTCTGCCTTTCTTTTTCACCCAGCTTTTTAGACTCATCTGCAAATGTAATATATATTATTTAACTATGTATATATACTAGTGCTGTCAAACGATTAAAATATTTAATCGTGATTAATCGCACATTTTTATCTATTCTAGCGTAAATGTCCCTTGATTACTTTTTGTCCCATTATTTTTTCTCATTTTAATGCTCTTATCACACCCATTCTCTACACCCTTGTAATTCAGTGTATTTCCTCTAAAATATCATAATTTTCAATTCAGTGCAAATAGACAACAATGTAGATCCCACCCACCCAGAGAACAGCATACACAAACATAATTGGAACTTCCTTTTTTATTTAAAAAACAAACCATAAAACAACATAGGCTAGCCTATATAAAACAAATTAGTATTCAGGCTAAATTAAAGTGGTTGTTGTAGGCCTAAATGTTTTGGGAGTCGTTCATCCACAACTTATTTCAGACTGTTTGTGGAGTGGACACACCATACACTTGTGTGCTAGTGGTTGGTATACCGCTGCTGCAGCAGAGGCTTCAGTCACCCTTGATAGAGAAAATTAAAGTGAAAATGAATGACTGGCTGCTGCCACTAACATTCATGGAGGTGTTGGTGTGCACACAGGGTTATAGTAGGACTTTTGCAAATGACAAGCTTTCTTTTCTGTTTTTTTTCCGCGTAGTCCCAGACTCACACACGGAAGACTAGTGAAGGTCGCGCAGCTGAGCTAGGAAGTGCTAGGTTCCGGTTTCTGCTTCAAAATAAAAATTGACTTGACGTTTAGCCATTTTGCCAGTTAAATGATTTGAATGTGAAGTTACGCTGTAGGACATGTTCCGGTTGACTTAACAGTAACTTAATGGCAAGCCATATGAATAGTTTGTGGTGTTTCAGTTCATGCAACAGCATGTGAAAAAAACACAACGTTTGCTAGGCCATAAAGAGCGTTAATCGCGCGTTGATAACACGTTAAACTGACAGCACAAATATTTACATTGTGCACAGTGCATCCCTTAAGAGCTTGTACCAGCCTTTTAACCTCTGAGCCCTAAGCCATTTATGAGATGTTTTGGTTCGCCTAGATTTATTCTTTTATTAAGATTGCATTCATCACCCCTATAATGCATAGCTGTCAAGCTATCATTTATTTGGGTCACAACCTGGACTATCAGAATATGTGTGCTGCAGTGGTGTCGTTTGAATGTAGGAAATTATTAATTAGACAGTAAAAAAAGCAAAAAATATCTCACAATTATTTATTGATATGACACAAAAAGGCACATTGATTAAGCTTGTTATTGCTTAAAACACTTCTTTTTAGTCTTGGGAGTCAAAAAGTTATGAGAAAATTCTAAAATAAATACAAGTTATACATAATAGAAACTATTCATGCTCTTTTAAAAAGTCCATAGGCTTTTTCCCTGCATTTATGCTAATGATGGCTTACAGGCGATTAGCATAAATCCCTAACTAAAGTTTGCGATGAAAACTGATTTTATATGGCAATAAAGAACAACATCGGATCTAACAGCATGGATTCATTTTTCAAATTTCCCGAAAATACTTAGGCTACAAGCTCCTGACTGGATATAAGCTCCTGTAAAGGCTATGAGTAAAGGCTAACAGTGTGTGAACGTGCTGGAAACACTGGTTATAGATGCTATTGCACCCACTAAGATGAAAGTTGTCTCTAGGAAGAAGAAATCTCCATGGAGAAATGCCCTGCAGGTCAGACTAGAAAAAAGAGAGTGCCGTAAAGCAGAACGCAGGTGACGAAAAAAGAAATCTCCAGGTTCATTATGATATCTTCAAAGACAAACTTTGCACTTTTAACTCAACTGCAAGGCAGTCTTTCTTTTCTGACATCATCACCAAAAACAACAACAATGCACGGGCCCTGTTTTCTACTGTTGACAGGTTAACAAACCCTCCTGTGCCGTAGCGTCTGAACATCTCTCCACAAGAGCCTGCAATGAATTTGCCTCTTTCCTTACTGACAAAATTAGACAAGCGGTCACCGCATCAATACCAAGTTCAACATATCTGTTATCCCTGTGCCAACTTAAAATCAATTAAAATGCATGACACAATTGTATCTGATCAACCACAAAAAAATGGATGACATTATACAACTCCTCCTCCTGTTGCCTTGACATTCTGCCCACAGGCTTCTTTAAAACCGTTTTTAGCTGGTTGGCCTCAGATGTTCTACAAATTGTAAACATGTCCATTCGCACCGGTGTATTCCCACAAGCCCTGAAAACAGCAGTCATCAAGCCACTTCTAGATACATCACTCACATTTCTAAGCAAAATCATTGAAAAAGTTGTCTATCAACAGCTAAATAACTACTTAGCAATGAACAACTGCTTTGATGTCTTCAAGTCAGGATTTCGACAACACCACAGCACTGAGACCGCTCTGGTTAAAGTCCTCAATTACATCTATTTAAACACAGACAGTGGCAAAAGTTCTGTCTTAGTTTTACTTGATCTCAGCGCTGCTTTTGACACAGTTGATCACAACATATTACTAGATTGCCTTGCAAACTGGTTTGGACTTTCTGGAACTGTACTAAACTGGTTTGAATCCTAAAGGACAGAGACTACTATGTGTCAATAAGCAATTTCACATCTGAGCGAACAAATATTGAATGTGGGGTCCCCAAGGTTCCATTCTTGGGCCTCTTCTGTTTAACATCTACATGCTCCCACTAGCTCAGATTATGAATAAGAACAAATTATGCTAACATAATTATGATGACACACAAATTTACATAACCATATCACTAGGAGACTATAGTCCAATTCAAGCACTAAGTAAGTGCATTGAACAAATCAATGATGCCAAATGTGTCTTCAATTAAACAACAACAAAACTGAAGTAATTGTCTTTAGTGCCAAAGATGAACAATTAAAATTCAGCGCACAGCTTAAATCTGTTATGATAGAAACCACACACCAAGCCAGAAATCTTGGTGTTGTTGTCATAGACACAGACTTGAATTTCAAAAAACACATTAAATCAATTAATAAGCCAGCCTACTACCACCCTAAAAACATATCAAGAATTAAAGGGTTTATGTCTCAGCAAGATTTAGAAAAACGTGTCCATGCATTTATCTTTAGTAGACTATACTGTAACAGTGTCCTTGCAGGCCTTCCAAAAAAATCTATCCGACAGCTTCAGCTAATTCAGCTGCTCAAGTCCTCACCAGGACCAAAAGATTGGATCACATCACCCCAGTTCTGAGGTCTTTACACTGGCTTCCTGTCACTCAAAGAATTGATTTCAAAATATTGATGTTGGTTTATAAAGCCCTAAATGGTCTAGGGCCAAAATAAATTACTGATCTGCTGATACGTTATGAGCCGTCCAGAGCCCTTTGGTCGTCTGGGACCGGTTTACTTACAGTTCCCAGAGTTAAGGCTAAACAAGGAGAAGCAGCTTTTAGTTTTTATGCACCAAGTCTCTGGAACAAACTCCCAGAGAACTTGAGGTCTGCTGCAACTCTCAGCTCATTTAAATCAAGTCTGAAGACTTTTCTTTTTCCATTTTAACCTGTACTGTTTATTTTATTTAAATGTTCTATTTCTATTCATTCGCTTTTCTAATGTGTATTGTGTATTTTAATCTTGCCCCTGTAAAGCACTTTGAATGGCCTTGTGTCTGAATTGTGCTATAGAAATAAACTTGCCTTGCCTTACCATTAAGGTAAAGTCCTTGTTTACACCCTCTCTATCTTGCTGTAAAAGCATGTAAATGCCACACAAAAAATCCCCAAAAATAAAAAAGACAATATCACACATTTTCTACTCCAGAGTGGGGTAACATTAGGTTTCCTCACATCTACTGTTTTGATAGTATTTCCTTACCAGCTGCGATGAGAATGTATGGATCCTTCATGAGTGTCAGCAGTGGGGTCCCCTGCTGGCTCTGAGAAGGACAAAGTCATCACTCTCAGTCAAAAGGCCCACATGTAAAAGACTCAGGATTTAAATGTCAGTGGAGTGTGCTTTAGTATTTATATCATTTGAATACTTATTTTGCACACAATATGTCTTTACCATGAAGAAAATCCCCTCCTCCCAGTGAGATATAACGTTAACCTTTGAGGAACTAATTTTGGTTGCAGTTAAGCACTGACTCAAATCACTTATGTATAATATTTAGTATTACATTTTGATATGCTAACTGTCCAATGACAATATTATTTTCCAGCAAGAAACTATGAACAAGTAATGCACATATGAAAGTGAGAATGAGATTTCCTGCCAAATACAAGCAATTTATAATTAAAATGGACAATTGTTTCTTGCTGTAAATCTCTTCCCCCTTTCACACCGACGCGAAATCGGAGCTAGTTCGGAGCTAGAGCCCAGTTAGAGACAGTTTTTTGGTTTCACACCGCCAGAGAGCCTCCAGAGGCTCCCGGCTGTAAAAAACGGTTCAATCCCAGCTCCAGGATTGAGCTGGGCTAGAAATGAGAATTGCCTACGTCAGGGGTAGGGGGAGGGATTATCCTGACCAACCAGACCAACTCAAACCTCATGCCCGCCATATTTAAAAACACTGCTACTACGAGACACAAACACAACATAATTACCGAACGTATCGATCAATTCGACCGGCGAAAATACGCTGTATGGGTCCTGTTTGGTTAACAAAGCAAACCGGGAGGCAACACGTGTAAAAATAAGATGTATCCGCCGCTGTTGTTGGGCTTAATGCTAGCGCTAGCTTTAGCATTAGCCTCGGAGTAGCGACATCGGGCGATGTACACAGACATGTTGAATCCAAATGTCTATTAGATGTTCATAATGGTAATTTTTTATTATTTTTATTTTTTTTACCTTAAAGGTCACATATGCTAAATGCACTTTTTAAATGTGTTCTAACATATTCATGGGTCCACGGTGTGCCTAGAGACTGCCAAAATATTTTTTAAAAAAACAATCTCTCCTGTTCTCACTCTCCCCCTTTCTGAAACCCCCACCCCTCCCCCCCAATATACTCCAGTCAGAATTTTCCCCTTTTCTGACCTCACAAACTGGAAAGCCAGAAGCTTCCACTGTGCAGCCCACACCCCTATTTCTTATTGGTCCACGGCCCTGACAGACAGAGGGCGAGGCGAATCTGGCTTCGCTTCCGGACAGGGGGCGGGGGCAGCTCAAAGATTGTATATTTACGAGGGGAGCTGCGGCTCTTTTTAAAAAATAGGCCATTGTGAGATTAGCTGAACATCAGCATAGTACAATAAATTATCTGAAAGTTTTTTTCAGCAAACAATTAAAGAAAAACGTATTAGGGACCAGTAAGACCATATAATATGGTGTATAATAGTACCGAAAAGTGTATAATATGGGAGCTTTAATTTATACAGGTATATCCCATTGAGACCGAAGACTCTTTTGCAAGGGAGACCTGTTTTCCTTTCCCACGTTACCATTCACACACCCATAGCAGGCTAACTATTGACATTCACACGAGGCAAGGTGGGTTAAGTGTCTTGCCTAAGGACACAACAACTATGACACAAGTGGCAGGGCGGGGACCGAACCTCCATCATAATGGTAATCTTAATGTTCAGATTTGATCATTTGCATCAAAGCCCTTATGATAATAATAATGAGAGGCTTTATTTAAACGCTGTCCATGCAGTGGTGGTGATTGTAACTTTGTCGGCTGTAGACTGAAACTAATGGAGATCGCGGAAGCCTTTCCCCTCGACAACGGTAACGTGCCCCGGTTATCATTTCAGCCTTAGTCCACGGCGTTTATAGCTTTCGAGGATGACCTGCTATGCCACGACCGAACCAGAGCATAGGATAGATGACAGCGAGAGTGATCACAGCAGGGTAGAGGAATGTGTGTGTGAGGGCCGGCGGTAGGGTGGGCTCAGCCCATCCAAATGTGAGCCCTGCCCACCCAATCAAAATTGAAGATTTTTTATTTATTTTTTTTAGGTGGAAGTCCAGACCCACTATCGGACAGACCTGTTCATTCGCTGTCCAAGAAAATGTCAAATAAAATTCAGACAATTATTTAATACTATAGAATATACCATGCATTGCCTCTAATTGGGTGGGCAGGACAGCCTGCCTCCAACTTATCCACCCGCTTATAGTGGTCACTGGTCAGCAGAGTCGGACCGAGGCATAAGCGAAATAAGCGGTTGCTTAGGGTCCCGACTGCCAGGCCCCCACCCAAAAAAAGAAAGAATATATATGTATAGGGGAGAATGGGGGAATCTGAGGCATCGGGTAATGTGAGCCACCCCCTGTATCTAGGCAACGGAAAACATTTGTGGTCATGTGAGATATATGTTTTCAAGCCCCTCTCATTTCCCCATGGCCCTGAAAGAGAGGACCTCATGGTGCTGTGGTAAGCATGTTTTGTTCACCAAAATAGGTATTTTGCATGTAAAAGTAAATTTTCTTGCTGTCAACTTAATCAACTGTTGTGCCAAAGCAAATGTATTCACGTAGAAAAACTTCTATCATACGTGTTGATGAACTACCGACATATGAAACCATGTGATGCTGATAACTGAAGATTAGCCTGAAATGCTAAGAGAGGTAGTTTTTTTCTCAAATTGTGGTGGTGGGGGAAAGTGAGCCAAATGCTGTGGGGGGAAGTGAGCCACTGTCTCACTTTCCCCCACCATGAGGCACACGTTAAGTTTAGTCTTAAACATATTGAAATGTAATAGTACATGACATATGTTTTATCTTAATGTCATACACATTGTAGAAAAGCCATCATGCCAAGGAAATACACCAGGAAGACGACCTGGGGCAACCATACGGAAAGAGCACCTTCTCATCTTTCCCTGTAACCTTCAGGGCTGGAATGTAGAGTAGGCCTAGTTGTATAGTATGACAGGCTGATATTATAATCCAGATGGGTCTTCTCCTGTGTTCTGAGTCCCAGGCTGTTCTCGCTTGTTCTGATTTTCCTATGCTTTGACCCCCAGACACTAGCTGGCTCTAAGGGTCCTGTGTTCTGACCCCCAGACTGTGTTCTAATCTAACTGGTTCTATCTTTCATTTGAATCTTATTAAAACCTTTTGAATTATAATATTATAATTGTATTTGATTTTGTTCAGAGTTACTTTCAAGTGTTTAGAAAATTTGCTTTGCTTAATTGACCAAACACCATCATTCTTTTACTAGTCCGACATTAGTTCTGGAATGTGTGGCTAGCTTTCAGGATTCTTACTGTTACAATATGTGTTGTTATGGTAGTTTCAGAGTGGAAAAAGTAAGTGGATCAGTTTATCAGTTTATCAGTTTTCACATGACAACTTTTTTTAAAACAATCACATTTTCACTGCCCTTTGTCTTGAAAAAAATCTGCTAATGCCCATTTCTAGGAAACATCCTGAATTAATGGGAAATGTGTAAATTTGAGTGCATTTTATTTATTTAGTTTCATTTTAGCTCGCTTAGAGGGGAGCAAATGTAAAAAGTGGCTCAGATTACCCCATTCTCCCCTATATATATATATTTTTTTTTTTAGTTTTTGTCTTTAGTTTGTGTGTTTGATATCAACATCATATTATTTAAATGTAATTATCATACAAAAATAAAGAATACAATGTTTTGGTAGATAGTTAATAGCCTAATAATTGAATCAGTTCATCTGGGAGGTAATCCGAGTTTAATTGATCACGTCACGTTCACGTCCATGGCATGCACAGTGTGTATTGAGTTTATTTCAAAATATTAGAAAATGGGTCTGCACTCAGTTGCCCATGCACTGTGTATAGTCTATAGCCTATTTCAGCCTCGTCTGTGGAAAAAAAGATAGCTAGACAACAGAGTTCTTCTGCTTGGTTCCTCTCACTGAATTTAAATGCATTCATTATATTAGAGAAAAAAAGTTCCCGTAAAAGAAAAAGAGAACCAAGCCCATCCCAGAGGACCCTGCATAATATGTTATTTTAAAAGTATATTTTGATGGAAAATCCATGTAGATAGATCAGTTGGTAGGGCGTCCCCCCCCCGGGCCAAGGCCCCGCAGCGGACCCAGGTTCGAATCCTGCCTGGGTCAGTTCTCTGCATGTCCTCTCCTCTTTGCCCCATTTCAACACTGTCTCCCCAATCTGTCTAATAAAGCAAAAATGCCCAAAAAATAATCTTAAGAAAAAAGAAAATCCATGTGTGCTTCAATAGCTTCAAATTCATCCGACCGAGTGTCTCCAAATTATTAAAATTAATTAAAATTCCTCAGATTTAGCCTCTTAATTTTCCTCTCAAAGTGCACCAGATTCATGTATTTCACTTTAAAAAGGTAAAAAAAAATCTTCTCTGCCCACCTACTACTTCTATCTGCCCACCTTAATCTTACTTCCTAGAACCAGCCCTGGCATGAGGAGTTCAATGCGTTTTATTTTCCGTATATTATTTTAATAAATCAAATCTTTATAAAAAAACAAGATCTGGTCTTCAAATCTTTTTTCCAAATTTGAGTTTTGAAAAACGGGGGGTCGTCTTATTATCAGGGTCGTCTTATATTCGGACCAATAAATATATTGTACAACTAATTTGCTTACACGTTTTTCGAATAGCCTTCCTAATTAGCTGTTGTCCGAGGCATTTTTTTCCATTTACCGAAAGCAATGGATGTTTTGTTGCATGTCAACCACCTTCTCTATTTCACTCCCCACTTCCTGTTTATTAAATATCCAATTAGAAGAAGAAAAAAAACCTGTTTAAATAAACAATCTATAAATGTTCTGCAGCTTTAAAGGTCATTTTAATGAAGAGGGATCATCTTTGGGAAATGAATAATCAAGACAAAGAAACTCACCTCTGGTTCCACCTTGGTGGGCTGGAGGACAAATAACTGCAGAGCTGCAGAGACACAGCGAATCAACTTAAAGCTAAAAGAATAGATTTTATTTAAAAAAATGGTTGTATTTAATTCAACGTTGTTCAAAAAAACACTCACACATTGTACTTGGCATTTCTTCTACAGCGACTATGGATTAAGAAACATTGCAAACGTACCTCCGTCAAATAAAGCCAGGAAAGCCAGAATAAGGAAAGGAGCCGTCTTCCCAACAAACTCATACATCACGCTGCCGAACGGGGGTCCAACTGTGGAGGAGCGCAATGTCAGGAGGAGTCAGTTGCCATTTTATAAATCACTGCAGTTCCAGCAAAATATCTATATATATACAGTCATGTGAAAAAATTAAGACACCCCATTGAATATTCAGTTATTCATTAAGAAATGTTCCCATATCGATGTCTAATCTTGTTTCTATTAATCTCTGGAAAAGAAAGTGATCTAATTGCAGGTAAACAGCTAAAAAATAACATTGTTTTACTGATTAAACAAAATATATCAACATAAATGCATATTCTCACTGAGGAAAAAGTTAGGACACCCTACCACCTAATACCTAGTGTTACCCCCTTTGGCTGAAATAACTTCAGTGAGACGCTTCTTGTAACCCTCTACCAGTCTCTGACATCGGTCTGAGGAAAGTTTGCCCTACTCCTCAATGCAGAATGTTTTAACCTGTGTGATGTGTGAGGGGTTTCTTGCATACAGTTTGTTTCAATTCACACAGCATCTCAATGGGATTAAGATCTGGGCTTTGACTGGGCCATTCCAGGACTCACCATTTCTTAGTTTTCAGCGAATCCTTGGTGGATTTACTGGTATGTTTAGGGTCATTGTCATGTTGCAGGTTCCAGTTCCGCTTCAGCTTTAATTTTCTTACAGATGGTCTCACATGTATCCCTCTGATACACTGTAGAATTCATGATGGATTCTATGATGGTGAGCTGGCCAGGTCCTGCTGCAGCAAAGCATCCCTAAACCATGACACTTCCACCTCCATGCTTCACAGTTGGTATGAGGTGCTTTTCCTGGAACTCTGTATTTGGTTTGCGCCAAACATGTCCTCTGTTCTGGTGTCCAAATAATTACATTTTAGACTCATCTGTCCAAAGAACATTATTCCAGAAGTCCTGTTCTTTGTCTACGTTCTCTCTGGCAAACTTCAGTCTGGCCTTAATGTTTCTCTTGGAGAGTAAAGGTTTCCTCCTTGCACACCTCATGGAAAAGTTAAACTTGTGCAGTCTCTTTCTGATTGTAGAGGCATGCACTTTCACATCAACAGTGGCCAGAGCCTGCTGTAGGTCCCGCGATTACATTTTAGGGGTTTTGGAGACTTCTTTTAGTATTTTGCGCTCTGCTCTCGGGATGAACTTGCTTGGAAGGCCAGACCTGGGCATGTTGGCAGTTGCTTTGAATGTCCTCCACTTGTACACTTTTTTCCGGACAGTGGAATGGCTGATTTCAAAATCTTTTGAGATCATTTTAAATCCCTTACCAGATTCATGAGCTCCAAGAATCTTCTTTCTGAAGGCCTCAGACAGGTCTTTTGAACTCACCATGGTGTTCACTCTCACATCAACAGTCAGGAGCACACCAAACTGAATGTCTGAGGTTTAAATAGGCCAAACCTCCTTCAAAATGCTGAGTAACAATGTTCTTATCATGTGCACCTGATCTGAAACACTTCTGTGTGATTTCAGACATTTTAAGTAAAAAAAATGTTGGGGTGTCCTAATTTATTCCTCAACAGAATTTATTTTATTTAGTTTATTTTATTACATTTTACAGAAAGTTTTAAACAGTATTTTCTTCAGTTTTACTTAGTTATCTATATTCCTGGAATTTCTCAGTTTAAAGAAAAATGTATATTAAATATCCATATGTCTAAATATGTTAAAAAACACACATGTTTTCACAGGGTGTCCTAATTTTTTCACATGACTGTATGTATGTGTGTGTAATAAAATAAAAGTCCATCACAATAAATGAATAGAGTGAATATGACGTTTTTGGAAAATAATTAATTAATTATTAATATCTCAGTCGAATTGGATCTGCCAATGAGATTCGACTATTTGTGATACTATTTTTGGAGGTAGATATTTGGCCTCCCATCAAACCCCCAAAAAACACGACGCTGTTGGTCTAGACATGGGTTCAATTGTTTCCAAGGCGACTTGTCTTTACTACAAAATGACTACTATGCCTTACAGAGGAGAATTTTGGTGTTCGCCATTTCCAGTTTTGTTTTCACGATCCTCTCTTGTGTTTTGACCTGACGTGACACATTATAGCCACCTTCTCGCCTGGCATGATTAAGACAGTGTTTTGCCTTTATAATCTTTTTAATTTGAATGCACACTGATCCCCCCCCCCCAGAAAAAAACACAAAAAGCATTTATCTTTGATTTCGGTGGGATGATTTACTTCTAAAAAATGATGTCAATAATAATTCTTAATAACCATATAATGTCTCAACAAGGACTCTACATACCTAAGACTCCCAGTGCCAGACCGCCCAGGGCAATCCCGATGGCGTGGCCTCTCTCCTCATCATCCGTGTACACACTGGCAAGCATTCCCATCCCTGACAACAAACACACAAGTGTAGACTGTGCATTTAAGAACACTTGTGCAGGACTTTACTAACTAATGGAGGGCAGAAGAATTCAAAGAAAATGTGGTTACACAAATAACTGTGTAAAAACAAACCACTTCATTTTGTGAGATAGAACAAAACTCATAGTGACATGGATGACAGGTGGGCATATTAGTCACTGCTCCTTTCATTTATAATTATGTTAGTGTTCATTTCTATGTTTGCCCTTTTGTAAAATAAAATTCTAAATAGTGCAGGCAGGATTGCTCACCTTGTTCCTTGACATTTTGCCAGATTAGTCTGCTACATGCATGCTAACATTTCCTTACACTGAGCAGGAGTAGCATACAGTAGGTGTTTCACGTGTGTACTTTTATCATCTCATGTTATTTTAGCTCAGCTGAGACCGTGTGTATACTGTCCCCACTGTGTGCCCACACCAAACTAACTAACAAAAAATATAATAAATGCACCATTTTTAAAAGATGCACCTGGTGCATTGCTCGTGCACTTTAAAATGGATTCCAGAGGTAGGTTTTACCAAGAGTGCAGGACCTTATGCATGGCATAATATAAGACTATATTGAATATTATGTTGACCACTGTTCTTTTTAACAATACCAATTTTTTTTGTCCTTTCTAATTACATTTACCATTTCTGGATTGAACCTCGAGGGCCGGTTGCACCAGATGGACATAAAGAAACTTACAGTTGAAAGATGGCTTTGGTATTTGTCTGGCTGGCCACCAAGGCTGACTGGGCCTATTATAGCTAGAATCATGTCACCTCATTTGATACCACAAATTGTTAAGAAAGGGCATGGTGGATAATAGCAATAAATTGGACACAAAATACATTTTTTAAAGCTACCTTGTCCAACATTATCCGCACTTTATCAAACAAACTTTGCCTGACATTTTACAAAAAAATTATGAATTAGAGCTAAAATTGACACCATGGTATATGACAAATTCAATATTGCCCAAGGCAAAAACACCTTTTCTAAAGGCACTTTACTTGGCCTACACAGCGAACAACATTAACAATAGCCTATATTAGAAATTGAAATTAACATGCTCAGTCACAACACAATCTTCAATTTCAATTCATTTCATAATATAGTGAATAGTTGGAGAGAGAGAGGAGGTGTTACCTGCCACAGAGGAGCAGGAGGAGCCCACACCTTGAAGCGATCTGGCCAGAAACAGCAGGGTGTAGCTCGAAGAGAAGGCAAACACTTCAAGAGGAGCAGAAATATGGGCAAGGAATATCAGGGATTCTGCACACATTATGATTTTCTGATGAATGAAGACACGTTGGACTTGAACTTACTGATAGTAGAAAGGAACATGATACAGAAGCCAGCGAATATAGGAAGTTGGTATCCTACTCTACAGAGTCAAAGAGAAAAAAAGGAAGCAAAGAATCAGCTTTAATGTGTCCACACAAAAGTTCATTAAATGCATAGACTAGTTCATTTAAAGTGTATCCATTATTTGAAACATTTTGTCTCTATCTAAAACTAGACTCCCAAAGTGTGAGAAAAAGAACAACTCTTTTTCTTTTTTTCTCCACCTCCACCTTTCTGAAAAAGGCGCTTATTATCCACCTAATTTAACACTCCCTCCGCCTGTGATAAGTCACATCTCGAGACGCCCCTCAATCTAACCCGTGGCAGTTACATTCAAACTGCCCGTTAGATTTAGGGCCAATCGCCAAAAGACGTGTGTTGCAAAGCCATGCAACACAAAACCTTTATTGAAATTCTGCATTTTGCATGACACATTCTCGCCATGGCCAGCAAGTCTCACATTTGAACCAGAAGGATGGAGGGGGGGTTTCATGAGAGGGTTAAAAGCTGCCATGCACATAAGAGCTGTTGTATTTCCCCTGTATACTGCTAACATGCTTGACTTGCTTTGCATTGTCCTTTGTCAGGAAGGGAAGGTGACTAAGAAAGGGTAATGGCACTGTGTTCTTTGCCTCAATTACAGCATATCTGAGTGGCCATCTGGGACACTGGCTTTGAGGCGAGAGCCAATAATGTAGCTACGTCCACACATCTCCCTCTCCATGAAACATTTATCTAGTATTCTGTAAAAAATCCTTAAGAATGGTTCCTTTCTGGTAGGGTTTCAAAACACATTTAAAGATTAAGCCCAAATTCAATGATTACTTTAAAAATATTATTTTTTATAGTATATACTTGCCAGATTATTCTGCCTGGTGTTGCTGACCCAACCTATAGCAGAACCAAAGTAGCCTGTTATAAAGTGGAAACTTTCAGCTTTCAGTGTCTCATGATGTCCAGATCTGTTTCACAGGTTTTCAAGATCAAAACATCAGCTAGTGGCAAGTTTTAACCTTTGTCCAACATACTTAATAACAGCTATTTACAGTTTATTGAGTGCACTTAATAGTTGGCTACTGTTGAACCTATAGTGACCTCCACTGATGGCAGCCGTATCTGAGCTTCTGCATGGTAAAGGCTCCAGACAGGAAGTTCATTATAGCAGAATTATCATTATTTTGCCACATAACCCAACCTAACAAAAGAAAGTCCACTATTCACAAACCTTCAAGGTCTTCTTCCACAACTCATGAGAAATATATAGGTTCACTAGCTAGTTGTTAACTGTGTAAGGTGCTGAAAAAGGCATCTTTATTCTCTATGGGCTCATCACTAAAGCAATTATTTAAACATTACCTATGTTCAATTGATTGATTGCCTAAAATATTGCTAAGTGCAGCTTCAATATTTAGTACTACTAAACGTCTCTGCTCATGCTGTCTCCAACTCTTGAAGTCCTAACACCTCTCGAAAAATACTAAGTTGCAATTTTATTGTGATTATGACCAAGAAAGCTAGGTTTGTTTTTCCAATTATTTAAGAAGCTCATCCATAGTTAAGCTATCCATGCATGAAAAGAAAAGAAATGCACTCGCAAACACGACACATATAAATGCATATTATCAGGAATTCCGCTTTATTTGAGTCAGTTGGATTTGAGCTGTCGTAGCAGACATGACATTTCACCCTTCAAATCACATTAAACTGACATCTTCACCGTATGCGACATATGCTTTTCCTGTCTGTTGCTGCTCTCGCTCTGACTCTTGTGTCGGATGTTGCATTAGATAACACCATAAATGTTGTTTTTGTGGCCTGCTTTTCAAACACAAGTGGGAATTTTCACCACAATTGTGTCCCGGGGCTAGCACGAGGCTTCTGTGGCTCTGCTTCAAATTTAATCATTTCCAATTGAATGCTTTTTGTATTTTCTTTAACATTTCTTGCATTACGTCAAATCCACACTGAGTTGTATCAAATGCCATGTACTTTAAGACTTGTTGCAGTTATCTGAACTATGATCCTCACATGTATTAAATTGAGCTTAATACTGATGCTACATACGGTAGATTCATTTGATTTCTTACAAATGACGATTTGTAAATGAACCAGTCGGAACGAGCAAGCTGTAGATCACAAGTATAACACACAATACATTGACATGTTAAAAAAGTCTATTGCTGTGTGCAAAATACATCCGAAAGCTGAAAAGTATAAGATTATTTCCAAGGGAAATCTATGTCTACATTGGGAACTCAATACATTATATTTTGATGTGTAAGCTCACTTTGCAAGCAAACACTGTTTATCCTAGGAAGGATTTTCACATATCTTAATATATTCAAAAATACAGAAATACGAGGCACATTGATTTTGATAACCCTATGAGGTTCGCTGAAGCGCCACCACCAGGCAAAACCTCCTGTTTACAGACAGAATTGTCTAGACTTTGGTACATTTTTACTTTGACCATGACTTAAATGCATTTCCTTGATCTCAAAGGTGTCACCGAATGATTGGGCATATCCAATTTAGTTGGAAATGACACCTTAAATGTTTTATTACATTGCATGGTTCTTAAAGGTGAAGTAAGCAATATATTTATGTTAATATACGTGTCTATACTCATACAGTGATCACTTATATAGTGTGCACGTTTCATAACCCCGATCTCTCAATCACCTGCTCTGCATGTAATCGGCAAATACATTTCTGGGATCCCACTACTGATATCCAATCAGAAGAGAGAACGCTACAAACCGGCCCGTCTCACTGCTGTTGCACATGCAGAGTGACAGATGGGTGAATGTGTATGCGCCTACAATGGCAGAGCAGGTAAAAATCATTCCCAATGTCTGTTTTAATGGTTTTTATCATGTTTTATCACACTTATGGATCTGAGATGATGCTCGATAACTCGCTGCTTGAAGACCGCAGTGCATTAATGTGGTGACGTAGGGACGAGGGAGGGGACTGCTAACTGCAGTCACTGACAGGAAGTTAGCTAAACTGACCATTCCGCTTACTGAACCTTTAAATTATGAGAGTTTGAACACTAGGTCATTCAAATGCCAGTTAAAGAAATGGCTCATTGATAACCAGAGCTGTCTACATTATCATTAACCTGTTCATGTTATTGTCTGCTGTTGTCTGATTGTTGCTCTGCTGTGTTTTTATTGTATATTTTAGCTTAATAGTACTTTTTACTTTACTTACTTTTTAATAGTACGTTTTACTATAGGCATGTTGTGTTATATAAATGTGTAACTTATTTTCTTTTAGGGTGACTTTTACCATCTGTCTAGGGACTGCAGATGAAAAATAGCCTTCTGGCTAATTCTGGCATATTGACAGAAATGTTTGATAATATGCACTGTCCCTGTATTAGAAAAAAAAAAAAAAAAAAAAAAAAAAAAAGATTATTCCCATAAAATGGTGGCCATCTTGGATTTGACTTGTCACTGTCCGCAAATGTAAAATTTGGCTTTCATCAACGTCGGAAAATAAACCTTATGGCATGTCCTAACCATGTTAGAATTGTAATGCTTTTCTCAAAAAGTTGCACAATTGTTACAATATGTAAGCTTATCGGCTTTGCTAAATAACATTTTCAAACATCTCTCTCACACGATGAGAGAAAGAAGCCATTAGACTGACGTGTTGTGAAGAACACCTACAACGCCTCCAGCAGATACAAATCAACTACACTCACTTTTTATTTGGAGTCATGTTCTGGGTCACTTCAAAAATAAAGTCCAATATTCGTTCTCCGTTTATCTCTGCTTTTGTCTTCACCAACTTTTTTTCACGCACTGGTCAATTTAGAGATGTTTTGGGCTATTTTGCTTCTATAACATCTCTTCTTTCATACTATTAAAAATAAAGTGTCCGGGGGCGCCCTTAGCTCAGTTGGTAGGGCACCCCCCCCCCCCCCCCCCCCCCGGGCCGGGCCCAGCAGCAGATACGGGTTCAATTCCCGCCCGCGGTCGTTCTCTGCATGTCACTCCCCTCTCTGCCCCATTTCACCTTTGTCTATCTGCACTATCAATAAAGCATAAAAATGCCCAAAAAATATCTTTAAAATAAATAAATAAAAAATAAATAAAGGGTCCAGAATGTAGGCCTACATTTAAATGTTTATTTGACTAAATCTTATCTGTTTTTCTACTATACAACCATCTTAACTGCCATTATCTCAACATCAGTTCTAAAGGACTTACATCAAATAAACATAAATTCCTGAAGTTTTTTGGTGGATATCAGAAAAGGTTTGATAAAAATAATTGTTGTGGTATAGGCTATTACAATTCTGCAACAGTAAGTAGCATACCTAAAAGAATTGCACCAGGCCATTCCACAATTATTATTTGTTTAACTATTATGTAGCCTGAAGCCTACCACCTGGGGGGTGTTTCCAGAAGCAGGTTTTGAGGCAACTCAGAGTTTGTTAGCTCTGAGTTAGTGGTAACTCTGGGTTTTCCGTTTCAGGAAGCAGGTTCAGCGCAACCGAGAGTCAGTTACTGCGGCAACATACGCCGTGGGTCTAACCTGCTGGATAGATGGTTTGACCTACTCTGAGTTTGTTTTCACTTTACGCTGCAGCTCCGACTGAAGAAAGAGTGTCATTGTCACAACGCGTCCCTGTACAGTTTGAAGCAAAATCACTCCATAGAAATCTCCATCGGGATGTTTTTATCATTTCCTGATAATTTCATGTTTGATCGATAATTTATCTGATCAGTAGCCTTGTTCTCAGCCCTTGTGTCTTTCATATAGGCGGCCACCTTACACATCGTGACATGCTCTACATTCAGATTAATAAACCTATTTGTATTGTATGTTCATCATTCTTTTTTTATTAACAGTTTTTTAACATCTGTGCCACTGAACAGATTTCTGTCAGGTGGAAATCTAACGCTGCGGCTGCACGCGATCGTTACTGTTCACTTGTATGATCCAAAAGTCACAGACGAGCCTCGTTAAATAGCCTGATATGAATATAGACATTATATAATAATTTAAACTGTGATCACTTGAGGAAAATGGATCTGGTAATATATCAATCAGGCTCTACAATGGAAACTGTCACCTAATTTGTCTGACGTTAATGTCTTTCACTCCCCATTTAAAAGAAGCGACAGTCTGTAAAGTATTATAGCTTGCCTACATATTATACAGCGAATATAAAACACTGTCAGCAATGCCAGATTAATAGGCTACTTTACTGCTGATATGCGTAACTTTTTAAAATAGACTATTTCTTCTCATGCGGAAGCGTAATGATTCTGATTTGCCGAGGTGATTAGATCAGAGTTATGAGACAATATCCCCGTTAATTCTTCTCCATACCATAAGCTCATTCGTTAATATTTCCAACTCTAGTGGGAGGAGCGAAGTTTTTTTTTGAGAGAGAGAGAAGTGGAGAAGTGGGAGGATCAATCATTTGTTTCTTCTGTTTCCATGGTGAATCATGTTATCAGCGATCCATTAACGATGGCTTTTACGCACGCGATCAACCCAGAGTGAACACGCTCAGAGTTGATTGACCCAACGCTGATCCACTGTTCTGAAACCGATAACCCAGAGTTGCTCATCTCAGAGTTGACCAACTCAGAGCGCAGGATTAAACTCAGAGTTTGTAAACCCTGTTACCTGATATACCCCTCTGGTCTGATGAGTCTCTATTTCAGTTGCGACATTCAGATGGTAGGGTCAGAATTTGGCGTAGACAACATGAAAGCATGGCTCCATCCTGCCGTGCACCATCAACCAAAGTCACTTTAACCCCCTTTCTTCCCCCTTCTGATGCTCGGTTTGAACTTCAACAATTTGTCTTGACCACGTCTACATGCCTAAATGCTTTGAGATGCTGCCATGTGATTGGCTGATTAGTTTTTTTTTTACAAGCAATTGAACAGGTGTACCTAATAAAGTGGCCGGTGAGTAGATATAAGTAAAAATACAGAATGAAAAAACAAAACAAAGCCTACCTGTTTGTGAGCGACCCTATGAAGGGGTTGGTAATCAGCTGTACGGTGGCCTTGGAGGCAAACAGCATTCCCACTTTGACGTTCTCATTGAGCAGCCTGCTGTTGGCCTGGGGACAGTCTGAGGCGTTGTGGGGCAGCTCTGGAGCAGTAGGGGCAGCAGTGGGGACCAGGTTGCTGCTGCTGGTGGTGTTGGAGCCCAGAGACTTGACACTGTTGTCGTATAAGGACACAATGCTGTGGAAGGCATTCTGCTGCTGCGACAGGTTGTTGTTCTTCAGCACTAGGTCTGCTGTCTCGTCCAGGTTGTACAGGTAGCTGGGAATGATGGGTACTGGTGGGGGAGAGAAAGAGAGGACATCAATGGACTGAAATATGACACTGACTGACGCTCATGGATGTCAAACCAGTTCACTGCAACATATGTCAGAAGACAGCAAGGAGGACGGGTTCTTCAGGGGGGACTTGATAGCATTAGCCAAGCAAAGGTTTGGGGGGGGGGGTCTGATAGTAAGTTAGTAGTTTTTTTTTTAATAATCTTTTTTTCAGATTTTCTTTCCAGATAGTACCTAGGGGGCAAAGTGATTTTATGGGCATGGCATGTTGTAAAAGGTTGTTCACCAGAAATGATATCTAGGACCTTTAAGGATCACAACCTGGGTGGACAACCTGGTCAAATACCTGCTGGAAAGCTACAGGAGGCAGAAATAGCAAATCAGAACCACAACTTAATACGAGGGTAAAACATTTATTTTTTAACTTGAAGATATCATGAAACTTCGCCAGTTGACTACTGACATTTTTTAACCCCTTTTTTGCCCCCTGGGAATAGGTCATTCCGAGATGATTTTTTAAATTTAATCCTGATAATTCATCAACACACAATGATAAATCAATGATGAGAGCTAATCTACTGATATAGGACCAGTTTTAAATTTCCAACTACTGGTCTCTGGTCATCAAAGGTCTTGAAAACGGCATAAGTGTGCATGTGACAGGCATGCTACCCATGCATGTGCATGGGCAGGGCAAGTGCCCCAACAGATTTTTGAAATCTGAAAAAAAAAAAAAAAGATTATCCACTTCTAAGTGTAACATGTTCTTAGTAATGGCAGAATTCTGCTGATTAACACACCACCACACATTATAGTGGGGCATAAATTGTCATTAGGAGGGATTGGAGAAAAACCTACTAAGTATACCTTTAAACACATCATCAAAATAAGAAAAAGAAAATATTATTTATCCCTGCATATACTTTAGATATGGTATCAGTGTGACACAATGTGCTTTCCCATACATTGGTTTGGCCAAAAGCTCACAGTTTTTTGTTGGGTTTTTGGGGTATTGTCTTGTTGTATTGGGCAGTTCAGGATAAACAGAAACTGAAGGTATAAGCTCTGAACTGCTAGATTTGCACCGGGGAGGTTGTGGTTCATGTTCAGCCCCTCGATACCCCCAGGCCAACCCCAAACCCTTACCCTAAGCCTGGCATTCTAATGCAGCTGGGTTTAGTAATGTAGTGTAGGAGATAGATAGGAAAGGGCATGGCAAAGAGCATGACACAGGCAGCCAGTCATATGATCATGGGTGAATGTTAAGGCTGCTGGTAAGATTCAATCAGACGTAACACGTAAGAAGAAGAAAAAAAGGAACTGTTGTAAAAACGTTTGAAAAATATTACTTTTCTTCTAAAAGAACTCAAAAAAAATATGTATGTTCTGGATACTGGTTTTCTTTCCTCTCCTAACAAACAATATACAGCACAAATTCACAAACAACCATTTGCCCCTATGAGCCTCACAACGTGTAGCCTACACACAACAGCCTTAACAGCCATATATTTAGACCCTTGATAAGGCAAGCTCAGCCAAAAAATGATCCTATCAGGGACGAAATAGAAGAAAGTTCCGGATGGACAGACATGCAATGGATGTTGTGTGTACAGACAGAAAAAGCACAGTATACGGTATACAAATGATGGTGAGAAAATGACAAAGAATAACATGTCAATATTGGATGAGCTGACTTTTTGATAAGGACACATTGTGTTTTCACATTATTTCTTCTCCACTGCTGCTCTTTTCTCTCACACTCCCGGAGGAGCACAGCTATCCATCAACGCATGGCTCTAAACTGTGCAGTCTGCTGCAACACATCTCTATGAAATATGAGTTTGAAAATAAAGTCATATCCAGACTGACGGAACAGACAATAGTAGTTAATCTCCCAAAAATAAGAAGAAAGAAAATGATATATATGTTAAAACCAAACTATACATTATTCTTACGTTTTATTTTATTTCTTTGTCAAATAGAAAAAGAAAAAAAGGGAGAGTAAAAGAAAAAAGACATTTTAATCAGGGCCTATGTCTTTATATTAACTGTTGACGAAGCCAAATAACAAAAGTAGACGCATATGTGATTTGAAAAATGGGCAAGAAGTAGCCTATCTATGAAATCCAAATGATTTTGATTGTGTTTGGTATAATATATGATTTACAACATTGAATCCCACAGCCATCAGTAGATTTCAAAGGCTGCATGAAAAAAAGCCATTTTAATTTTTTTCTTTTTACAGTTCTTTTTTTTTTTTTTAACAATTGAATTAAGTGACATGTTACTACAGCCATCTTGCCAAGGTCTGTTTGGCATTAGTGGAGTGATATAGGCTACTTCATTCTACCTTCCTTCAGGATCTTGTTTCTATAACATTCCTAAAATAGATTAGGAATGATTCCATCTATCAGAAGAAGATCCAGATTTGTTCTGCCAGCCAAGCAATTGCAAAAAGCTGGAGGTGTGTTCTCAGCAGAGATGTGCGGTGAATGGTGAAAACCAGTTAACCATTGACCCGTGATGGTCTCAGTCCGTCGTTGACGTTGCTTACACTATAGTTCTGATCTGATTCATTTTTCAACACTAAGAATTCTAATCATTTTACACATGAAATCTGAAGTAAAGCGATTCTAAATGGGATTTTAGGGGATAAACTATTTTTTGAAACATATATAAAACATGTATTTCAATGGACTAGGGCGTTTTAAAGAGGGTAAAAAGCTTAATATGGAACAACATAAAACCTGTTCAACTCCCATTCAATCGTGCATATAGAATAGCCTACCTCTTAATATCAGTATACTATTTAATTTACGTGTTATCTTCCTAATGTCTATTCTCTATCAAATGGAGTGTAGTAAAGTGGGCATATAATAGCCTCCAATGTAAGATTAGGTGTATAGATATTAAGTCGTGAGTCATATTAAGAGATCTTTAATATTAACTTTTTGAGAGCGTTGGGTCAATAGCCTGTATAAACCGAGCTCCAGTCTGATCCTATTGTTTTCAGTCATTCTAATGAAGATGATGTCGAGCGAATATTCTGAGAATTTCAAGCCAAATCTAACTAATCAAAATGTCCATAATCAGTTTTCCAATTTTGCTGACCCGCTTTACACTATTTTTATTTTTTTTACATAATCCCATAATTTGGAGCCCGTCATAAAATCAAAAAACAGTGAGGGGGTCTAGTCCACTGTATAGCGTCGTGCAGGCTGAGGCAACGGTTTGTAGCCTACAAGACAATTAGGCGCATTTGCATATTTAGACGAAGTGAACTGCGCACTACCTGTTGCGCAAAAAAGAAATAAACAAAAATAAATAAATAAAAGAAAGAAAGAAAGAAAGAAAGAAAGAAAGAAAGAAAGAAAGAAAGAAAGAAAGAAAGAAAGAAAGAAAGAAAGAAAGAAAGAAAGCTACATTTGTAGGCTAGAGATGTAAGAGCTGAGAGATGGACCTACCGACTACAGTCAGCAGCATGTTATCCAGGAGCAGAGCCACGAAAACAATGAACAGAATCAGTTTCCTCGACTGGCGCTCCTCTCTGAGCCATTTCAACAGGCTGAACTGCCGGAGCGCGTCTAATGTCCCCATGGTTGTTCGTCCACTAAAAAGAGACGGACGCTCGAGTCCTCCAGCAGACAGACAAGAAGTGTGCCGTGATGGGTCAGGAACTTTAGAAGAAGAAAACAAATATAGAAATAACATTCAAACTGAACCAGCATGTGTGACAGAGTGAGCGCTGCGGTGTGGTGTGGAAAGCTGACATTAGATGCACAAGAGGCGGCAGCGGCAGCAGCAGCAGAGCTCGGAGGAGGAGACCTGTCTATCTACTGACAACGGTGCACATGCTGACGTCATTCAGCCTTTATGTGTTGGTTCCTGTCCAGTCCTACGTTCGAAACATTTGTGCCACAACTACTGGATTACAGAAATAATACAGCCAAGTGCATATGGAATCTTAAAAATAAAATATAAATAGCCTACCCCTCTTTCAACAAGGCCCATGGTGTATATTACCCCGTCTTATCCTCTGTTTAGGCTATTAAGACGGCTTATTTAGTTTGTCACCTTCATAAATCGTCATTGAGTCCCTTCACACACACAAAACTAAATGCGGGTTTTGACAACAGTGTAAAAATAAATAGGCCTACTGACTTGATGCGGCCTTGGAGGTAGAGCCATGTAATCTTGTTTCATACACATTTCACAGGAGATAAACACCAAACACATATGTGTGAAGAAGAAGTATAGCCTCGCTGGGCCATATCGTGCACATGGTTTGGTTTGTTTGTTTGTGGAGTTGATTCCTTTTTTCCATGAGCTGTTTCTTCCGAAAACAGCTTGTAGATCTGAGGGATTTTCCCCCTTTTCATTCGTGGATTCAACGGCGCGCCGATGGAGGAGGAGACGGCTCCCCAGGCGCACGGCTTCGTACGCCGCTACCGGGAATATTACTCTCCAACGTGGGCTCGTTCACTGTGCAACAACAAGCTGGGGAAAGACAGGGACTTTTTTTTTTACATCTATCGGGAGCAATTTGGGGTTCAGTGTCTTGCTCATGGACACGTAGACATGTGGCAGTGCATGGGGACGGGGATCGACTACTGACCCTGTAGTTTTTTTGTGGGGTTGACCACCCTACCCAATTCGCCACAGCCGCCCCATGACGGAGCCCTTGCTGTGTAGATCTATGTCTGACTCAAAAAGGGGGAGGAATCTGTGTTTGCATTAACCAGTGTGGCCTATGTGACCGTGGTCCTACAACACCGTTCTCCTGGTCTGGAATGCTCTTTTCATAGCTGTAAACCTTTTTAGTCTCCCCGTGAGTTAGTTCATACAGGTGGTCGGTTATATGCCAAAGCAGCGCGCAGGACGCACAGCGCGCGCTCTCGCCGATCAGATACAGAGAAGGAAGCGAACTGAACCTGGACTCTATCCTCGGCTCCTTTAACAAAGGGAATCTCAGTCATGAACCCAACTAAAGACAGTTTATTACATTTTCAACCAGAGAGAAGATTAATTTGGTCACATAATCACTGTTAAACTACAGCCAGTATAGCCCAGGCAGCGCACTGGGTCACTCTGACCATGTCATGATCCACCTGATTCCTGCATACAGGCAGAAAATAAAGCTCTGTTAACCTGTTATAAGGGAATCAAAGTAGTGTAGCATGAAGCTATGGAGTATCTTTGGGTGTGATTGGATTGCAGGGACTGGGACGTTCTCATGACTGTTAACAATGAGAACACAGATGCTGTGATAGCCTATCATGTCGGCTGTAAACCATCACCTACACCAACATAACAGGGACCGATTGAAGTTGTTAAATGCTTCAGTTTTCAGCTAAACACTTTGTCTCTTTCAGGAATCATATCACTAAGGACAAGCCTAACCCCAAAACCAAAGCCCAAAGATCTGCTGCCCTTACCTCAAACCAAGTCTTCTGAGCGCCATGTGCCATGTCCCACTATATCTGGTCCCACCTCAAAACCATCAGTCGGTCAAGCTCCTGAAGTTTGAGACCACACGTCATTGGAGAGTCCAAATGGGCCTTATTAAACATGGTCATACTATAACCATACCATATTAGACACATCCGTTTGCTTATTTGAAATGGTCTGCATGGATTTATAAATACAAAAATGTGTGTTGTACATAATATTTTCATGGATTGAATGGTGTCTGTCTGTGTGTGTATGTGGAGCCTTGCCAAACGTAACCAGAACCTTGGTGCGCAATAGAAAATGGGAAACATTGGTCAAGTAATTATTTCTGGTATAGTTACCGTGTTGAGTGATTGTTGTAGTAACTGTCCTCATGTATATCCTGTCTACACAATAGTGACTCAAAGCAGTGACACTCATCCTCAATCATTTAAACAGAACTTAAGGTAGAATTAGTGACCCAACCAGGTAAATCACGTACTTGAACTACTGCTCAGTGATATGAAAATGTAGGCTATTGTGATGTCATGCATGTAGAAGGGTCAAAATCTCAGGCTTTTTAACCCTGTAGCGCCGTACTTATCGTATTTGATACATGATTTTTGAGACCTCTTCTCATCATCAGTGTGGTCATTTTTCATGCAATGCACGGATCATCCACCAGAGGCATTCATTCCTGCACCAGAGAGCCTTAATTCAGACATCCAAGATCACTGACTTCATGCAGTGATCCAAAAGGGTTTTTTCATAGATATTTTTGCCAATTTTTTAAAGGTTAATGTAAGAAAAACATAAACATTTTAATCGACACTTGAATGTTTACTGGATAGATGCAATGCAAAATTAATTCATATTTCATAAAATGTGTGTATCAAAATAGATACAGCAGGTATACAACAGAAGGAATTTCCAACTTTGTCAATCGTACATTTTTTTCATTCATAACTATGCAACCTACTCAGACTCAAACTATGTACGGCTGTCCTGACTGTTGTCTGTATGCATCTACTACACTTTCATATTAGGGAATGTAAGGTACCTGATACCACCTAGTGGCCACTGCTTAGATTACACAGGCAATCATTTAATAGGAAAATAACTCTGTTGATATCACAAAATGTTAGTGTAATCCAAAATGAACAGCTGTAAACACATTCCCTCAGCTGTGGTAGACTTTTTACATTATAGTGAATATATATATAATATAGGGGCACTAATATGCAGTTTCAAGGGAGGGAGGTTTGTTTAAATGTGCAGTCTGCAGTTCGTTTTCAAAACACCTTCTCTACATGTAATTCTCAGTATTGAATAATTCTATCATCATAAATCAAAACTAACTTATTTTGAGGAACCTGGAACCAACGGAAACGTTTGTAAAAACAAAACTGTGTGCCCTGCTGCTAGAGCAACTTCTAAGGTAGCTTTCTAACTTCAGTGTCCCAGGAATCCAAATAGTGCACCTTTAATACTCATTCATTATTTCCTCAGTTATGCACCCTACTCAAACAGTGTGTCGCTCCTGACAGTTATCTGTGTTACATCTCCATTAGATCATTATCAGCAGTTGAATAGGTGGTGGAAATGAACAAGGTTTGGCTTCCTCCCGCCCGCGCCTTTCCGGACACATAGGCCTACAATTAATTTTTTTTGTACTTCTTTACACTATGGTTTTTATTTATTTTTATTCTGTTCGAAATAAAGAAATTAATGAATTAATCTAATACACATGCAAATTTCCACTAGCCCCCACAAGCTGCTGCAGCAGGAATGGGGAGTTGGGGCTAATGTTTAGATGTCCGTCACTACCCAGTGCTCCCTGCCTAGATCAGGGGTTCCCACCTTCTTTTGTTCCAAGGACCGGCATATAGATTAAAAAAAAAAAATCCAGGGCCCGGTTGCAAATCTTAATACCCAAATTTGAATATCCAGCACATCATTTTGTACAAATTTTTAAACATATGGCTTAGCCTACACCGTGGCTAGTTTTAAAAAAAAAAAACATGTTGTAGGCTATATTATGCAGTTGGTGCAACAAAGGCAAAACATTTGACCCTTTACTTGCCTGGATAATCCCTGTTTTCAACATAGAAAATAGGGATTTTATTCCCAAACTAAAGTGTGTGTGTGTGTGTGTGGGGGGGGGGGGATCCTTCCCCATAAAAATATGAGATTCAAATACATTGTTTACCACATTCTAGTGACTCTACAATAAAATAATGCAAAAATCAGTAAGTCCTTTGACTGACTTTTATTCTTTACTAGATCCCTGTGCAAACAGTCTGGCCGCTATGTATGTTTTCGCTCATGTTACTCGGCATGAGTTGACGTGGTGAATCAATAAAGCCACTTTATAGGCTACAATATGATAGGGGAGACCGGGGTTGGTTGGCACACACCTATTTTCTGGTCCTTGGAAGGTCACTGAAACAAAAATGTGACATCAAAATGTCTGTTTTCTTTACTTGCACCTACTATGTTAAAATGACATTTGAAAAGATGGTGGCGTGCGGTCAAGCAGGTGCTGCCTCGCTGCCATCCAGTTGCAAAACCTCGGAAAAAGCCTTCTCTGAAACAGCGATTCTGTATACGTGGTGATGTATCAAAAGGCAACTTCATTCATGAAGTTTTTTTAATGTTTTCTTTTAAGCCATCAACCTGCCAGGGACTACAGGTGAACATTAGCCTGCATGGCTAAATCTGGCACATTTACATGTTGAACTTTGGTGCTCATGTTCATTAATGTGCACTGTCCCTTCTAAATAAAGAAATCTAAAAAAAAAACATCTGAATGTCATTCACTTTTTTGATGAGGGTAATATTTCCGTTTTACGTAGCAAAAGTAAAAAAGTGGTCTTTTGACTTAACATATAATAAAAAGTGAAAGATAGAGATATTGTAAATGTGTTATAAATAGTTTATAAACATAGGAATCAGCTACATTGAGATTCAACATTTCATAGTATGTGATGCTAGAATATTATTCTGGTAATATTTCAAGGCCAAGTACAGAGGGGTCCACGGAAGGCAATCATTTAATAGGAAATTGTGGTTGACAGGATTTTTTACAAGTCACAAGTCATTAGATTGTAAATAATTTTTTTTTTGTAAAATTGATTTTTATGTTTTTGGTGAAAATATCGTGGAATAAAAAGGTAATAGTTCTATAGATGAACATACACTCACCGGCCACTTTATTACGTACACCTGTTCAATGGCTTATACAAACAAAAAGCTTATCCGCCAATCACATGGCAGCAATTTAATGCATTTAGACATGGTCAAGACAATGTACTGAAGTCAAACAGAGCATCAGAATGGGAAACAAAGGGGGTTTAGGTGACTTTGAACATGGCATGGTTGATGGTACACGGCAGGATGGATCCATACTTTCATGTTATTTACGCTAAATTCTGAACCTGCCATCTGAATGTCGCAACTGAAATCGAGACCAGGCATGATTTTTCAATCTTCTATTGTCAAATATTGGTGATCCTGTGAGAATTGTAGCCTCATTTCCCTGTTTTTTTAGCAGACAGGAGTGGCACCCGGTGGGGTCTTCTGCTGCTGTAGCCCATCTGCTTCAAGGTTGGTCATGTTTTGCGCTCAGAGATGGTATTCTGTATACCCTGGTTGTAACGAGTGGTTATTTGAGTAACTGTTTATTTTCTATCATCTCAAACCAGTAATATGCCCATCCTCCACTGACCTCTGACTTCAACAAGGCATTTTACCTCCACATAAATGCTGCTCACTTGATACTTTTTATTTTTCGGACCATTCTCTGTAGAGATGGATTAGAGTGAAAATCCCAGTAGATCAGCAGTTTCTGAAATACTCATACCAGCCCTTCTGGCACCCTCAACATTGCCATGTTCAAAGTCACTTAAAACCCCTTTCTTCCCCATTCTGTTGCTCGGTTTCAACCTCAATAAGTTGTCCTGTCCAGGTCTACATGCCTAAATGCATTGAGTTGCTGACATGTGATTGGCTGATTAGTTATATGCGTTAACAAGAAAATGTACCGCTGTACCTAATGAAGTGGCCGGTGAGTGTATAAGTCACTGCTGAAGGATCCACATGAGCATTTAGCATGTGTGTAGCACCGTTTTGGTCACTTAATGGGATCCAAACTTTTTTTTAAAACTATTGTAGGCTACTGATGAACATTCCAGTACAATCTGGACTCTTAACCTATTCCACCTTACTGTTACACAGACATCCAAACATTCCATCTTATATCTTGTAATGTTCTGTGTACCTTAAATACTCTGCACATGTTTTAACATTTCTTAACTATTTTCTCCACAGAGGATCTCAGTATGAGAACATTTTGTGTTTCACATAGAAACTGATACGAGGAGGTGTTGTTTCAGTGTTAATAGGATAGGAATTTACTCATCTAGAATTTTGGATTAAACAGTGAAGCATTTCTATCACTTACAAAAGAGTGGAGTGGAAATGTAACAACAGTTTGTCACAAAATAAGGAAAGGAAGCCCATTAGTTTTTTTTTTGACAACATAGTGTACAGTACACCTGCACGAATCTGTCCACAAACAATACTCTGAGGTAGGGTTGCGAAATACCGGGAATTTTCAAAGTTGGAAACTTTCCATGGGAATTAACGGGAATGAACAGTTATTTACAACATTTTTAGCAACCCAAATGCACTAAATCCTTCTAACTATGTTATTTCAGTCCTGGCAAAGGTTCTACACAATAATTAATTTATTTAATTTAATTTATTGAATGGGTTGGGTCAGACAGATGAGTAATATTTTACTCAGCATTCATCTTTTTGTTCAGTGAAATTATTGATTGTTCATAAAATAATCAAAACTTGATAACGTTGTACTTAAAAAAAAATCTGTTCAAATGTAATATTTCTTAATTGTATTAGTTTGGATGAATGTCTGCCTATAACAAAACATAATGTTTAGATTTATGTTTGGATATGAAACAGATCATTTAAATTACCGCCATTTAGTCAATTCCTATAATTCCCAATTTTGGATATTCCCAAAATTCCTGAGCAAAACCGGAAACTTTCCACCCCTTTGCAACCCTACTCTGAGGTCAGGGCAGGGCTGTACAGTGCGACAGTTTTGATCGCATTTGCTACTGAAATTGATCACGTGCGATGATGAATACAAGTCCAGTCGCACCAGTGCTAATGAGCAGATGCTGTCTGTTTGAGACACAGAGGAGCTATGCAAAAATACTGCTACATTAACACTCTCCAAATGCGGGTGAATGTAGTCTTAGGCGAGTAAGTTATTAAGTCTACCCTCCACTTTGGCTGGTGAAAGATGTGTGCTCGAGATATGTGCTTGTGCGGCGATTATGGCGTCTAACTTCACCAACGGTTAAAACAGGAAGGAGACGGCTCTCTTTACATTAACGCAGTCAAGTTAGTGCGTGTGCAAACAGAACATTTCCTGTGCGCCTTCACAATAAAAGTCGGTTACTAGCCAAATGCGAGTTGACTCTTATTTTGAAGCAGGTAAGAACAGGGAGTTAGCGCTTCACAGCTCTGCAGTCAACCATGGACCTATAAAGAAAGCAGTCAACAGCAGTAACTATCTGATTTAAACAAAGATTGACACAACCTATTTAACTTGGCCTAAATTGTATAACTATGTTTACTAATTTATTTAATATGTTTATATGTTCAATGTTTTAAAGTATGGTTTTCATTAAAAGAATAAAATGTTCTAAAAATGTTTGTTATTATTAGCCTAATATAATAATATGTTTATAAAAATATATAGGTATAGACATTATTTTTATAGTTCTATGGGGGGGAAATAATTCTGAATCAGCAAAAAAATTGCCATTGGCAGGTTAGACTCTTTTGTCTAAATTGCAATCAGTGCACCCCTATTCATTTTTCTACAATTATTACTGCACACACTAGGATATCATATTCATTGAGCATCTCAAATAAAACCAAGATGACATGCTCAAAGGTAATTAGAGCGAAATGCAAGGGTTAGGGTCATGCAAGTTTTCGATCATACTTTGTGTGCTACCAAATTTATTTTTGTGCTACTGAATTTTTTTGCTTGCTAGCACCAGTGCTACCACTTTAAAAAATAAGCGTACAGCCCTGGGTCAGGGTCAACTTTATTAGCAAAAAGATACAAGACAAACAGTCAAACGAACATATCAAATCTGATTATGATATAATAATTATCAATAGCATGTAGATGGAAAAGTAGATGGAATAAGTTGGAAGAGTAGCAGTTGTAATAAAGACAAAAAAAAAACTCAAACGAAGATATTAAGCTGTACACTATCTAAACTTGAGGCTTTTTTTTTTTCTGGCGGAGAGGAGACTGCACATTCCACAGCCTCCGTCCAGGAGTTCTGAAACACAGAAGAGAGCCACGTCATATTGGACAAGAAAAAAATTAATTTAAATTAAAAAAAATCTATGCTATGAGCACCATAAACTAAATCACATTTTGTACTGTGGTGGAGGCAGAAGTCTCCAACGCTGGACAAATTAAACCCAAACTATGCACAGATATACAGTGCTGTGTGAAAGTTTGTGAACCCCTTGAACCTTTTGGAATTTTATTTATTTTTACCATTATTAATTAATTTTTATCAATACCAGTATTTTTTTATGAAATAACAGATGTTTGTTTATCAATTCAACATTTCTTTTCCAGAAATCAATTGTTAAAAGACATAAAACAAATTATTTGCCAACTGTTGTATGTTTTTAAAGTTTGAGCTGCATTGCATTGTCTAACCCTACATTTCTCTTTCTGTGACATCACAGAAAGAGAAATGTAGGGTTAGACAGTGAGAACATAAAACACTTTTTCTGCCTTTTCTCAGGCTAGGATGATCCGATTTTTTTTTTTTTGCACATTTATACTTCATAGGATCTCCGAGTTTAATACACCTTCATATTCCAACCGGTGAAGTAGGCCTTTAATGAGATTTCAGGGAAAGCAAAGCAGTTTAAACAAATTTGGCAAAACTGGTATCTCAGTTCTGAAGAGACCTACTTGCCACCTCAGATATATTTTATTTTCAGTTAGACATTTGACATAGGAACCTGTATAGTAGAGTACACCATGTTTTATTTTATTTTATTTAAAATCTTTTATTTTATTTTTGTATACCCTTTTTCAGTGGTTTTTTGATGTGTGTATGTTCATAAATAAATATGGGAGAACGGGGGAATGTGAGACACCCCCTGTATCTAGTCAACGGAACACATTTTTGGTCATGTGAGATATATGTTTTCAAGCCCCTCTCATTTCCCTGTGGCCATGAAAGAGAGGACCTCATGGTGATGTTGTAAGCATGTTTTTTTCACAAAAATGTATTTTTTGCATGTAAAAGTAAATTTTCCTGCTGTCAACTTAATCAACTGTTGTGTCAAAGCAAATTGATTCAGGTGGAAAAACTTCTATCATACGTGTTGATGAACTACCAACATATAAAACCATGTGATAATGAAAACTGAAGAGAATTGCTGAGAGAGGTAGTTTTTTCTCAAATTGTGGCAGTGGGGTAAAGTGAGACAAATGCTGTGGGGTAAAGAGAGACAGTGTCTGTGCCCTCTTTTAATGAATCTATTATTTGAGGTAGCAAGGAGACTAGTTTGAATAGGACAAAAGACAATGTGGGCTAGAGGTGGGGGTTGAATGGTTATAGGGGTGTCAGCAAGGGCATGGTTTGGCAGGTATGTATCTGGGGGACAGAAGACTGACCTTTAACTTCAATGGACTCTAAGTAATATGTATTTATTAAATGAATGATCCCAATAAAACAAATGCAGAAAAATATTAATCAAAAACTCAAAAGATGGAAAATGACAGCTTGGTCTAGTCCTGTGTTCTGAGTCCCAGGCTGTTCAAGCTGGTCCTGATTGTCCTTTGCTCTGACCCCCAGACACTAGCTGGCTCTAAGGGTCTTGTGTTCTGACCCCAAGACTGTTTTTTAAACTAACTGGTTCTATCTTTCATTTGAATGATAATTATTGAATATGAATTATATGTTGTATTTGATCAGAGTTACTTTCAAGTGTTTAGAAAAATGTTTTGCTAAATTGACCAAACTCCATGATTCTGTTACTCATTGTCTGGTCTGTCTCAGTTTACCCCGAAGCTGGGGTAAAGTGAGACACATGACAACTTTTTTTGTAACAATCATATTTTCACTGCCGTTCGTCCTGAGTAAATTCTGATAACGTACATTGCTAGGAAACATCCTGCCTTAATGGGAAATGTGTACATTTGACTGATAAATCATTTTAGCTCGCTAAGAGGAGAGCAAATGTAAAAAGTGCATCACATTACCCAGTTCTCCCCTAACTATAAATACAGTATTTAAAAAAAAGAGACTGGTAATAGGTCATATATTTTTGTTTTTTATTGTCAACATATTGTCTGTGGCTCTCAGAACCAGGCACATTGTTGTAAATCCAAGTTATAGCTCATAAATAAGCTGTTTGTTGTTGAAACATTGTTGTTTGGGACTACTTTCAGCTGCGGATGAATTCACTTTAGAGGGTAATAGTTATCGAAATCTGTAGAATCGGCAGGTTAAACTCTTCAATTGGGAAAATCGACAATTGGGATCGGCCAAGAAAATTGCAATCGATGCATCCCTCCTCAGATTACATTATTGTTACTGTTCATTCCATCATGTCAGCAGGACCAGAACTGCTTGAATCACAGACTTTAGTGAAAGCAGTGTCAAAATGAAGTAAACTTACCGCTGCTCGTTTGACTTCAAATGTAGGACACTGGTCTCCCCACCAAGACCTGTGTGGAGAAACGTAGGCAGGCACAGATTCATCTAAATCTAAACTCAAACCTTGTATACCTGACTGTTTGACAGATTTTTTTCTCTCATAAATACTCATTAAGTGCTGTCTGATCAGTGAGAAGAAGTGGGGATAGCTTACTTGTTCCTTGGTCACAGAAGATTGCACTGACTCCTTCGTCAAAGGTTACGTTGACTTCGACACCTGAATTACAGGGAGGAGGAGAGATGGACAGTTAGGATTGGGGTGTGTGAGGCCGAGAGAAAAAAAACTTCTTCACAATAAAAGGTAACACACAACTAAATCTGCAGGAAATTGATGAGATAAAGATTGGACAGAAATGTTCAGCCGGTAAAATAAATCTTCATTTTAGATGTTTGTGAACACATTAATCTGTTTCTCTCTGCTTGGTTTTTTAATGCTAAGCTAGCACATCCTTAAAGACAGACATGAGGCTGATATCCATCTAAATCAATCAATCAATCAATCAATCAATACATTTTATTTTGTCATTAAACATGTTTCAGGGCAACAAAATTTTGTTTACAGTTACACAAATATTTCACTCTTCGAAAGAAAGTCAATATTAAAAAGTAAATTTTTTAAATGCTAAACTGTTCCTTAGGATTTACAAACATACACTTTAAAAAGGAAAGGGCAACCAGAATGAGTCAAAGAGGAAATGTAGGAAAATGTCTGCAGATAAAAAATTATTTTTCAAACTGTGGTCTGGCACAGGCAGCTGATCATTGGCTGTGATTGGCCAGTAGGTTGTGTGTATTGCAGCATGCATTGAATGGCAGCTGTGTTTGTGGAGAATGTTTTTTACCCTTTGGTGTGCTGATGGCTCTGGTATCCGCTGCTCCTTTAGGCATCACTGGAAACAGACAGGGAAGATTGTCAAATCAATGTAATAGAGTTCTGCTGACCTGTAAAATACTGACACTGGATAGAAACCCTAAACCCTCAGAATGAAAACAACAGTGTCGTTAATCAGATTGGGAATGACAATATACACCTCAACTCAAGTGTATATCGTTTCTGTTACTTTAAAAATGCTGCATTATGTTGCCGTTGTCTGCCAATCCGGCCACAGTACTCCCAATTATTTTGTGAGGATTTACGGAAATATATGGATAGGCAAAAAACTGCAGTAATTAATATGTTTCAGTTGGCAACAAGTTATTTAACCCTAACTGATGCTGTAAATAGCTTCTTATTTCTTAATCAACCATGTCAGAAGACATGTGCTGCGGTTTTGGAAAAGAGATGTAACTCTGTTTCAGAGGGTTGAAATTATTGGCCTTCATAAAACAAAGAAAACTACTCAGGAGAAGATGAAACTACTAAAATCGTGTTAAGAACTGTCCAATGCATTATTAAAACCTGGATAGATAGTGGTGAACCGTCATCTTTGAGGAAGAAATGTGGTCGGAATTTTTTTTTTATGATCATGATGGGAGATCACTTAAAACATTTGGTGGGATCAAAATATAAAATATGGACAGTAGAACTCCTATGTTTAATAGTGAAAGTAAGAGCATTTCCACACGCACAATGCAAAGAGAACATAAGGGATATGGACTATGCAGATGCGTAACCTTCAGAAAACCACTTATCAGTGGGGCTTATCAGGATAAAATGCTTCAATATGCCAGGGAGCGTACAGACTGGACTCTGGAGCAATGGAAAAAGGTTGTGTGGTCTGATGAGACCAGATTGACCCTGTTCCAGAGTGAGGGTGCATCAGGGTAAGAAGAGAGGTGGATGAAGTGATGCTCCCATCATGCCTAGGGCCTACTGTACAAGCCTGTGTGGCGGTGTACAGTAGGATATAGGGTTGCTTCAGTGGGTCAGGTCTAGCTTCAAAAACCTTAAGTGCCAAATAAAGCGTTTGCCAAAGTGTGCTATGGCAAATGATTGCCGTAATCAAAGCTAAAGATGATCCAGCTAAATATTTGTGTGACTTTTTTTGGCCAGGCAGTGTATATTCCTAAATAGATAAATAAAACGATCAAAGAAACGTTTTAAAATAAATGTGTATGTCAGTGACAACTGTACATTTGTTTGCAGGAGAATAAATGTAGCTATTCCACAAGACACTCCTGCCTAGTGTTTTTGGCTTGACATGTAGCATAAAATCACACGAGAGCTTTATTTGGCACATTTCGTTTTTTTAAACCGGAATTATCCCAGTCCAAAATGTAAATACAGCCGGCCCAGAAATGAGATGATCTGTTTAATGCCATTCCAGATCCTTCGGTGTTTTGTTGTGTTTTGTGGAGAGGAGCATTAAACTTCCAACATTTACCTGTTCTTTCAAGAGTAATGGATTTAGACTGGACATGTTCCTCTTGACTGGGTCTGTGCACACGCCTGATAAAACACACAGAGAGACACACAAACACACGCACACATTATTAGGGCTGACTATTGGCATATATTTTGCGATACGATATGCATCACTGTACATGGGTCACAATGAGATATTTCACGATACATTGTGATACGATGCATATTGTAATAATCAACTTGGTTAAAGCAGCTACGAGTAACATTTAAATATATTTTAAACAGCCCCATGTTTCCTCTGATAATCATTAATCATAAATTACCTTTAACAGCAAACGAGACCATCAGTGCAAAGAAAGACGTTTTTATATAGTTTTTATTACTGCGTTTGGTCTGGTCGCACACCCAGTCCGATTTTCGGTTCGCTTGTGCATGCTCTATGGTCACATATCCGTATTGGTCGCAGATTTCAGTGTGGCGCAGCAACGCGATTTGAGAAGCCTATCCCTCCAGGTGAGGGAAGGGGAGCAGGAGCCTTGTTTGAGACAGTTATTTGTCGTCATAATGACTGATAACGGGGCTGAACCATCAAAGAAAAAAAAGAGAATTCAATGAAGAAAAGCTAAGAGGGAGTGTGATATAGGCTACGGGCGGGACGAGGGCGTTGCTAAGCAACGTGTATACAATTTCACGGGAGCGAACTAGACTGCAGTGTTTACTCCTAAATGAATGAGCGGTTGGTACTAACACAACGTTTGCTTTGCTTCACCATCATCAGATTACCATTATTAATCTGAAATAGTCATTATTTACAACAACATAAACACATTACCTCATCGTGATCCATACTAACTGCCGTCTCTCGTTCATTCGCTTTCTGTGAGGACACGTAATCTTTCAGCTCCGTGAGAGTAGCTGCATCAACTCATTGCAATCAGGTGTGTGTGGCACTGACTGGCATGAGTTGATGCTGTGTCACTAACCACTCTCACGGAGCAGAAAAGAGTCCATGCCCTCACACTTTCAACACACGGACATGCACTATATTGCGCCCTTCTCAGTTGACACTTGCACTCCTGGCACGAGCTAGAAAACAGCTTTGCGATAGCGGGCGTCGTAAAAATACTACCGCTTTTGGCCAAAGGGGCCGCCAAGGGACAAAGTTACTCATAGTGGCTTTATCTGAAAGTGGAAAAACAGAGCTGGAAAACTAGTCGCTGTTTAAGATCTGGAGTCGGGACAGTTAGGATGCAGAAGGCATACTATTGGGACATACTTTTACTAATTTATTTCATCATTACATTGCGCCTTGATCTTGCCTCTTGCTTTTATATTCATCTGTTTGTTTTCATATGGAGGCTCCGTCGATGTGATGTCACTTCAGGTGCCCACTGGATTGTGGGTCAGAATCGCCCAAAGAGGATGCTGTTTTCAACACTAAAAATATCTCGGCCGGATGTAGTAGACATCAGGGTACTTCTAACCATCCTAAATCTGGCCACAAGAATCGGGACATCCTAAATCTTTTTTCTACCATACTAAATAGTAGAAAGTATGCGATTCGGAACGCAGGGGTGGTTCTGTCCTATGACAAACGAGAAGCGTTGTCATACCTTGTTACGTATGGGCTTGTTTTGGGTGTTTTCTTAGTGTGTTCTTTTCCCTTCTCTTTAATTTGCCACTGATTGAGTGCTCACTCAATCATGCACAGGTGTTAGTGGGCAGCATATACATGGCTATCTTTCTACATAGAGTTTTCATAGATAATTCCCGTTACAAATGAAGTTCTTTCATGTCATTTATGATGCATATGATTTATATTGAGTCTAATATTGAGTCTGGACAGTAATCCGTGCGCCCCATTACCTTTTTTTTCTTTCTTTTTTTTTGACACATTTTCGCTTGTTGGAAGTTTTATTTTGAAAGGGACACACCAGGAAATGGTGAAACTACAGCTACAGCTGCCTGTATGAAGTCAATATGACTCTCAGCAGAGTATTTCTCTATCAGTTAAAGCAGAGAGACCCGAGAGAGACGCGCGTCTCAGAAAAAAATAGGCGAGCCTCCTGAGGTAAAGGAGAGCGTCGCTGCAGACTCGCCTCTGATGGCCGTCTGCAGTGTGTCTGAGGTTGGATGTGTGGCCGCTCTAGGTTGATTACATGGTCAGTGAAAAAAAGTCAGACACAGACGCGCAGTAGACGTGCAGTAGAGGTAGGATGTGTGTGGAGGCCGTGAGTCTTTGCCCCTGCTCTGCTCGCTGCCATGCTGTGGAAATATTGCTGCTGAACTGTTTTTGACCGGTGAAGTTAAGTTGATATACTTTTGTTTTTTAAGAATTAATTACCCATTATTTTACTGCCCGACTCCTACTTTTCTTTTATCTGGTTTTTAAGTTACAGTCCCTAGCCCTAGACAGGGACGTAACATACCTATTCCCGTAATGTGAAATGTGCTTGAGTTCCTCTGGAGTCCTGTGTGCTATGATGGAAGCCTACCTGTCAGTGAGAGTCAGCCTGGCAGAGTGGGGGCGTGGGCGTGGCGGCTGCGGTGTGGCAAAGCTGAACGGGAGGAGGGTGCGGGGCACGATGGGAGAAGCCTGGACCGAATGCTGAGGAGACAGAGAGCACAGACACCATGACACCACAACACACTGTTGGGAACTCCTACATTCTGTCCTGCACCCGCAGTTCATAAAGAATACTACTATTAAATTGCAATAACTTCTCAAAACAATCAGATAGTGCTGCGATGGAGAGCAGCGAGTAATCGTTCAATGCCACAGAGACCCGCCTCTTTATAGAGCTCTGTCTCTTGATTGGATAAAACGAGCGGGATTCTCACCTGACCTGTGTTACGAACTGCGCATTCTGTTTGAGTGATTGCTGTATGAATATAGAGTGATTTAACAGTTATATTAACAGAGAAATATCACTTACTTCTCCTTTAAGGCTTTTCCAGGCCTCAAAGAACCCATTTTAAAGCACAAGGACATTCATCATTTTCACTATCAATGAATTGATGAATCATTGTTGGTTCTTTTTCTATATTTATTTTACTGTACATACAAGTAGGGCTGGGTATAGAAGTTTGCTACTTTTTTTTGGCACCAACCGAAATGCCTCCATACCATCGAGTTCTGAAACATTTCTTATTGTTCAATGTCATATTATCATACATAAGAGGTGAATCTCATCAACGTCAATGAGCCAATAAGCATCCAGCATTCTTGATGTGCCAAGATCTAAAAGTGTTGGTGATTGGCTGTGTGGAGGCATCCAGGTAAAATACATAAGCTTCCAACATGGGTTACACAGTCTGCATCAGTGAGCCTTACATACTGACTGTCACCTTTTCATTTTGACCTGAAAACTATTTGCACTTGTCCATTGTATTGTTTCTATTTCGTTCCTTTTTGCTGGTGTATTTAGTTGGAGCTGCAGTGGCTCAGGAGATCGGTCCATTTGTGCTGATCTGGAAGGCAGGCAGTTCCATTTCTGCTACTTTAAAGGTGTAATCATTGATATAATGTCAAACTGATATTATGCCAAAGAGCTTGTAAATAATTTAATAACATTGCAATCGAAAAGACGTATTTGTTCAGGGAATCGATATCGAAGTCAAAGTATTGATATCGGATTATTTATTTTTTTACCGATATCATAAAAGTTCCCTGTCCGTGTGTGCTCTGTATTCTGACCTGAGCAGTGGGAGTCCTGGTGTCTCCTCTCAGGCTGCAGTCCTCCATCTGTGCCTCCATCTCTCTCTCCTTCTCAGCCTTCTTTAGGGCAAACTCCAGCTCCGCCCCCAGCTGCTCGTCCCCACTGAAGAACTCCTTCACCTGCTCACGGTAGTCCTGCATGGTCACCTGGGGGAATACAACAACAGCATGGTGTCATCTGAAGAAGGGCTTTTCTAGCATCTAGTTCATGCCAAATGTTCCACAATGTTCCTCTTTCTCTCCGCTCGCATCTGCATATACTAGGGCTGTGTACTGGCAAGGACTTCACGATATGCATCACGATCAAGCCCCAACCACAGCGATACACTTCAGCATCCAATGCGGAAGTGACACACATTGCAGTAACTTCTAGTGGCCACTAGGGGGGTGGTACCAAAAGTGAGCAATTTTTTGTTGACTCACTTGTTTTCACCGTCTTATTAAACCTATTTACGGACTGGTCCACAAAACTATTCTATTCTGTATGTTTAGGTCATATCTCCATGACAACACTGAGGGGGGGACATTTTTTTTTCTAGCAGGCTAGTTAGGGGGCCAAGCCCGAGAAGGGTCTGGGACCGCGTTTTGCAGAGTTACGCGGTTCCATAGCCCTGCTGGGCAGGGAACCCTATTGTTTTTGCTGGATGTTTTATTCTTCTTCCGCTTATTATTATTCCTTACGTAAAACTGGTGCTGCAGCCCAAACCGTAAAGGGTTGGGACATGCCACTTGCATGGCTTATCCAGGTCCGTGCCTGGTACACAGACAAAAAAAAAAATCAGACATGCCGGCCACTAGGTGGCGCTACAACAAATGAAAACGCGTTTGGGGCTATAACTCCCACACCAAAAGTCAGACAGTCAAAAACTATCCACAGATGCCCACAAGTCAGCTGCATCTTTTGAGATAGGCCACGCCCATTTGCGTATATATAGATTTTTCGCTACATCGCCAAAACCGTGTCAGTCACCAAAACATACTCCTCCTACAGTTTTCGCCCGATTTGGACAAAACCAAAAGCATTATGCTCTACCGGCAAAGTTGTATAAACAATTTTTCTACGACCATCGGAAGACCAAACGCTAGCGCTTTAAAGATTTGTGCAAATCCCTTAAAGTCCGACTTCACGAGTTGGAATATGAAGGTGTATTGAATTCGGAGATCCTATTAAGTATAAATGTGCAAACAAAAATTAAATCGGATCATCCTAGCCTGAGAAAAGGCAGATAGAGTGTTTTATGGTCTCACTGTCTAACCCTACAGTTTCCTTCTTGTGACACCACAGTAAGGGTTAACATGTGTATGTACATCAAAGTGCAAATTCAACTTTTTAAAGTTCCTTTATTGATGGGTGGCTGTTGTGCGATTATTGTGGACAATAGGCCTATTGTGATGCGATAGCCTATAATTCATTAATGATTGTTTTGAGCCTACTTGCTTGATTTATTTTTAAATACAGAGGTTATTGGTCGTTTTGGAACATGTATTTCCCAATTTAAAACATAAAAATAAAGCAGCATTGAAAATTCAGAAAATAAATCTTGTTGGCCTACACTAGCATGCTGTTTGAAAAATAACTCAATAGTTGAAATAATAAATACAATGTGTTTTCCCCTTAAAATGACTAAAGGCATTTCAAAGACAGTAACAGCGTGGCACTTCTGTAAACACTTACTGAAATCACAAGATGGCGACGAGCATAAGCCAGGAGAATTGGATGCAGTAGGAATAACTGAGGTCAGCCCGGATGCTACATCCATTTTATATACTATCTACAGTGGCTTGAAAAAGTATTCATACCCCTTGAACTTTTCCACATTTTGTCACGTCACAACCACACACGTACATTTATTTTATTGGGATTTCATGTGATAGACCAACACAAAGTGGCGCATCATTGTGAAGTGGAATGAAAATTAAATATGATTTATGATAAATATCATTGCAAAATAGCCCGAGCGTCAGATTCAGTGTCAGATTGGATGCAGAGTGTCTGTGAACAGCAATTTTCAAGTCTTTCCAGATATTCTCAATTGGATTTAGGTCTGGACTTTGACTGGGCCATTCTACCACATGACTATGCTTTGATCTAAACCATTCCATTGTAGATCTGGCTGTATGTTTAGGGTAGTTGTCCTCATTGAAGGTGAAGCTCCACCCAGTCTCAAGTCTTTTGCAGACTCTAACAGGTTTTTCTGCCCTGTATTTGGCTCAATCCATCTTCCCATCAACTCTGACCTGTTTCCCCTTCCCTGCTGAAGAACAGGACCCCAACATCATGATGCTGCCACCACCATGTTTCATGGTAGGGATGGTGTTTTCAGGGTGATGTGCAGTGTGAGTTTTCCGCCACACATTGCATTTTGCATTTAGGCCAGAAACTTCAAGTTTGGTCTTATCTGCATATGCTGCGTCCACCGAATGGTTTGTGGCAAGGGTTGTAGGAAGGTGTCAGATGAGACCAAAATTGAAGTTTTTGGCCTTAATGCAAAGTGTGGTGGAAAACTCACACTGCACACCACCCTGAACACACCATCCCCACTGTGAAACATGGTGGTGGCAGCATCAGGCTGTGGGGGTCCTGTTCTTCAGCAGGGAAGGGGAAACTGGTTAGAATTGATAGGAAGATGGATGGAGCCAAATACAGGGCAGAAAAAACTTGTTAGAGTCTGCAACTGACTTGAGAGTGGGGTGAAAGTTCACCTTCCAGCAGGACAACTACCCTAAACATACAGCCAGATCTACAATAGAATGGTTTAGATCAAAGCATAGTCATGTGTTAGAATGGCCCAGTCAAAGTCCAGACCTAAATACAATTGAGAATATCTGGAAAGACTTGAAAATTGCTGTTCACAGACGCTTTCCATCCAATCTGACGCAGAATCTGAAGCTCGAGCTATTTTGCAAAGAAGAATGGGCAAAAATGTCAGTCTGTAGATGTACAAAGCTGGTAGAGACATACCCAAATGGACTTGGAGCTGTTATTGCAGCGAGAGGCGGTTCTACAACGTATTGACTCAGGGGGCTGAATACTTTTGCACACCACATTTTTCAGTTTTTTTATTTATAAAAAAAATTAAAAACCATGTTTCATTTTCATTCCACTTCACAATTATGCACCACCTTGTGTTGTTCTATCACATGAAATCTGAATAAAATAAATGTACGTGTGTGGTTATTACGTGACAAAACGTGGAAAAGTTCAAGGGGTATGAATACTTTTTCAAGCCACTGTATGATCACGACACATTGTGATACAATTCCTTTTGCGATGTATTGCGATATTCCAAATAGTTCAATGAAATTGTAAAAACTGAAGCTAAAATACAAGTTGCTGGGTGGTCTTAATCCATCACATCACATTCTATTAATGATTACTTTAATCCAAAACCCTGGCAATTCAGGGCAACTAGCCCTCCTGCGTCACATCTACATGAGCCGAGGCTGTAGTTCACACCACCAGTTTAAAACCAGAATTTATTTTTTGCTCTAAAATACCAATACTGGAGCTGACGATACGATAAAGATATTAAAAAAATATATATATTACTGTATAGTATGGACCTTTTTGACACAGCCCTAACACATACATGCTATTACACTGGCCAACAATTCCCCATTCAACCATCAAATTGAATATGAAGAGAGTATGTGCATGTCCATGCGTTGGTCTCACCTGGAGGTAGGCCATGAGGTCTCTGAGGACAGGAGAGCGCTTCTGTTCCAGCAGGCTCTTCAGGCTGATGATGAGAGGAACTGTGTTCTCGATGAAGGCTTTCTTCTGGACCTGTGGAGAGGATCTCAACTCAAATCTACACACAATTTTCTAAAGTATTTACTATCTAGCACTAGGGCTGCTCGATTATGGCAAAAATGTTAATCACGATTATTTTGATTGATATTGTAATCACGGTTATTAAAGACGATTATTCATTGTAGGGATGCACCAAAATGAAAATTCAGCCAATTCTTTCAGCATTACATAAACAAAACTCCCAATTGTGCTCCTCAAACATACAGTATCTCACAAAAGTGAGTACACCCCTAACATTTCTTCAAATATTTCATTATATCTTTCCATGCGACAACACTGAATAAATGACACTTTGATACAATGTCAAGTAGTCAGTGTACAGCTTGTATGACTGTGTAAATTTACTGTCCCCTCAAAATAACTCGACACACAGCCATTAATGTCTAAACTGCTGGCAACAAAAATGAGTACACCCCAAAGAAAAAAATTTACAAATTGGGCCCAAAGTGTCAATATTTTGTTTTGCCATCATTATTTTCTAGCACTGCCTTAACCCTCTTGGGCATGCAGTTCACTAGAGCTTCACAGGTTGCAACTGGAACCCTCTTCTACCCATTCATGACGACATCAAGGAGCTGGTGGATATTAGAGTCCTTGCGCTCCTCCATCACCCGTTTTAGGATGCCCCAAAGATGCTCAATAGGGTTTAAGACTGGAGACATGCTTGGCCAGGCCATAACCTTTACCCTCAGCTTCTTTAGCAAGCCAGTGGTCTTTCGGAGGGGTGTTTGGGGTCGTTATCATGTTGCAGTACTGCCCTGCGGCCCAGTTTATGAAGGGACGGGATCATGCTCTGCTTCAGTATGTCACAGTACATGTTAGAATTCAATGAACTGTAGATCCCCAGTGCTGGCAGCACTCATGCAGCCCCAGACCATGACACTCCAACCACCATGCTTGACTCTAGGCAAGACACACTTGTCTTTGTACTCCTCACCTGGTTGCCGCTCCACACTCTTAACACCATCTGAACCAAATAAATGTATTTTGGTCTCATCAGACCACAGGACATGGTAGCAGTAATCCATGTCCGTAGTCTGTTTGTCTTCAGCAAACTTTTTGTGGGGTTTCTTGTGCATCATCTTTAGAATAGGCTTCCTTCTGGGACGACAGCCATGCAGACCAGTATGATGCAGAGTGCGGCGTATGGTCTGAGCACTGACAGGTTGACCCCCCACCCCTTCAAGCCCTTCAGCAATGCTGGCAGCACTCATACGTCTATTTTCCAAAGCCAACCTCTGTGTACGACGCTGACCATGTGCACTCAACCTTCGTAAACTGGGCTGCAGGGTGGTATTGCAACATGATAACGACCCCAAACACACCTCCAAGACGACCAGTGGCTTGCTAAAAAAGCTGAGGGTAAAGGTTATGGACTGGCCAAGCATGTCTCCAGACCTAAACCCTATTGAGCATCTTTGGGGCATCCTCAAACGGAAGGTGGAGGAGCGCAAGGTCTTTAATATCCACCAGCTCTGTGATGCTGTCATAAATGGGTGGAAGAGGGTTCCAGTTGCAACCTGTGAAGCTCTAGTGAACTACATGCCCAAGAGGGTTAAGGCAGTGCTGGAAAATAATGGTGGCCACACAAAATATTTACACTTTGGGCCCAATTTGTAAATTTTTTCTAAGGGGTGTACTCACTTTTGTTGCCAGCAGTTTAGACATTAATGGCTGTGTGTCGAGTTATTTTGAGGGGACAGTAAATTTACACTGTTATACAAGCTGTACACTGACTACTTGACATTGTATCAAAGTGTCATTTATTCAGTGTTGTCCCATGGAAAGATATAAAGAAAAATGTGAAGAAATGTGAGGGGTGTACTCACTTTTGTGAGATACTGTAGCCTACAACTAAAAAGCCACACAAAATAAATAATCAGTAAAACCTTCGAATCTAAGAGTAAAATTAATATTTTACTAGGGATGTGATTGTGAACCATTCATTGATTTGTGCTTCGACTTATAAGAGGAGGTAGGCTATGAATCTACAAAAAGATCGACTTATTGCCTTCTTTTTTTTGCAGTGCACGTTGAGTTGCTGTAAAAAAAACTACACCACAGCTGACACCGTAATGTTCAGACTTCAGAATTTGCATCAGAGCGCTGATCATAAAAATTAGACGCTTTATTTAAAGGAAGTCCATGCTTAGGTGCTGGTTGTAACTTTTTGTCTGTAGACTGAAACTAACGGAGGGGGTGCGTCTCACTGTATATTTGCTCATGTCGCACAGATAGTTTGCCGACATGGCACAATATATTCAGGCTCGAGAAATGCAATCAGAAAGCAGAAGCCTCAACAACGTTAACGTGCAGGAATCCCCGACTATCATTTTACCCGTAAAGCCACAGAGCTTTTCTGCGCGGCGGCTCACACCGGCAAGTTCTCACAGTGAATGACACCGTTACCCACCGCCATCACCGTGTCTCACTCACACCATGTTTCACCGAGTGAAACGCTGCTTCAATCGCGCAAGGCTTTTGTGTTTCGGTGTAACATCCTGGACGAGCGTTTTAACTTTATGCTGAATAAACAATTGCACTGGAATCGCTGAAAGCGACAGTGTTCGGGCGGGGGCGGGGCAGAGCGCAGGTGGAGACAGAAGGGTGCGCTGCATTTACTACACATGACCCGGCGTGCCGCACAATAACCGTTTTATTACGATTATCTTGTTTTCATGATCGAGGGAAGCCAAAATTGTAACCGAAATCGAAATTCAATTAATCGCCCAGCCCTATCTAGCACTTTCCAGTACATGTATCATTAAGTTCCTATTGTGCCTGCAGCCTGATGTTGAGTCAACCTGTAGTGTTGTAGTGAGTGACACATTACAAACTGTGTTAACAGGGTTCCTATAGCTTAAGGCAAGTTAGATTTAAGTTAGATAAAAGTTTTTTTTACTTTTTAATGCAAAATAAAATAAGTCTAAGACAACCTTTACAACAACCCAAGCTGATGATAAAAGCAACACATTACTTAAGCGTTTAGGGGACAATTTCGCCAGGATGTTTATTATAACATAAAACATGACTTTTGGTTCAGTGACAAAGTTAAATGGTCAATGTTCAAATGTTGACAAAATGTTTTTAGATTTGGTATGTTATTCTATTTCAGAGGGCTGTTCAATAAAGGAAGCTCAAAAAAGCGGGGCTCAAGGTAAAACATCTGACTTGAATGAACCTAACAAATTAGATGAGGCTAAAGTGGTTCCATAAAGGTCAACTGAAGCTTACAGGCCATGTGTTCCAAATCGCAAACTCTTTCTTTTTCTTCTATTCTACATACTACATCTGACCATAAAAATAATCTAGCTAGGATGCAGCAGGCATACACTTGGGACATACTTTTACTTATTTATTTCATCATAACATCGTGCCTTGATCTTGCCTCTTGCTTTTATATCCTACATCCTAATCCCAGTAGAACTCTGTCAGCAGCTACATGCAGAGGGATGTGGTTAGCCTCTACAAATAGAGCAGAAATGTGAATCCTGATCGTTAAAAAAGTTGTCATGTAGAAACACTGTGGATCTGAATGGTGAGGTAAGCCATTCTGGAGAGTGTCCGTTGACAAAATGACTTATGGTCAAATTCAGTGAATAACTCCTCCTGATGTGCTACCAGTCCGTCCTGTGAGTGTGCTGAAAATGATTTGGCTTTGTAAACTGGTATGTGAACAAAGGTAATAGCATCAAAATGCTGTGCGCTCAGCAAGCCGAGCGTCATAATTGCGCAGGTCTGAGCAAGACGGCGACATCTCAAATGAGGCTAATGTAAACAAAGGGGGGCCATCTTACCATGTGAAAATGATTGTGAGGAGATATTCACTGATTTGACAAAAACTCCTGTTGTCAACAGACATTCTCCAGAATTGCTTACGACTGAAGCGGCTTGCTAACGTTCTGCTTTGACCATTGCTGACCTGTGACACCACCTTCTTCTGTGCGGCCTGCAGGACAGCCCTGGCCATGTGGGCCATGTTCTCCTCCTCTGGCTCCTCCTCTGCAGCGCCCCCTCCAGGAGCACTGACAGCCTGCAGCTTCATCTCCTTCAGACTCAGGATGTTGAAGGTCTCAGACAGAATGTCAGCACCGTCTGCATCCAGAGGCAGCTCCTCATCTGCAAAGCATGCTGGGAGAGGAACAAGTCAGAGGTTACAAATGATGTTGATTTTTTTTCATTTTTCTTTCCAGGTTCAAACTGCTCTTTTTTGAGGGGCCTAATTCAGAAAGCAGGGTTGACAAATTCCTCTACGTCTCCACTCCTCCCCCTAGAGTGAGAAATATTAATAAATGCACAATAGGCCTGTATGGTAGGCTACGGAGAATAATTCATTGGAATAGGCTATTATCTCATAACTCTGATCTAATCACCTTGGCAATTCAGAAAAAAACGGAGCAAACTTTTTTTTTGTTGAGAGAATCATTACGCTTCCGTATGAGGAGCAATAGTCTATTTTAAAAAGTGACGCATATCAGCAGCAGCAAAAGTATGAAAACTGGCAAAGCACCAAATTGCTGACTGTGTTTTTATTCGCTGTAAGCATGCGTTTCTATAATCATGTGCAGTAAACAGACTGTCGCTCCTCTTAACTAATCGGGGAGTGAAAGACTTTAACGTCAGATAAATTAGGCGACAGTTTTCATTGAAGAGCCTGATTGATTTATAACCAAACCCATGTTCCTCAGCAAGTGAACACAGTTTAATTTATAACATTATTTATATAGTCGTATTAGGCTATTTAACGAGGCTCGCCTGTGACTTTGTGATCACACAAGTGAACAGTAACGATCGCATGCAGCCGCAGCATTACATTTCAGCCTGACAGAATACTGCTCAGTGGCACAGACGTTAGAAAACTCCTGTTAATAAAAAAAATAATGAGATTCAACAAAAATAGGTTTATTAATGTGAATGTAGAGCATGTTCACTATGTGTAAAGTGGCCGACTATATGAAAGACACGAGGGCTGAGAATACTGATCAGATAGATGATTGATCAAACGTCAAATGATCAGGAAATGATAAAAACATCCCGATGGAGATTTCTATGGAGTGAATTTGCTTCAAACTGTACAGGGACGTGTTGTGACACTTCAGTCGGAGCTGTAGCGTAAAGTGACACAAACTCAGAGTAGGTCAAACCTCCGAGCGAGCAGGTTAATCTAACTGGGTCTGTTGCCGCAGTAACTGAAAAAAAAAAGCTTAAAAAAACAAACATAAATAAAAATAAAAACTGCTCGTCCACATTGGTGCTTGCCAACAGTCCAGAATCCACAAAGAAAATGCCAACTGATGTTTACTATTCATAAAGCACCCTTTGATACAATCTCCATAGACAGGTAAACATATAAGCCTGTAAGAGGAGCCGGTGCCTTGCTGTGCGTTGGCTGACCTAAGACATTCTGGTTGATCTTGTTGAGGATGTTGAAGCGCTGGGCGTCTGTGAAGTGTTCCAACAGGAAGACGTAGATGCGAAAGCGCTTGCTGCGATGCTGAGCTCCTTTCAGGGAAAAACTAACCTTTTCTCTGCATGGATTTTTAAAAAAATAAGACAAATTAATAAACAAACACTAATAATAATAATAATAACTATAATTTTTGGTTATTTTGTGTTATTACATTCATGTGCTCCTCAGACACACGCACACACACACACCACTTCATTAGGTGAAAGATGAATGAGAGAAAAGCTCTCCCGACAGGTTCCTACCGTTCACTCTGAGGGAACTTGTTGTAGGACTTGTGTCTGCTGTAGGCGTTGAAGTGGAAGATACACTCTATGAAGTGCTGGCTGAACATCTCCGGGTTCTTCTTCAGCAGCAGGTGGAGCAGGCAGTATTCACACAGACTGGAACAGCAGACACAGGAACCTTAGTTTGATTATGTGTGTTATTACATTCATGGTGCATTGATGTGCTCCTCGGACGGTCCAAGTTTGCCAGATCTGAAGTCGTTCATCCGACTTCGGTGCGTTCACATGCTCTCAAGACGGAAAGACGGAATGTTGGTCGTAACCATAAAAACAATGCTACGAAGAAGATGTGTGGACCGTTATTAGCCTACTCAAACAGATCCAACTCAATGCTGATCGTTTCAGTATTTTCATGACAACAAAGAGAAAAGGAACGGATCAAGTGAGCTGTGAAATAGGCTCAGATTGATTTCAAATAAGCCCCACGCTAATAATAAAATCCTTAATAAAACAGCTATTTTTGCCTGCCATGTTGATAATGCCTATGACGTCAAGTCGGTAAGTCGGGCACCAAAAATTTTTTCTGAGTTTCCGAGTTGTTGTTTCCGACTTCAGCCGGCATTCAAAGTGCATTTTTCCCACTCGGGAACTTGTTTTTCCAATGTGTCCGACACCACATGAACGCGCTATTAGGTACACAATGTCACTGTGTGCTCATACATGCTACCTAGACCCAAATGAAATACACATGGATTAGTGCACTACTCATGATATTAGGGCCCTTTGTTAAGTGTTTATTAAAAAGGAAAAAATCCAAAACATTTTCAGCCTTGGTGGATTTTGAACATAAAGCTGACCATTGCTGTTACTTTTCCCAACACTGCCAGCGATTTGGAGTCATAAATCAAAATCAGAATCAGAATCAGCTTTATTGGCCAGGTTGGGTAACACTTTATAATAACTATCCGTTGTAACTCGTTAATAGATCATTAGTAAACTTTAATTAATGATTATTAATGATTTGTTAAGTGTTTTTTAGCAGTTGACTGGACGCTTGACTGGACGTTCTAAAAACTGGCAGCTCACACTGCTGCACCGGGCTGCGACGGTAGGTAGTTTCCCTAGCAACTGTGAACGTTCTGGCACAGCTGAGAGCAACAGCATCACTTGCATCCTGCTAAAAAGTTGCCTAACTTAGGTTTGCGATTAGTTGTATTTTAATTTTCGGTTGAGAGTAGGCAAAAGTTACTGTGTTTTGTCATTCTCCACTACTTCTGCATTGTAGTCATTGGCTGGAAAAGAGAAATAGCTACATCGTTGCTTTCTAAAACTAGACCTGGCGATTTGACATGTTCAATCTTTGGCGACTCCTTGCAACGGCATCAGCCGCGCTGCAATGACCAGTTCACACCGCTGCAACTTTCCCCCTGCAATGTTCCAAAACAGTCTCGTTGCAAGTTGTTGCGTGGCGATTCTTTGGTCCAAACTGGGTGTAAGGTGTCCTAAAATCAGATGTTTATTCGATATCAAAATTATTCACTTTATTAATCATCTTTTTATCTATCCAGTTTGATTTACCTGGCAATGGCAGGGACCGGGTCAACCAGCGCTACCATGAAGCGGAAGAAGAGGGCGCCTTTCCATTTTACAAATTCCTCCTAATAAAAAATAACAGAGCGAGTAGAGATAGACATTAGTAGGGCTTCTAGCTACACGTTTTTATGCACATTTTCCATTCGAGAATGAGGAAATGCTGAAAATTCAAAGGAATTTAAAAATAAATAACCGAAAAATGCTTGTACGTGTAGTGACGATTTCTTCTGATCAATTTCGAGTCTTCCACCGAGTCAAACGAGATTAAAAGGTTTAAAATGTGGGTATCTTTTTGCTGTCCAATCTGGGTTTAACCAGCAATCAGATGTTTCCTTTTAAGTGTCCTACTGTCTAGTGAGGATCTGAAAGTGCCTTGAATATATCAAACTGAGATAGTTATTTACTTAGTTTCAAATACCCTTGCTTTTGTTGGGACAATTCAAACTAGTTCATTGTTACTTTTATTCTGAAACATACACATCTAAGGGGGACGTTCTAACCACTACACCATGAGCGCCCCCTTGGCCTGAACCCAAGTTTGTTTGAATCGAACCAAACACAGCAGGTGTGAAAGCGTCCTAAATTGAAGCCAGACTGTTAGCGCCAGCGGCTACGACACAAGGTCAACCAGCCGAGCCTGTTAGCAACAAGAGAACTGAAGCAAGTTAGCACCAAGCCACTATCTCTTCAAATCAACAGGACACCGCCCGACCAGTGGTGTATAAAGTGCTAACATACTATACTTAAATAAAAGTAAAGATATCTTACATGAAAATGACTCTGGTAAAAGTTAAAGTCGCCCATAGGAAAATCACTTGAGTTAAAAAGTCTTAAAGTATCTTACATTAAATGTACTGGAGTATCAAGAGTACGTGTCAGGATTTAAAATGTACTCAAGTATCAGAAGTAAAAAGTACAAAGAGACCAAACTATTGCCTATTGTAGAATGTGTAGAACATGTGCGGACCTGGAGCAGGTTGGTGAGCATGATGAGGGTCTGCTCCCTGATGACGGCTTCACTGTCCTGCAGACAGGCGGAGATGTTGGGGATGTAGTGAACCACCATGTTGGTGTATCGCACACACAGGTCACACATGATCACCACCACGTTGTTACGCACAGCCACCTCCGTGCCCAGCTCCAGCTCTCTGGCAAAGACCGGCAGGTACTTCTGGACTAGTTCCTCGTGCTGCAGACACAGTTTACCTGAACACACACACACACACACACACAGTTTTGGAGTTTCTGGAGAATGCTTGTTTTCAAATTAACTTTTTTTAGTGAAAATCAGTAAATGTCTCCTAATGATCCCCTTCGTGTACGTACTGTGATTGCGAGTTAATACACAGCCTAAGATCTGTAAACGGGCATGTTGCTAGCTACGGTGGGCCCCTTTGTTTACATACACTTTGTTTGTATACCCTTTGTTTACAGAGCCTAGGCTGTGCATTGAAACTGGATAATTTTGAATTCATTATAAGAGAGAGCTGGAGAGTTTACCTAGAGTGATGACTCCATGTGCTCTGACTCTGGTGGGCAGAGAGTTTGCTCTGAACTGGGACATAGGAAGAGAGGTGGGCAGGTCCTCCTGGCACTCTGTCAATGAGCAACAATAACAACAAGTCAACTCTGTTATACCACACTATAAATGTATTGTTTTCCTTCGTTCCTATTTTTAAAACTCCAAAGTATAGGATTTGACCATGTTTTCCCACCTAGCTGTTCAGAGGTATTACCAACAAACAAAAATAGCACAAAGCAACACACTACTCAAATATTTCAATAAATAAATTAAATAATTACGGGGGGTGGGGGGGTTACGTCAAGGACTAGGGCTATCAATTTGAATTATAAATAGGGTAAATACAAGATTCATGAAGTAAGATTTCATTATTTAATGTGTTTTGTACCATTTACACTGGGAATCACAAAATAGAAAATTAAAAAAACTCATACATATATATATATATATATATATATATATATATATATATATATATATATATATATATATATATATACAGTATCTCACAAAAGTGAGTACACCCCTCACATTTCTTCACATTTTTCTTTATATCTTTCCATGGGACAACACTGAATAAATGACACTTTAATACAATGTAAAGTAGTCAGTGTACAGCTTGTATAACAGTGAAAATTTACTGTCCCCTCAAAATAACTCGACACACAACCATTAATGTCTAAACTGCTGGCAACAAAAGTGAGTACACCCCTTAGAAAAAATTTACAAATTGGGCCCAAAGTGTAAATATTTTGTGTGGCCACCATTATTTTCCAGCACTGCCTTAACCTTCTTGGGCATGTAGTTCACTAGAGCTTCACAGGTTGCAACTGGAACCCTCTTCCACCCATTTATGACAGCATCACAGAGCTGGTGGATATTAAAGACCTTGCGTTCCTCCACCTTCCATTTGAGGATGCCCCAAAGATGCTCAATAGGGTTTAGGTCTGGAGACATGCTTGGCCAGGCCATAACCTTTACCCTCAGCTTTTTTAGCAAGCCACTGGTCGTCTTGGAGGTGTGTTTGGGGTCGTTATCATGTTGCAATACCACCCTGCGGCCCAGTTTACGAAGGTTGAGTGCACATGGTCAGCGTCGTACACAGAGGTTGGCTTTGGAAAATAGACGTATGAGTGCTGCCAGCATTGCTGAAGGGCTTGAAGGGGTGGGGGGTCAACCTGTCAGTGCTCAGACCATACGCCGCACTCTGCATCATACTGGTCTGCATGGTTGTCATCCCAGAAGGAAGCCTATTCTAAAGATGATGCACAAGAAACCCCACAAAAAGTTTGCTGAAGACAAACAGACTACGGACATGGATTACTGCAACCATGTCCTGTGGTCTGATGAGACCAAAATACATTTATTTGGTTCAGATGGTGTTAAGAGTGTGGAGCGGCAACCAGGTGAGGAGTACAAAGACAAGTGTGTCTTGCCTAGAGTCAAGCATGGTGGTTGGAGTGTCATGGTCTGGGGCTGCATGAGTGCTGCCAGCACTGGGGATCTACAGTTCATTGAATTCTAACATGTACTGTGACATACTGAAGCAGAGCATGATCCCCTCCCTTCATAAACTGGGCCGCAGGGCAGTACTGCAACATGATAATGACCCCAAACACCCCTCCGAACGACCACTGGCTTGTTAAAGAAGCTGAGGGTAAAGGTTATGGACTGGCCAAGCATGTCTCCAGTCTTAAACCCTATTGAGCATCTTTGGGGCATCCTAAAACGGGAGATGGAGGAGCGCAAGGACTCTAATATCCACCAGCTCCTTGATGTCGTCATGAATGGGTAGAAGAGGGTTCCAGTTGCAACCTGTGAAGCTCTAGTGAACTACATGCCCAAGAGGGTTAAGGCAGTGCTAGAAAATAATGATGGCAAAACAAAATATTGACACTTTGGGCCCAATTTGGACATTTTTTCTTAGGGGTGTACTCACTTTTGTTGCCAGCAGTTTAGACATTAATGGCTGTGTGTCGAGTTATTTTGAGGGGACAGTAAATTTACACTGTTATACAAGCTGTACACTGACTACTTGACATTGTATCAAAGTGTCATTTATTCAGTGTTGTCGCATGGAAAGATATAATGAAATATTTGAAGAAATGTTAGGGGTGTACTCACTTTTGTGAGATACTGTGTATATATATATATATATATATATATATATATATATATATATATATATATATATATATATATATATATATATATATATATATATATATATATATATATATATATATACCGTATTTTCCGCACTATAAGCCGCAGGTGTTTTAATGTTTAATTACCATATGTAAGAGTTTGTGCACAGAGGGGATTGTCGGGAAAGAGATGGCTGCTTGAGGAAGCTCCCATTTATTAACATTTCAACAAACAAGTTGCATATTTGCATAACGTATTCAAGCGTTTTGCATTTACTGCAATAGTAGCTACAGAACATATACTGTGCTGTGTAATAACAGGGTCAAAAAATGGGGAAAAAGGCATGGCTTTTAGTCCGAAAATTACAGTATACAGCAATTGTGTCAAACTGAAGGCCACATGTGGCCCGCGACACGTTTTGATTTGCGCGAATCAATTCGGCCGATTTGAATCAATTCTGAAAAAAAAAAAAGGCCCCCACTCTGGGGCTGCATGAGTGCTGCCAGCACTGGGGAGCTATAGTTCATTGAATGCCAACATGTACTTTGCCATACTGAAGCAGAGCATGATCCCCTCCCTTCGTAAACTGGGCTGCAAGGCAGTGTTGCAACATGATAACGACACCAAACACACCTCCAAGATGACCACTGCCTTGCTAAAGAAGCTGAGGGTAGAGGTTATGGACTGGCAAAGCATGTCTCCAGACCTAAACACTATTGAGCATCTGTGGGGCATCCTCAAATGGAAGATGGAGGAGCGTAAGGTCTCTAATATCCACCAGCTCCTTGATGTCATCATAAATGAGTGTAAGAGGATTCCGGTGGCAACCTGTGAAGCTCTGGTGAACTCCATGCCCAAGAGGGTTAAGGCAGGGCTGGAAAATAATGGTGGCCACACAAAATATTGACACTTTGGGCCCAATTTGGATATTTTCACTTGGGGTGTACTCACTTTTGTTGCCAGCAGTTTAGACATTAACGGCTGTGTGTCAAGTTATTTTGAGGGGACAGTACATTTACACTGTTATACAAGCTGTACACTGACTACTTTACATTGTATCAACGTTTCATTTATTCAGGGTTGTCCCTTGGAAAGATATAATGAAATATTTGCAGAAATGTGAGGGGTGTACTCACTTTTGTGAGATACTGTGTATATATGTATATGTGTGTGTGTGTGTGTGTGTATATATACACACACACAGGCCACTTTATTAGGTACACCTGTTCAATGGCTTATAAAAACAAATAGCTAATCAGCCAATCGCATGGCAGAAAATCAATGCATTTAGGCATGTAGACGTGGTCAAGACAATGTACTGAAGTCAAACCGAGCATCAGAATGGGGAAGAAAGGGGGTTTAGGTGACTTTGAACGTGGCATGGTTGATGGTGCACGGCAGGATGGATCCATACTTTCTTGTTCTTTACGCCAAATTCTGAGACTCATCAGACCAGGCATGATTTTTCAATCTTCTATTGTCCAATATTGGTGATCCTGTGACAATTGTAGCATCATTTTCCTGTTCTTAGCTGACAGGAGTGGCACCCGGTGGGGTCTTCTGTTGCTGTAGCATCTGCTTCAAGGTTGGATGTGTAATGCGTTCAGAGATTGTATTCTGCATACCCTGGTTGTAACAAGTGGTTGTTTGAGTTACTGTTGCCTTTCTATCATCTCGATAGAGGCAACAGTAATTCAAACAACCAGTATGCCTATCCTCCTCTGACTTCAACAAGGCATTTTACGTCCACACAAATGCTGCTCACTGGATATTTTTCCTTTTTCGGACCTGTCTCTGTAAACCCTAGAGATGGTTTAGAGTGAAAAATCCCAGTAGATCAGCAATTTCTGAAATACACAGACCAGCCCTTTGGGCACCCTCAACATTGCCATGTTCAAAGTCACTTAAAACCTCTTTCTTACCCATTCTGTTGCTGTTGCTTTCAATAAGTAGTCCTGTCCAGGTCTACATGCCTAAATGCATTGAGTTTCTGCCATTTGATTGGCTGATTAGTTATATGTGTTAAGAAGAAATTGAACTACTGTACCTAATAAAGTGGCCGGTGAGTGTATATACTGTACATATAAAATGTAGTTACTTTCTCGACCTTCGATCAGAATGCCAAGGGAAAAGCTCTAGAACAAAGAAGCTGTGTCTCCTATAATGCCATCCTGCCTACCTGCCAGTCTGTCAGTATGAGTTGTGAGGACAGACTCCACCAGCAGCACTGTCCTTTTGCTAACCTGAGCAGGACAGTGCAGCGACACCACGCCCAGAGTGTGCAGGTATTTGATCTGGAAGAGACAAACATCAAACACTGGCTTAAAGTGGAACTGCACCCTTTTACATCTTTTTTGAAATAGAAGCTGAATTCAATTACTATGTTGTTAAGGAACACATATATGCTGGTGTTAATATTGAAAAAAAATTGCAATATGTTTAATATCGACATTTTAAGAATTTTTTTGTATTGTAAATTATTTTAGAGTCATCATGTCGGCGCTAAGCCGGCCACGCTCTTTGTAGGTCCATGGCTGGTCAATGAGCTACTACTGTTATACCATCTCAGGGAGAGTTTTATCATAATTTCTTGTTGAGTGTGCTGTGATAAGATACGATAAAATAAAATAATAATAAAGTTTTTGAAACATTTACTCCTGTTTACAATCATTTATAAAATCAGGTTTACCTTTTACTATGGCAACTCACAAAATGGTTACTTGAAAAAATTGAATATTGGGTGCACCTTAAATATATTCTGGTGCACCTGTAATGGTAAGACTTAGGCGTACCAGTGTGACACTAAGTTCTGTCTAGAGCAGTGGAAAAAAGGGGTAAAAAGTCAAATCAAAAAGCAATTGGTTCTGGTTCTCACCATCAGCTCCTCGTTGATGTTCTGGGATCCCTTCTCACTCAGGATGATGCTGGCCAGATAAGCCTCACACACTGACACCAGCTCTCCACAGTGCTGGTTCAGAGAAGCCTGGATAAAAACACAGAAAATCCACACATAACACTACAGAACCTACAAGTGAGATTTGGGGGATAACTGATTCCTTTCTCAAGTCTTACTGTACGACGTGGAAGATGATATTGTGCGATCATAATTTGGAGAATATGTTTCAAACTGGCTTATGAGCTGTGACTGCTGGAACATATCATTAATCATACTCATCTAACTAAATTTCCTATACAAAGTTGTCTGGCTCAAGACGTTTCTCTTTTGTATTCTGGATTAATAGGGATGGGGCCGACCGATATGGCTGCAATCTACGTATCGGATATATGACTGACAAGATTTTAATTTTTTTTTAATAAATCTAAATTATTTTAACTATGAAAGAAATAAAAAAGTTCGGACCATAACTGTGATATGGCACATATTAATATTAGTAATTCAAAAGTTGACTTCTGATGATCTGCACGCAAACAGTTCAAAGCTGTTAAGATAAACTTTTATGCATTTGTGTAAATGTGTTGATCTTTTTAAATCGGAATTGCTGTGTTGCCTTGTTAACCTTACACATACCATCACCACCAAAAAAATAAATGTACAATAATTATGATATCGGACAGTATCGGTATCGGATGATATCCAAAACCCAGATATCGGAATCGGATCAGAATTGAAAAACAGTGGATCGGTGCATCTCTTTTGATAAATTAAGATTCTACAGGGTCTTGTAAACTGTGTGGGAGCCCTGATTTTGTGTTTCTCACTTGCATAAAAATGAAAATGCAGGCTTCACACTCCTCTGTACCAACGGCTTTAATTATGAGACTATGCAGGAAAAGGCCTGATTACAGTGCTTTGATATTGTATATATTTGCAGTTGTAAAATAAGAAGGGCCAGATCTCCAACCTGAGTGTCTTTGATGTCCTCACTGTGACACAGCTGATGGAGAGTCTCTACCGAGGCACTGATCACCTCCAGAGACAGAGTAAAAGTCTTCAACCAAGACATCAGATCAGCTAGAGAGAGAAAGAGAGAGACACAGACAGAGACAGACAGAGAGAGAAAGCATTACAGACCTGACCTAATAACGGAGGTAGGAAACGTAAAGTGTTGTGCCGTCTGAGAAACGTGGCTAAGGTGAAAAATAAATGGTTTGATATCAAAGCGAAAAAATTAAACCAGTGGAGGACAGGGGCCATCTGATCTGTCAGTCCAACACCAAAGGATTACTGGAATAAATTGACAAATCTCCATCAGTGGCATTTTGCCAAAACATGAGGGAAATAGTGATGAAATCCAACATGGACTTAGCCTGGCACCGCCCGCCTACCTGCTTCCGCTCTATTTTCATTTCCGTTCAGTAGTGGCTGAGAACAATGACGTGCGCCAGTTTCAGTTGCAGAAGCCAGTGCATGACATACGACACAACCAAACGTTATGCGATTGGTTGGCAGATCCAGAGTGGCACTGGGCGGTAGTTTTAAACTTCAACCGACACCCGCCTTCAAGTGAGTGTACGTTTGTCAATTGAGCGATTCCAGACCTTCTGTACAAATGAAATTAAGTACAAATTAAGGGCCAGGCTAGTATGCACTGTCACTTAAAAGTTTTATTTTTATTTTTTTATATAATTTGAAGATAAGCCTATATTATTCAATTGCTTGTTTAAAAAAAATTATGAACAACCTAACACAGTTATACAGAATACAGAAATACAGTACACTCACATTTGATTTAAAAGAAAATAGCAATGCAAACAATAAAAAAAAAAACGTAACGGTTACATTTCCATGTGGATATTCTATATATGCTGCAATGCAATCAATTTCATGGTTATTCAATCCATTGGCCAATGCATTGTTAAATGAAAAGTTCAAAACATATTCTATAAGCCTTTTTAAAATTAATGTGGGTTTAATATGCTATGCATTTTGTTAAAAGTGTGTATTTACATTTTCTAAGACAGTGAACATGTATAATTTGTGCGAACGCATGGTCTGAGGAAGTTCTAAATTTGTTCTCAGAATACGAAAAAATGTAGCTACAAAGATATTGATCAATCATAAATTTGTGCGTGAAACGTTGGTACACACACGGTTTAGGCAGGAATCTGTGCGTACACACTGTGAGTTAATAAGGGCCAATGTGCTTAGGACTGTTCCTCAATCTTGAACAAAGCTGGGTAAAAAGGCCTTCAAGTGTTCTGCAGCGTCTTCCTGGAATAGCCTGCAAAAGGACCTAGGGCCTCAATTTAAAGCCGTCGAAAATTGCGAAAGTTTTAATCCATCACTTTAATGTAGTTTCCCAATTGCACTCCAGGTGCGTTTTGAACATGTATTTTATCATAATGTGTAATGTTGCAATGGTAACCGTGTACTGTTGTCCATCTTGCCCAGGTCTCTCTTGAAAAGGAGATTTAAATCTCAATGAGACTAACCTGGTTAAATAAAGGTTCAAATAAAATCGATGAAAAAAAGATAGCACTCACACCTCCATGCAGAGGGAAAGAACAGAGAGAGAGAGAGAGAGACAGAAGACACACTCCTGTAAATGTTCTCTCCATTTCCAATCACTTACCAACGATCCTGTCCTTGGTGTCTTCGTTCAGATTCCTGGCGATGTCTCCCATCACACCCAGTATGTGGCAGCATGTTGTCACGTTTATCTCCTTGGAACTGAAAACAAAAATACATTGGAAAAAATGTAATTAGGGCTGTCCAAAATAACGGGTTAACGCAAGGTGATTCATTTCTGGAATTAATGCGTTAATTTTTTTAACGTAATTAAAGCATGTGCAGAATGATCCGCCCCGTGCATCCCACCCGCTCTGCACTACAGTCACTCTAACGTTGTGGCTGACCCAGGATCAGTAGCTGCACGCGGTCAAACTTAAACATAGCAGCACGCAAGTCAATGCCATGTTTTGAACTGCAAACGGCCACGTCTGTGTCACGTGCGGCAGTTAATGTCGAGAGCAACGGGAGGAGAAACTTTGGCCGCTCTGTTCAGAGGCTTGTGTGTGTGATTAGACATATACATATATATCAGTGATTCTTGAGAAGTGGGACAAAACAGGATGCAATGTTGAAAAAATACAAATCCTATGTTTAGGTCAAATTAAATTACATGTATGTTTCCAACATATACTAAGCTACTGAGCTACACAACCTCCCAGCTTTTATCCTTGTTATCAAAATGGGCTTTTTACATTGCCATTCTTTATTTTGTGTCAACACCCGTCAGACACCAAAAACACACATTAATTTTCCCTCAATTTATGCTAGACCCATGAGAAGAATTGTGATCACAAGTATTCACTAAGACTGACAGAGGCCACAAAAAATATTTTCAAAATGTATATGACTATAGATATTTTATATCAATTTTCCTCTATGTTCTTCAGTTGAACTGCGTAATAGAATGTTTACTTTAAAATTAACAGCAATCAAGATGTGTTTCACATTTCAAAACACATTCTCATGTTAGGTGACTGGTTAGATTTTCTCTTATGACCAACTATTCTTCATCAACTATGAAATATCATTATGTATTGTTATCATAATAATATAAATCTGACGGAGTTGACACATATCTGACGGAGTTGACAAGTATATCTGACGGAGTTGACAAGTATATCTTATGAATTTGACATATCGGACGGTCGTGACAAAAACCTAGCCTGGCTCCGCCCGCCCGCCTACTTCCGCCCAAATTTCATTTTCCCTTCAGTAGTCAGTCTGGGTGTACAGCGCATTTCCCAGATTCTCCGGAGAATCTACAGCCGTCCAATCAGCGAACAGAGCGAGTGGCTGAGAACGATGACGTCGAAGTCGTGCTCCAGTTTCAGTTGAATGCTGCGTTCCTTTATACTCGGAAGAAGGAGATTTCCGACTTGGTGGTTCTGAGTTCCGACCTGTCTGTGTTCCAGTGCATCTGCTCGCGAAAGTATGGACGCCTAAAACCTTTCTCGTCCAAATAACTAAACGTTAGGCTCTAACAAGTTACTGTTGCCAGGTACAGGTAGATTCATAGACTACAATATGTAGTGAAGTCGGATATTTCCGAGTTCCCTGTCTAACTGGAACGCACCGTGACACACGTGACGACCAAACGTGATGCGATTGGTTGGCTAAGCCAGAGTGGCACTGGGCAGATCCAATAGTTTTAAACTTCAACAGACACCCGCCTCCAAGTGAGTGAACGTTTGCCAATTACAGCACTTCCAGACCTTCTGTACAAATGAAATGAAGTACGATGGTCTGGTTGGACCAGGCTAACAAGAACCCAGATAACCATCAAATAGAATAATCAATAACAGTGATTTTATAACAGCATATTATTGGTTGAGCGTTAATTCAAGATTCACATTACAGTGTTTCAATCAGACTAGCTCTAAAAGCCTCATTTTGTATATCATCCTGTACTTTTTTAAGAATCATCCATGACAAAAGAAGATTGTGAGAGTTTCCATAAATATAGTATTAGAAAAACTAAAAGCTATTTCTGTATTTAATATAATTATAATGACTTGAAAACCACCCAAATATGATGCCTTCGCATTGAATGTCAACTCCGTCATTGGCCTGTCACCACCGTCAGACAGGAAATCTGACGGAGTTGACATCTGACGGTGTTGACATATTTAACGTTTCTTAAACAAAACAAATGGAATTAATCTAGTTAGCCATTAGTTTTTTCTGTTGATGATAGGTGCTAGTATGAACTACTTCAGGAATATAAAATTATGGAAACGTTTCAAATAACTTCTTCAGAAATTGTAAGTCGGTGTTGACATATCATGGTTGTGACGCATGACTTTCAAGATTTGGAATGTAAAATATTCTAAAACTACAACACTAATCAGAGCCTGTCTGACTCTAATGTACTCTGCACAGATAGCTTGTGACAATAGATCCTTCACGGAGACAGCTGCCCCTCATATTTCCCTAATTTATTACATTTTAATGAAATGTCTGACGGTGGTGACAAAGTGTCCCCCCACTTAGAAACCTTATAAAACATGAATATGTTGTAGAAAAACATTGTTTATTGATATGAGAGAGTATTTAGAGTTGCCTTTGATGAAAAAAGCTCTTTTTAATCATTAAAGTACATTTTTAATAGGTTTTATTGCACATGAAAGATTGAAATCTTCTCTGTGTGGACACACTGTTTTTGACGTCATTAGAGGATAACAAGTGTCATAAATTTAACATAATAATAATCAAATTAAATTTAAGGGGATAATTGTGCTCCAGACATTCTATTCTTAATCCCTAATAATATCTACAATTTTAAATATTTTTATTTTTAAAGATTACAGCAGTTGCATGTTGTCCCAGCCTTTTGTCCCGGTTCTCAAGAATCACTGATATATATATAGATATATATTAGGGCTGTCAAAATTAACGCGTTAACGCAGGGTGATTAATTCCTGGAATTATCGGCGTTAATTTTTTTAACACATGTGCAGAATGATCCGCCCCGTGCATCCCACCGGCTCTGTACTACAGTCACTCTAAAGTTGTGGCTGACCCAGGATCAGTAGCTGCGCGCAGCCAAACGTAGCAGCACGTTAGCCCGTGCCGTGTTTTAAACTGCTAACGGTCACGTCTGTGTCGGGGGCATAAATAGTATATAAAATCAACTGCCGCGGATGACAGTTGATGTCGGGAGCAACAGGAGGAGAAATATTGTCCGCTCTGTTCAGAGCCCGCGAGGACACAAACGTCTGCAGTTTTCAGAGGTGTGTGTGAGTCAACATAACGTCGGCTTCCTGGCACACATGAACAGTCCCCTAGGACGTGGTCGCGCGTACAAACGCTCCCACCCACGCACGCATGCACACACACTCACACCATGGACTGTAATCAAGTTGTGTTCAAGAATGCACAACCTATAGATTCACCAAATAAATGCCATTCTATAGCCTATCCAGATATTTGCCCTAAGACATAGTAAAGAGACAGAGCAATTGAATTATGGTTTGGTAGGTAGGCCTATATATTTTAGTTTGATTAAAATGTATTTTCAGTATTAAAACCATCATTTGGATTTTCAATTAATAAAAATACTAATTTTAAATGTACATATCCACCTTCTGTCCTTTATCTTTCCGTTCATACAACAATATACAGAGACAATTCGAATTTTTCGGGCATATTTCGAATGCTAAAATTAATCGTGATTAATCCACAGAATCCTGTGATTAATCTGATTAAAAATTTTAATCGTTTGACAGCCCTAATATATACAGTCATATGAAAAAGTTTGGGAACCCCTCTCAGCCGGCATTATAATTGACTCTGCTTTCACAAAAAAATTATAAAAGTGGTATGTCTTTAATTTACCAGGAACAGCTAAATACTGGGATGTTTTCCAAACAAAGATTTTTTGAAAAGCAGTATTTGGTTGTATGAAATAAAATAAAATGTGAAAAACTGGCTGTGCAAAAATATAGGAACCCTTGTGGTTTTGTTGATTTTAATGCCCGTAACAGCATTTAAAACTGATGACTTTAAACACAAAGTTGGTTGTTATGTTGTTAAGCCTTGAACCTCATAAAAATGTCTGTTTAATCATGAGAAAAGGTATTTTAGGTGCCTAAATGCAAGTTGCACTTCTCTCTGACTCTCTGCTGAAGTGAGACAGAATGGGATCATCAAAACAGCTCCCAAAAGATCTGAAAAACAAAGATTGTTCAATGTCATGGTTTAGGGGAAGGCTACAAGAAGCTTTCCCAAAGGTTTAAATTGTCAATTTCGACTGTAGGTAACGTTGTCAGGAAATGGAAGGACACAGGCATAGTGGCAGTTAAACCCAGGCATGGAAGACCAAGAAAAAAACAGGAGCGGCATAGGTGGAGGATTGTGAGAATGGTTGCACACAACCCACAGATCACCTCCAAAGACCTGCAAGAACATCTGGCTGCAGATTGTGTATCTGTACATCGTTCAACAATTCAGCGCAATTTGCACCAAAACATCTGCTTTTTATAAAGACCAAATAACTTAATTTTTGTCTCATCAGTCCAAAGCATTTTCTTCCAATATGAAGCTGGCTTGTCTAAATGAGCTTTTGCATACTCCATGCAACTGTATCTGTGGCGTGGGCGCAGAAAGGGCTTCCTTCTCATCACCCGGCCATACAGATGTTTTGGTGCAAATTGCACTGAATTGTAGAACCATGTACAGATACACAATCTGCAGCCAGATGTTCTTGCAGGTCTTTGGAGGTGATCTTTGGGTTGTGTGCAACCATTCTCACAATCCGCCGCATATGCCGCTCTTGTACTTTTCTTGGTCTGCTAGACCTGGGTTTAACTGCAACTGTGCCTGTGTCCTTCCATTCCCTGACAACGTTCCTTACAGTAGAAATTGACAATTGAAACCTTTGAGAAAGCTTCTTGTAGCCTTCCGCTAAACCATGACAATGAATAATCTTTGTTTTTAAGATCTTTTGGGAGCTGTTTTGATGATCGCATTCTGTCTCACTTCTGCAGAGAGTCAAAGAGAAGTGGAACTTACATTTAGGCACCTAAAATACCTTTTATCTAGCCTGGCTCTGCCCGCCCGCCTACTTCCGGCCAAATTTCATTTTCCCTTCAGTAGTCAGTCTGGGTGTACAGCGCATTTCCCAGATTCTCCGGAGAATCTACGATCGTCCAATCAGCGAATAGAGCGAGTGGCTGAGAACGCTCCAGTTTCAGTTGAATGCTGCGTTCCTTTATTCTCGGAAGAAGGAGATTTCCGACTTGGTAGTTCCGAGTTCCGACCTGTCTGTGTTCCAGTGCATCTGCTCGCGAAAGTATGGACGCCTAAAACCTTTCTCGTCCAAATAACTAAACGTTAGGCTCTAACAAGTTACTGTTGCCAGGTACCGGTAGATTCATAGACTACAATATGTAGTGAAGTCGGAAATTTCCGAGTTCCTTGTCCAACTGGAAGGCACCATCAAAAGCCGGCTCATGACACACGTGATGACCAAACGTGATGCGATTGGTTGGCTAATCCAGAGTGGCACTGGGCAGATCCAATAGTTTTAAACTTCGACAGACACCCACCTCCAAGTGAGTTAACGTTTGCCAATTACAGCACTTCCAGACTTTCTGTACAAATGAAATGAAGTACGATGGTCTGGTTGGACCAGGCTACCTTTTATCATGATTAAACAGACCTTTATATGAGGTTCAAGGCTTAACAACATAATCCAACCAATTTTGTGTTTAAAGTCCTCAGTTTTACATGCTGTTACATGCATTAAAATCAGCAAGACCACAAGGGTTCCCATATTTTTGCACAGCCAGTTTTTCACATTTTATTTAATTTCATAAAACTAAATACTGCTTTTCAAAAAATCTTTTTTTGGAAAACATCCCAGTACTTAGCTGTTCCTGGTAAATTAAAGACATACCACTTTTATCTTTTTTGTGTGAAAGCAGAGTCAATTATAATGCCGGCTGAGAGGGGTTCCCAAACTTTTTCATATGACTGTGTGTGTGTGTGTGTGTGTGTGTGTGTGTGTGTGTGTGTGTGTGTGTGTGTGTGTGTGTGTGTGTGTGTGTGTGTGTGTATATATATATATATATATATTATTTATTTTTTTATTTAACTTTTATTTATCCTCGAGAGACCAATTGAGGGGTGACCCTCATTTACAATGACGTCGAGATCAAACAAATTCAAAGGAAAAACAACAATACATAAACAATATTCAATGCAAATACATCAAATACACAACAACAGGTGAAGAGAAAAACAATTGAAACATTTACACAGTGGTGAAGAGTGGCAGCAATTAAAATGAAATGGGTGAAAGTACAATATAGCCTAATTAAAACAGTTACAGGTAGAGTTTGGCAGATTTAAGATAGTTATATAGTTATATATATACACACACAACATAACATCGGATTTCTGGCACAAATGAACAGTCCTCTAGACCGCGCGCGCACGCACGCGCACACACACACACACACACAGCACACAGCACACAACACACAGCACACACAGCAATCAAGTTGTATTCAAGAATACCCAACCTATGGATTCACCAAATAAATGCCATTGTGTAGCCTATATTTGCTAAAAGACATAGCAAAGAGACAGGCAAATTGAATTATGGTGTGGTAGGTATATATTTTAGTTGGATTTTAATTTACGTTCAGTATTAAAACCATCATTTGGATTTTCAATGAATAAAAAGACTAATTTTAGATGTACATATCCAAATGTACATATCAAATTTTTCGGGCATATTTCGAATGGTAGAATTGATCGTGATTAATCCACAGCAGCCTGTGATTAATCTGATTAAAAATTGTAATCGTTTGACAGCTCTAAATTAAATATAAGATCATGCCAGCATCAAGTCAAGTCAAGTTTATTGTCAATTTCTGCAATATGTGCCATACATACAGAGGAATCCAAAGTACGTTTCTATCTCTGGCACATGATGGAATAAGTACAAAAGGATCAAATAAGATAAGTAATATCAAGTCTACAATCAATCACTTCTAGATAATGCAAATGTGAGGAAAAATCAAAACAGCGTAGGAATAATAAATTGAAAATGTGCAATATTAAGAAGAAGATTATTTTACAATATGTGCAATAAACAGTAAACTAAGAGATTGAAAATGTACAATATCAGGGCATAATGACAATGTGCGGACTGAGCATCAATATGATAATGCACTGGATACTCTAGCTGTAAAATAAGAACAAGAGTTAAATGTAAATGTGGTGTCTAAATTGCTGTGTGTTTTGTGTCTGACCTGAGCATGCTGTCCCAGGCCTCCAGGATCTTGCCAAAGGGCAGTGCGGTGGAAGAGGCCACCACCTTAGAGAGCAGCAGCCAGGCCCCGGCACTGTGCTCTGCCTCGGTGTGTGAGACCAGGCTGGTGATGAATGTCTGGGTGAACAGGTCCTGCTTGGACCAGATGGTGAAAGCCCTGCTGAAATATCGGCTGAAGACAAAATACAAAAACAGACAATATTAGTGTCAACAGTGATGAGGAGGGCAAAGATTATATCATCGATAATAATGATTGCTTGTGTTGGAATGCGTACATTTACATACTTTTCTTATTATTTTCTATGTGTCGTATGAATGTGTATATACATATACACTCACCGGCCACTTTATTAGGTACACCTGTTCAATGGCTTATAAAAACAAAAAGCTACTCAGCCAATCACATGGCAGCACTTTAATACATTTATGCATTTAGACGTGGTCAAGACAATAATAATAATAATAATGGATTGGATTTATATAGCGCTTTATTTCTATGTGACTCAAAGCGCCTACAGGGTTCCGGGTTCCAGGTTCCATTCATTCACACACAGTCATACCGGTGGTGGTAAACTACCATAGTAGCCACAGCTGCCCTGGGGCAGACTGACGGAAGCGTGGCTGCCATTCAGCGCCTACGGCCCCTCCGACCACCACCTCAAACATACAGCAGTCATACACATTCACACGAGGCAAGGTGGGTGAAGTGTCTTGCCCAGGGACACAACGACCATGACACAAGTGGCCGGGCTGGGATCGAACCGCCAACCCTAGGATCATTGGCCAACCAGCTTAACCACCTGAGCCACGGTCGCCCGTGACAATGTACTAAAGTCAAACCAAGCATCAGAATTGGGAAGAAAGGGGGTTTTGGTGACTTTGAACATGGCATGGTTGATGGTACACGGCAGGATGGATCCATACTTTCATGTTGTTTACGCCAAATTCTGAACCTGCCATCTGAATGTCGCAACTGAAATCGAGACTCATCAGACCAGACATGAGTTTTCAATCTTCTATTGTCCAATATTGGTGATCCTGTGAGAATTGTAGCCTCATTTTCCTGTTTTTAGCTGACAGGAGTGGCACCCGGTGGGGTCTTCTGTTGCTGTAGCCCATCTGCTTCAAGGTTGGTCTTGTTTTGCGTTCATAGATAGTATTCTGCATACCCTGGTTGTAACGAGTGGTAATTTGAGTTACTGTTGCCTTTCTATCATCTCGAACCAGTATGCCCATCCTCCACTGACCTCTGACTTCAACAAGGCATGTTACGTCTGCACAAATGGCGCCCATTGGATATTTTTTCTTTTTCGGACCTGTCTCTGTAAACCCTAGAGATGGTTTAGAGTGAAAATCCCAGTAGATCAGCAATTTCTGAGATACTCATACCAGCCCTCCTGGCACCCTCGACATTGCCATGTTCAAAGTCACTTAAAACCCATTTCTTCCCCATTCTGTTGCTCGGTTTCAACCTCAATAAGTTGTTCCGTCCAGGTCTACATGCCTAAATACATTGATGTGATTGACTGAATAGTTATATGTGTTAACAAGAAAATGAACCGCTGTACCTAATAAAGTGGCCGGTGAGTGTATATATATATTTATGTTTTTATTTTTAAATTAAATGTTCTATAATTATTATGTCTGTTTTTTTTTGTCAAAAAATGGAAAACTCAATAAACACATTGTTCAAAAAAAACAGTGATGAGGAGGGGACTCTACTCCAAGCAATACAGCTATTTGGAGGCCAGTAAAGACCTGAAAAACTTTATGCATATATCTTAATTTCATTTAACCTTTATTTATACTGGAGAGATCATTGAGGGATGACCCTCTTTTCCAATGAGTCAAACGAAGATTGCAAAGCAAAAACAACAACACTAAACGCAATGTACAAAACAAATACATCAAATGCACACAACAAGCTTAGCTAACCCTAACCCAACTTCTTCTTTACTCCTTTACTTGCAGTTGTGTTCTCCTTTAAATGCCTTGAAAATCCCCTAGGGGCGAGTACTACCACTGCATCAATTGTATATATTCTTTTGTTTTGCTACGCTTGGTCTGGTTTCTACATTATACTCATTGTGGATAAAGGTATTCATTTAACATTTAAAACTATGCTGATTGATAATATATGGGGGAAAAAAACTGAGATTGATTCTGATATAAATTGGACTAGAGTCTGGTTTACTTCCTCAAGGAATCCAAACCATCAGATGATACATTAGAATTTTGTAATGGAGAACATATTGTACTCCCCGGAAATTAGCCGGACAATCCCCTAACTGCAGACTTTGCTCCCAGGGTAAATCCGGGGCACCTTTATTCATATGATTTGGGAATGTCCAGAGGTTTTTACATTTTGGGAACGTGTCTCGTCATGTCTGTCAGTAATCACGGAATGTACAGTACCATTTTCTCGATGGGTTCTGCTTTTAAGTTAGCCTGGTCCAACCAGACCATCGTACTTAATTTCATTTGTACAGAAGGTCTGGAAGTGCTGTAATTGGCAAACGTTCAATCACTTGGAGTCGGGTGTCTGATGAAGTTTAAAACTATTGGATCTGCTCAGTGCCACTCTGGATTAGCCAACCAATCGCATAACGTTTGGTTGTCACGTGTGTCATGAGCCGGCTTCTGGCGGTGTGTTCCAGTTGGACAGGGAACTCGGAAATTTACGACTTCACTACATATTGTAGTCTATGGATCTACCGGTACCTGGCAACGGTAACTTGTTAGAGCCTAACGTTTAGTTATTTGGACGAGAAAGGTTGTCGGCATCCATACTTTCGCGAGCAGATGCACTGGAACACAGACAGGTCGGAACTCGGAACTGCCAAGTTGGAAATCTCCTTCTTCCGAGTATAAAGGAATGCAGCATTCAACTGAAACTGGAGCGCGACTTCGACGTCACCGTTCTCAGCCACTCGCTCTGTTCGCTGATTGGACACACAGAAATCTGTTCGAGCAGGATCCCAATAATACGCCCCATCACCAGACTGACTACTGAAGGGAAAATTAAATTTGGCCGGATGTAGGTAGGCGGGCGGAGCCAGGCTACTTTTAAGTGATGACTCTTAATTAAGGTTGTCTTTTTTCAACCACGGCGAGTGTGGCTGGCTGGCCTTATAGCAGCTAAAGACATGGGATATTCTAAACATGTAACAATCAGTTGCAAGATCACACGGTGCTATACCTAAGAACTTGAACATTTAGTCCTGTGGTTCCCAACCTTTTTTGAGCTGTGACCCCATTTTGATATCAAACATTTCTGGTGACCCCAGAGAATTTTTTTTTCTCTAACTAGTTTTTTGATCATGTTTGTTATACCGTGTTGCAAATGTAGAGTAGCCAGGATTAGTGCACAAATTGACATCCCCGCACATCGTTTTTACCATTTCGATAGCAGCTGGTAATATTAATGTCTCAGCAATACTATGCCTTTTGAGTTTGAAATTGGGAGACTGTGGTGGGGACACTGGACCTTCTAGGGGGATCCAGGGGAGCAAAATGTTTACCTTTTAAAGTAAAATTCATCAATCTGGTGCACTTTGAGAATAAAACTAAAGCTAAATCAACAGTGTCCATGTGAGCTATTTATTACTTTTTTCTTGAATAATTTTTGGAAGCACAGAATTACCAAAAGGCAGAAAGGACAGGTTCAAAAAGTCAAATTTTTAAAATAATCCCTTATCCCAAAGCTCCTTCTCTCTTTGAAGTCTTTGTTTATTTTTTTTTAAATGACTCAATATAGGCCCCTGATATTCGTGGCCCCGAACAATGTTATTATTAAAAATTATTAAAAATATCTAAAAATTTACAGCCACATGATAGGCCCCTGATCACCGTACGCCCCCCTCTACAAAGATCAGGGGCCTATCATGAGCCAGTCAATAACTTATTTTTAAATAATATTTTTTGGGTTCTTCAAAGATCAGGGGCCAGTACATTGAGTCAGGAAAAAAATAAAAAATAATATGTGTACTAGCATTTCAGGCCGCGACCCACAGGTTGGGAAACGCCTGCTTTAGTTGATGCCGTGGGAAGTGTAAAGAACATGACTTTAATGTATTGACCTGAAGTGGGAGGGCTAGGGGGTTTGTAGTCTGTCTCATGTCTTGGTAGTTGTTTGTATGTATGTTAAAAATCAATACGAAGTTGATAAAAAATAAATAAACACACAACAAGCTGAATTTTTTATAATTGGTGTTGTTTTAACTAAGCAAAGAAACAACAAAAAACAAAGCATCCAGTATTGCCCTCCAATTGCCCTCCAAGGAACACAAAGTTAAGTGAAAGTTGTCCAACCTGAGGTTCTGGCATTGGTGACAGAGCAGGCCTAGCAGGGCCCAGGCCAGCCTCTGGCCCGCGTCCAGGTGTTGGCTGGTACGGTACGGTTTGATCTGTCTGAGCAGCACCTGCTCCAGAGCCTCCAGGGCCTTGTCCTGAACAGAGCTCTCACAGTCCACCACAGCCGGCACCACGCCCTGCAGCCACGCCTTCTGGCTCACGTAGCACTCTGGCTTTACCTGGCGGCACACCAAAGTCAACGCAAAAAACACACTTATTTTAATGGTGCATTGAAAAATGTTTAACACACTTTTTTTCTGGTCAGAGATCAGGTCAGGTTTGACTTGTTTGGAGATGTTATATTAAACCCTTGTTTCCACTTAGCGGTGCAGTTTTGTTTGGTGCAGCTCGGCGCGCATTTATTTGCGTTTCCTATTGTCAAAAGTTGGGAAGGGTACTAAAATAGGCAAGGCCTTACCACACCTATCCACCGTCTGTCGGCAGTGGAAACAGATTTATGGTCACCATGGTCCATGCTGAACCGAACTGTGCTGATAAGTGGAAACAGAGGTACAAGTGTGCAAAATGTAACTTTATGCAGCAAGGAAAAAATATATTCCTAATTTGACTTACTCAATTACTGATATTTATTGTCAATAACACCATCTGTGTTTTGTTTCTATCCTAGTTGTCTATTCTTTATTCTCTTCTCTCAGTGCTGCTGCTAGAGACTCACAGTGAGCAGCTCTCCCAGACACTGCAGGGCTTTCTTCTTGACAGACACAGCCGGGTCTCTGCAGCGCTCTGACAGTGTGGACACATTGTCCCAGCTCATTGGGATGACGTCATGTTTCAGGAGACCCACCAGAGCCTTGAGGGGAGTGGGTGGAGGGCACAGCAGAGGTTAGAAGGTCATCTGTGCATCTCTTTGTTTAACACAAGCAAGCCAGGGGTTTAAATACATATTCAGGTCAAAGTTACAGGATTCAAGATGGTTTATTTCTCATATGTACAACTAACAAATACAGCAGCAGTCATTGGCAATGAAATTCTTAAGTCCCAGGCTCCTTTCAACAATGTGAGAAGAAACACACAAGTGAAGAGAGCAACACCTGAGACACTAATAAACACAACAGTAGTGCAAGGACACAGTGCCGATAGAAAGTGTAGAGATGAGGTGCACCGAATACATATAGAATCCTAAATAAAGATATAACTGTCAAAATTAACGCGTTAACGCAGGGTGATTAATTTCTGGAATTATCTGCATTTAACGCATGCGCAGAATGATCCGCCCGTACATCCCACCGGCTCTGTACTACAGTCGCTCTAACGTTGTGGCTGACCCAGGATCAGTAGCTGCGCGCAGCCAAACATAGCAGCCCGTTAGCCCGTGCCGTGTCTTAAAGTTTTAAACTGCTAACGGCCACGTCTGTGTCGGGGGCATAGATAGTATATAAAATCAACTGCCGCGGGTGACAGTTGACGTCGGGAGCAACTGGAGGAGAAACATTGTCCGCTCTGTTCAGAGCGCGCGAGGACACAAACGTCTGCAGTTTTCAGAGGTGTGTGTGAGTAGACATCAACATAACGTCGGCTTCCTGGCACAAATGAACAGTCCCCTAGGACGTGGTCACGCGTACGAACGCACGCACGCACCCACGCCACACGCACTCATGCACACACACACACACACACACACACACACACACACACACACACACACACACTAATCAAGGTGTATTCAAGAATGCACAACCTATAGATTCACCAAATAAATGCCATTCTATAGCCTATCCTATATTTTCCAAAGACATAGTAAAGAGACAATTGAATTATGGTTTGGTAGGTAGGCCTATATATTTTAGTTTGATTTAAATTAATTTTCAGTATTAAAACCATCATTTGGATTTTCAATTAATAAACATACTAATTTTAAATGTACATATCCACCTTCTGTCCTTTATCTTTCCGTTCATACAACAATATACAGAGAAAATTCGAATTTTTCTGGAATATTTTGAATGGTAAAATTAATCGTGATTAATCGTGATTAATCCATAGAATCCTGTGATTAATCTAATTAAAAATGTTAATCGTTTCACAGCCCTAGATATAAGTGAAATTGAATACTGTATATGGGAATAAAAAAGTAAAAGCCATAATAACTGAAGTGAAATAGGATACTGTACGTGTGATAGAATAATGTTCCCCCATACCTGCAGTGCAGATTTCCTCACGTTGGTCTTTGGGTCTTTAACTCGTCGGAGGAGAAGAGCCAGGTTCTCTTTTGCTGCATCGGAAAAGACATAACAACTTACGTCTCTGAGTCAATTTCATGTGTATAAAAATATTTATATAATAATACAAGTGTGTAAAGAATTCAAAATGGCACCCAGTACCTAATGCATGTAGATAAGAATCATTTGAGTGACACTGACCCTGCGTTCCAATCCTCATACTTCCCTACTATTTAGTATGCCAGAAAAAGATTTAGGATGTCCCAATACATGCACATCAATTGTAGAATGCTGAAAATACATAAATGCCCCACTAACTTCATTCAAATTCGTCTTTATCCTTGACATTTCTCGACATAATGAAAAAAGATCTTCCTTGTCTGATTTTTATTTCTTTCCTGTGACCCTAAAACTCCTCTGTACTTTAGTATGTAGTGAAGTAAAAAGAAAAAAGTATGTGATTTGGAACGCAGGGTGAGGTTGGTTTGACTTGTCTCACCGTCACAGCCAAAGCTATCCGTATTGCTCATCTCCACAGTCCTGAATGGCAGAGTGCGGAAGGTTTTCTGAGTCTGTTGGGAACTGACGCTTCCTGAAACAAAGAGTTTTACATATATTAAACACTCACACTTCAAACCAATACGCACCTCACTGAACCAGGCCTTGATACCAATGTCCACTACATTCAACAGCTACTTATTGAATGTAGATAGTGGTCCATATCTATCTATGTTCTCTTTTGTGTAATGCAGCTTTTTTATCTTTATAACATACAGGTGAAACTCATATTAGTAGAATATCATGGAAAAGCTATTTTTTTAATCTAATTTAATAATAAAAAAGTGAAAGTTCAATATATTTTAGATGTATTAGACCTATAGTGATATATTTCAGGCATTTTTTTTTTGTTTAACTTTTCAGGATTCCCGCTTACAGCTCATGAAAAAAAAATCCAGCATCTCAAAATATTAGAATATTCCATATTTATAATACAGAAATGTCGCACTTTTGATAAGTGTTTTCATTCATCAACTATATACTTGGTCTGGGATCTTATTTTGCATGCATAATTGCATTGGCACTGCTGAGGTGTTATGGAAGCCCAGGTTGCTTTGATTGAGGCCTTCAGCTCGTCTGTATTGTTGGGTCTGGTGTGTCTCATCTGCCTCTTGACAATAGACCATAGTTTCTCTATGGAAATAGTCATCTCCATAAAGCTTGTCAGCAGACAGAAGCATGATTTCATTTAGAAATCAAGGTCCCACAGTCTAGAGGAAGAGTGGAGGGGCACAACATCCAAGTTGCTTGAAGACCACAGTCAAGTTTCAACAGTCAGTAATTATTTGGGGCACCATGTCATCTGCTGGTGTTGGCAGCCACGCTTCCGTCAGTCTGCCCCAGGGCAGTTGTGGCTGCTACCGTAGTTTACCACCACCAGTATGACTGTGTGTGAATGAATAGAACCTGGATCCCTGTTAAGTTGAACAGTTTAATACGTTGCTGAAGACTCACTTTTTTTGCATTGGCCTTTAACACAAGTTGAGACTTTGACACTCCTAACTTTTTTTTCATGTATCTTATATGTTATTTTGTATTGTATCTTGTTCAGCACTTTGGTCAACTGATGTTGTTTTTAAATGTGCTATAGAAATCATTTTGACTTTGACTTTAACCCAAGTACTGAGTACATATGCATGATTATACTTTCTAGAGGGCTGACATTTCTGTATTGAAAATCCCTTTTTTATTGATTTCATGTGATATTTAAAAAAAATCTGAGATTTTGAATGTGGTTTACACAAGCTGTACACCATAATAATCAAAATGATACCAAAAAAAGGCTTGAAATATCTCAGTTTGCATGTAATGAGTCTATATAATATATTAGTTTCACCTTTTAAGCTGAAATAAATTAACTTTTGCATGATAGTCCCTGATTGAACATGGACACTGTGTGCTAAACTAAAGTAAGTTCAGTAGAAAGTGGTCTGAATGAGTGTGTGAAACTGTCTATTTTCACATACTCATATTCTCTTTGTCTCCCAATAGGTTTGACTAAGCTGGAAGTTTGTTTCCAACCTATTAGTCCGAATACTAATTTCTATTGTACGTTTTAACAATCTCACCATGTTTGCAGTCCTAAAAATTGTAACTTTGTAAATAGATTTGAATATTACCAATAGGAATGAACGACACAACTACAGAAATAGAACTCAATGTGTAGTGAGCCAAACAAAACTCTGTAATAAAGAAACAAAAGATTGAACCTTCTGTGATTTCAAAGACGGTCTGCATTCCAGCTGTAGAGAGAGAGAAGAGAAGAGAGGTTACGTTAGTGGAAAGGGGTCCAGAGAAACACTTCATGATACAAACATAGCAACTATTAAGAAATATCAAAATGTGCCCTTAAATAAATCAAATAATTATTTGATTCCCCCATCAGTGTTTTTCATACTTCAAAAACTAATCCTAGTTTAACATGCCGAATTAGCGCAAAATTCCTCTACTGTACCACATAAATCAAATCAAATCAGTTTTATTTGTATAGCCCAAAATCACAAATACATTTGTCTCAGTGGGCTTTACATTTCATACAATATGATACAATATGATACAATATGACACCCTGCCCTTACACCCTGAGCTCAGCTGAGAAAAACTCCCAGTAAAAAAACCCTTTACCGGGAATAAAAAAAAAATTGAAGAAATCTCAGGGAGAGTCGACAGAGTAAGGGATCCCTCTCCCAGGATGGACATACTGCAATAGATGTCATAAGTAGAGAAAATCACGAAGAAATTTGATCATTGACCAGGTGATTACATGGTAATACTAAGTAAAGTGCGAATAGTGTGGATGCAGGAAGACTTCAGATGCTGCCAGAGGATCCACACCGTCTCGTCTCCACCAGGGAAAACTAAGGTTTCCATCGCCGGGATTAGATCCCATGTCTCCAGGTGGCGTCATTAACCACTGCAACATCTTTCGCGTTGATGGTCCATTCTCACATGAACTTTACAGGAAAAAGCCGGTGTTCCTAGCAGTGTGTGTGTGTGTGTGTGTGTGTGTGTGTGTGTGTGTGTGTGTGTGTGTGTGTGTGTGTGTGTGTGCGTGTGTGCTTTCTTACTGGCAGAGAAGAGGTTGTGGACAGCCTGTGTGGCGTTGAGTGAAGGCAGCTCCAGACACTGGGCCAGGCAGGCCAGGGCGTGGCCTTGCACCGTGGGGGAATCGTCTATGCGCCGGTTGAACAGCAGACTCTGGATCAGGAACCTGTGTGGCATGAAGCAGACCAGCTCGGGCTCCTCACACCCCTCTGCACTCCTCTCTGGCTGCTCCAGCAGAACCATCACAACGTCCACAGAGAACAGCCTGTGCACCATCTTATACACAGAGACAGAACAACATGACACATGTACACTATCCCTGCATTCCAAATCACATACCTTTTCTACTACATACTAAAGTACAGAAGAGTATTAGGTCCACGTGAGAGAGATAATTAAGATTTTCTTTTCATTATGTTGAGAAATGTCGAGAATAAAGACGAATACTCAAAAATGCTATTGAAGTTAGGGGGGCATTTATGTATTTTCACCATACTACAATTGACGTTGTGCATGTATTGGGATATCCTAAATCTTTTTCTGGCATAGGGGAGAGTGGCCTTAGTTGTGCCGGTAGGGAAGTTGTGCCACCCCTTGTTTCTAGAAAACCATAGAAGAAATTGGAAATGTGACCACATATTTAAGAAGAGCCATCCATTTGACTCATCCTGTAAAGAAGGGAGAAACATGGAATAAGATATAAGCACATTTAAGCTCAAAAAACTGTTTTTTTGCCTTTCAAAGTAAAATTTCTATGATCAAGGTTTTTTGATTACTGTGTCTGAACAATTATAGACACGTTTGAAAACATGTTTTAGTGCTTCAGTATGCTACACTTTGTGTCTATACAGTTAGCACGATGTCAGCCCTAAACTGCTGCATCATGCTTATTATCCAAAATTCTGGGGTTGGGGTGATTTGTGCTAGAGGGCCTGGGGTGAGTTATAAGTGAGTAAGTAAGTAAAATGTATTTATAAAAGCACATTTAGAACAGTTTGCACTGTCTACAAGGGCGGATCGGCTAGTGCAAAGTCAATTTCTGAGAGTTGTGCCATTGGCATGGCTGTATACGCTGGTCACCAAAAAGAAAGTGATTGTCTACAGTAGCTCAAAAGAGACTGACATCTCCATTCCACTTAACGACACCACTGATGAGAGTTCAGATGGCCAGAAAGATGATGATGGTGACTTTGTCATTGTGAGCTTTGCAGGTAAAACCATTAGATCTGCTAGGCCTTGTTTAAAAAAATTGTCCTTCAATCTTTGTAAAATATTTACTTTATTTACTTTAAATAAATCTTAAATAAGTGATTGTCTAATGGATTTGTTTTGCATTACAGTTTATGAGATATATATCAATGGCACAATTTACCCCATGGTATTCTCTCTTGTGGCACAATTTACACCACACAGGGGGTAAGTTGTGCCACAAGACAACTTTTTTTCCGAAAGCTATATTTCTTAAACAGTTGATTTCAGATCCAAAGTTATTGTTGCCGGGGATGGACAACACCCTGTAATATATGTCCATATTTGAGTTGGAGACTTTACTGTCAAGGCCTCACTTTAAAATAACTTTGAGTAAAAAGTGGCACAACTCAGGCCACTCTCCCCTACTAAATAGTAGGGAAGTTTGGGTATTGGAATGCAGGGAAGGATTCAACCGATAAATGCCTGACACATATTTAGGCTGTGTTTACACTACAACCATCTCGCTTAAAACAGGAAAGTTTTGTACTTTACGTTTCATTTTTAAAAACTTCTGTGTTCAGAAGACAGTGTTTTTTGAACACGGTCCGCATACACACGGATCAGCTAAAGAGACCTAAATCACTGTATTCTATCATCATATATTCAGAATCATTCCAACAATATAAGATAGAAATACAGTGACATGTAGCGTGGTACCTTGGAGTGTCTGGAGAAGTTAAAGAGCCACTTGACGAAGCGGGCGTAGTCTGTGCTTCCCATGTGAGACGTCAGCATACCCACAGCCTGGGCTCCGTGATTTCGAAACTCGCTCTTCTCCACCATCTAGACATCCACACAAGCATTATGACACAGGTATATTAATGCAGTGAGCTAATGTCACAAGAAAATATTTTAGCAACCTGTAAATATCTTTGGATGCTAGTGCCTTTACAACTTCAACATAAACAGTTGATACTGACTCTGCGCTTAAAGCTGGGGTATATGATTTGGGGAGAAAATAGCAGCTGGGATAGAGATTCGAATCCAAATACCTCAACCGCTCCAATTGTTCTCTTTGGTCCCTCCCCTATGGTCCCTCCCTGACACGCAAAGAACAGAGAATCGGAGCCTCGCTCTGATTGGTCAAAGTGTACAGCTTTGACCAATCAGAAATCATATACCCCAGTTTTAAATTAAACAGTAGAATATTATTTGATTACACACTGTGAAGGCAAAACTGTTACAAACTAAACTCACAGAAAAAATCAGATAAAGAAGTTTGTTTTTCATTATCTCTAGAAATGTCAAGAATAAAGACGAATACTGCTAAATGCTATTGGAGCTGGTGGGGCATCTAGGTATTTTTGGCATACTGCAATTGACATGCATGTTTTGGGACATGCTTATTCATTTTCTGGCATACTAAATAGTATTGAAGTATGGGTATTGGAACACAGGGTCAATGTTATTTTCCCTGGAAAAGTAAAGGATAAATAAAATGCTGTGGTTTGTGCTGGAGGAATCACCTGGAAGCAGATATGCTGTAGAAGGATTTGCAGGAGAGGCGGAGCCACCTCCTTCAGCTCACCCACCAGATGACTGCAATCACAAACACATCAATCATGAACACATGAATACACCGTTCCTAACATGTCTGCAGTTTAACAAGCCAACCAATAGATCCTGATGCTAACGTTAGTTCCAATCCAGAACACTCCATGCACCAACAATGTATTTTTTATTGATCTTATAGATTTGACATAACTATGACTATGATTCATTTGTGACTTAGTCGATTCATTTTCAAGCACTTTCTTTTTCCCAACTATTGAAGAGATAAATGATAAGGTGAGCTACTGTATGTATTAGACAGGTTTAGGTTTGTTTTGATTGTTGTGTGATGTATTGTAGACTGTTGGTATGTTGTATGAATGCTTTATGTAAGATTATGTTTTTGATGTAGCACCTTTGATGTATGTTTTACGTTTGATGAAGTTGGTTGATGTCGTCATGCTTTCGACAATGACTGTTGCAATAAATAATGTGATTGTTACAAATAACCGATAGATGTGTGGGTATCGTACCAAATCATATAATATTCAAATTTAGACAAGCAATTCTACTGTTTGGTTGTGTGAAGAGAGCAACACCTGAGACACAAATAATAAACATAGTATTGCAAGGGCACAGTGCAGATACAAAGTGTAGAGAAAAGGTGCACCATAGAAATATAAAGTAGAATGTAAAATAAAGTTAATTTAAATGTAGACGAAAATAGAATACTGTACAAAGGAAATGAATATAACTGTAGTGAAATAGGATATTGATTAATACACTGCTGTTTTACCAGACAAAATGGATGGCCTGGTTGCGTGTGGAGAGGATGGCCTGGCTCGGTGTGAGGAGGGTGGGCTTCCCTCTGTTGCCTTTAGTCATCATCAGGATCACATAGTGGAGCCGGTGGAAAACCCTGCGCAGGGACTGGACACATAGCAGATCAAATTACAAACTTCTCTCTGGAACAAATGATCACAATATCTTCCCATTTTAAAAAGCATTGGAGTGGTTTATTTGTGTTCACTTTTGTTCAACTTTTGACTAATAAAGATGTTGTCTAGTCAATCCCTGCGTCCAATCCCCATACTTCCCTACTATTTAAACTGTGTGCAAAATTTTTAGGCAAGTTGTATTTTTGAGGATTCATTTTATTATTGAACAACTACAGTGCTCTCGGTCAATCCAAAATGTTAAAGAACCTAAACCTGAATGATTACGAAAGTAAAAGTGAGGTTTTGTCTTTCTTAAGAGAATATATATATGTTTTGCTATTATTAGGCAACTATTAGTATGCAGAAATATTCTGCAACTAAATAAAAAAACTAAAATGTTCTCGAGCACAGGGAATTATATTTAGAAATGTACGTATGTTGTCATAGGAAAAAATTGTTTTGAATGAATCCGGTCTGATCCTTATTTATAAGGCTAGGCATTACATTCTCCAATCTAGTGGCTATAACATTGGTAAAGATCTTGTACTCTGATGATGAAAGGGAAATGGACCTATAGGATTCGCACAATTTGGGGTCTTTGCCTAGTTTCGGTAGGACAAGGACCAGGGGCCTCATTTATAAAGGTGTGCGTAGAAACCTTCCCAAAACATTGCGTTCGCACAAAGCCAAGAATGCTGCGCACAAAAAAAGTTGAGATTTATAAAACTGTGCGGTGCACAGTTGCACGCAATCTTCCCTTTATAATTACCCACCTGCGGTGAATTGTGCACGGACGATCTCCGCCCCGTGTCATCCCACTACACCTCCCAGTTTCATCCCACAATTAACAGTCAAAAAAATGTAAAAAAAAAAAATCAGTGACCAATATAGCCACCCTTCTTTTCAATAACTGTCACAAGCCTTCCATTCATGGAGTCTGTCAGTTTCTTGATCTGTTGATGATCAACTTTTTGTGCAGCAGCAACCACAGCCTTCAAGACACTGTTCCGAGAGGTGTACTGATTTCCTTCACTGTAAATATCCCGTTTAAGCAGGGCCCACAGGTTCTCAATAGGGTTTAAGTCAGGTGAGGAAGGGGGTCATGTCATTATTCTTTCATCCTTAAGGCCTTTACTGGCTAGCCATGCAATTGAGTACTTTGATGCATGTGATGGAGCATTTTCCAGCATAAAAATCATGGTCTTCTCGAAAGATGCAGACTTTTTCCTGTACCACTGCTTGAAGAAAGTATCTTCTAGAAACTGGCAGTAGGTTTGGGAATTGATTTTGAGGCCATCTTCAACCCGAAAAGGTCCAACTAGCACATCTTTAAAGATACTAATAGTTGCCTTTAAAGATGAGACGGTGCCGAGCCCGTCTGCAGCGGCAGCGGCTCAGCAGACAAGAGTTTTTTTTTTTTTTTTGGGAGACGGAGCGGGTTGAAGGAATTTCTTCAAGACAGTCGAAGGTAGAACAGTTTTACAGTCCATGATGCGGTCCAGTGATGGAATAATACGCTGAAGTAGGCCTAATAAGATGAAGATGACCCGACTCGATATTTAAAATTACATAATGTGACCTAGCCTAGGCCTACTGGACTCCATAGCGGTATCGATAAGCTCAAACGTTATTGATTTCTGGGTTTTGAATATAGCGGAACCAGGTCCGTAGGATAGAGCCGGCTTTCGGAACGTAGACAGCGAAACTGCGCGCACACAGGCTGTGTGTGTGTGTGTGAGAGAGAGATAGAGAGATCGAGTGAGATAGTGAGATAGAGAGATAGAGTGTGAAAGAGCGACCGTGATGCTGCTGGCTGCCGCGCGCAGCTGCTCAATTGCGAATATAGCCGATCTATTTTGTGTGAGTTAGCGGAAATTTTTTTTTGCAGACTGTAAAACACATGAATACATAGCCTAGACTACAGACAAACCTTCTAAAATCCACTTGCCCGTTCGGGCAACCAAAAAGCAATCTCAACTTGCCCAAACATTATTTTCAGTTGCCCCGGGCAAGCGGGAAACCGTTAGTGTCAACCACTGCTAATAGCATAATTGCCTAAGTCATATTTTAAGGGTTATTGAGTAGGCTAAAGTAGATGTAGAGTAGAGTAGATGTAGAATAGAGTAGCGTAAATATGATTTAGGCAATTATGTTATGAGGCTAACGAAATGCATGTTTTAGTTGCTGTGTGGTACCTCTCTCTGATCCCCATGTTTGGGCAAGCAGAGCAGCTGCAGGCCGTGGAAAGCCAGCTCAGGAACACTCCTCAGCTTGGTGGCATCTCTGTGTGGAGACAAGACACAACAGTCAGTCAGCTCTGGAGACAGACAGACAGACAGACAGACAGACAGACAGACAGACAGACAGACAGACAGACAGACAGACACAAACACACACAGGTAAGAGAACTCACTGTCCAGCAGCAAAGCTTAGCTCTCCAACCACCGGCTCAAGGTACAGCAGCTTACTGAAGATCTGTAAAGAATGAGGAAACACTTAAGGTGTATTATTCATGTAGTTGTTTTTAATATGTTTTTTATTTTTTTATGTCATTTCATATGTCATCTGTCCAAGGATTGTTTGGGGTGTGGGGTGGGTGGCGTTATAAATCTTTTGTGTGTTTGTTAAAAAAAATAAAAGGTTCAATAAAAATCCTTCATGGAAAAAAAAAAAACTGAGGAAACACAGCTCATCTGAGAAACAACAGGGACGCAGCCAGCAGAGATTTGGATGATACCAATATAGAAAAAAAAAAAATCACATAATTTTTTTTTTTTTTTTTAAATAGAACTTTAATATCATATTTTGTCCCCAGCACATTATTATTATTATTATTATTATTATTATTATTATTATTAATAATAATAATAATAATAATAATAATAATAATAATAATAATAAAAGTTTATCGTTTATTTATTAATCACAGAGTGGAATATGTTACTAACGTGGGGTAATAAACCGAAGTGTTATTTTAATCAATGTACATGTTTTTAAATGTACTTTTAATGTGAAATGTACGTACTTTAGGAACACTGCAAGGGACAAACATTCCGCAATGCACGTCGCGGTATAATGCAAATACAGTAATAAAGTAATAATACGGCACGACCAGACGAGTCCATGGACACACGCATTACGAAAAAGTATGTTTGGGGCCAGTATGCTAGACGAGCATAGCATAGCATAGCCTGCAAACTGGGAACGCAAAAACACTTCCACAGCGAAATAGGAGGATGTTCAAGTTCAGTTGGATGTTTCAGCAGTTTAAGGTTGAAATTGTAGCCTGGAAATCCAGACCTGCCACTAGGCGCTGGCAAATTAAATTGCTGCGCCTGTTGGTCTGGACTCTCTCAATTGAAGCTCATTAAATATGTCAAGAAATCCTGAGCTACATTTCAATTGGTTATATCTGATATGGGCGGGCCAGAGCCCTATGTATGGGGCTCTGGGGCGGACGTAACCTGATGACGACAGTGCTCCTTCGAAGCCATGCGTCGAAGCCGTGATAGTAAACATCAAAGATGGCTGCGGATATGTTGTTTGAGTTTGAGACGGCTTTGGCCTCGACCCTTTACGATTTGAAAGGCACTCAAATATTTAATTAGCAAGTAATGCTGGGCTTACACTACACGACTTTTCACGCGATTTGACAGTCGCAGACAATCTTCCAATGTCGGACTGAAATCACAGAAGTCGTGCTGGAGTTGTGGCGCGCGCCCGTAATCTCAGTCGTTTGGTGTATGGTGGTCTTCTGACCCGATTTCAGCCAGTCTTCTTCCTGTCTTGACGTTCCGACATTATCAAACATGTTTGATATTATCGCTAGTCTTAGGGGGTTGGCTCAAGCAAAATGACGTAAACACTGTCACACTCTCGCATGCACCAAGCACGACACAGGAGGAGCGGCATTAGTCGCGACCTGCGTCCACCTGGTGAGGCACTTATTTCGGATACTTTTTCATAGAAGCCTCAGTGGAGAACCAGGCTGACAGCCGCGCAACCTGAACACTCTACCGTCAAATACAGGATTAGGAGTTAAAGTTATTGGGGGATGAGATCAGCAAATAAAGCTGGTCAAATAACTAAAGGAAGTCCCCTGCTCGGAATATTGAATTAACTTGTTTCTAATTAAATAATCACAATCGCATTTGCGGAAATAATATTAATCTCAAAAGGAATCTAGTTGTAGTCTTGCAATATGAGACCCCTGTCTTTTCAAAATCTCACTCTGTGCCTGTAAACTAATGACTAGTTGTCTTCAGGTGTGAGTTGATTGTCTTTAGATGTAAGAGGGTTTCAGTCTTCAGTCTTTTCAAAGTCCTCTAGTATAAGCCCAGCATTAGAGGAATGTTCTGTTTTGCCGACCGACCACGGCAAAAGTTTAATTTAACAGTCAACTCTATGTTCGCTAAAAGACCTGGGCTTAATACGTCACCTTTGGGGCGACTGTGGCTCAGGTGGTTAAGCTGGTTGGCAAATGATCCTAGGGTTGGCGGTTCGATCCCAGCCCGGCCACTTGTGTCATGGTCGTTGTGTCCCTGGGCAAGACACTTCACCCACCTTGCCTCGTGTGAATGTGTATGACTGCTGTATGTTTGAGGTAGTGGTCGGAGGGGCCGATGGCGCTGAATGGCAGCCTCGCTTCTGTCAGTCTGCCCCAGGGCAGCTGTGGCTACTATGGTAGTTTACCACCACCGGTATGACTGTGTGTGAACGAATTGTCTGGAACCCTGTAAAGCGCTTTGAGTATCATGAAAGGCGCTATATAAATCCAAGCAATTAAATTATTAATTAAATTAAATTGTTCATTGCTCTGATTGTTTGTAGTGCTATTCTATTGCGTGCAGTGGTATTTGAAATGCACGAGTAGGAGCCGCCCCTTGAGTTGGGAAGGTCTATTGATCGTGGCCAGACCCTCTATCATTCTAGATATGGGTCTGGATTTCCAGGCTATTGAAATTGACCATTCCACCTTAAATCTCCATGGAAAGCATTGAGTCAATAGTTACCTGTGTGCAGCTGCTGGCACTCTGGGGCCTGTCCTTGAGTGGGAATGTCTGCAGGAGTCTGATGAGGCTCAGGACCAAGAGAACCACACCATCTCTGATCTTCATCAGGTCCTGAGTAGAGAAATGAAGCTCCTCTTCCTCCTCCTCTTCCTCTTCCACTTCCATCTGAAGACAACAGCAACAGGCATGGTCACTTCCACACACAAGGAGCCGACTGAAACACTTTTTTTTTTTTTAATTTCAGAACTTTTCCAGTAATGACAGTGTGAACCCTGTTGTTAGCTGCTGTTTGAATGTGAATTAAACTTGAGGCAATGTGCAAACAGAGTGACAAATGAGTCTCTGATTTTGGACCACAGCAGATGAACAACAGCTAGGTGCATTAGACTAGTCTACACCAAATGTTGTGCCAGTGATAATGTGTGATTAGTGGTGTGCGTAGGTTTGAATGATCGCTGATAATAGAATCAGAATCAACTTTATTGTCATTGCACATGTTACAGAGCAACGAAATTACTTTTCAGTTTACACCCCGCCAAGAAACATATGCCTCGTTTCCACCGAGTAGAGTGGGTCGGATCGGAGCGGTTCGGTCTGGGTAGTTTGGCTTTTCATTTGCCAAAAGTTGGGTAGGGTACGGTTTAAGCGCACCTAACCGCTCTGAGCCGCTCCAAATCTCAGTATTCCTCCGTAGGGGTACTAGCCGCCTGAAAGGGTGCCTAAAAGGCGGAGCTACACACTGCCATCATTTGATTGGTCGAAAGAATCATTTCCGCCATGTGTAGTCATCTCGGCAAGAGTGAAGATAGTCTTGTGTTTTGGCGAAAATGTGAGCACAGCTCTGTTTATTGTGTGGTGTTTTTCCTCGTCAATAAATTAATCAGTTGGTTACACTGTGTCCCATAGTCACGTAGCTGCCGCAGCCAGCACTGTTCGCTCACTGTCTCTGAGTTGCGCCGAGCCGTCTCTGTGTTTACGCCATAGATAGTAGTAACCAGAGGTGGAAAGAGTACAAAAATATTCTACTCAAGTAAAAGTATGATTACTTGGATGAAATTTTACTTAAGTAAAAGTAAAAGTACTGGTCTAAAAATCTACTGAAGTAAAAGTGAAAAAGTAGATGATTTAAAATGTACTTAAAGTACAAGTTACTAGTTACTTTTTAACAGCGGGAGGGGGCAGGGGTCTCTTCTGTGTAGGGCATTCTGTAGGCTATACAAGGGGATATCAATCTCAAACTAGTTTTGTGTAATTAATGCAACACTTTTACAAATTAAAGTGCACAAATTAAACAAATCATGTCACCACACATGTATGGATGTATACTGTGTCATTATACTTTAGATGAGCAAATATGGAGCAAATAGTCTGTTAATGGGGAATGGGAATGTAACCGGTCTACAGACCTAAACAGACTGCAGCTGCAGTTCTAATAATGTAATTGTGTATAATTGATCTAAACCAAGGTTAGGCTGATCGATTTTGACAAATCATAATCATGATTATTTTGATTGACATTGTGTAATCACAATTATTAGACAATTATTCATTGATTTAAGAACTGCAACATGCACTTATTTAACATTTGAAACCATGACTTTTGACTTTAAACATATCCTAATTGAACTGAAAACAAGGAAAATGCAAATAGGTGATAATATAATAAGTAAAACATATTTTTTATAATTAAATAAAATAAGTGTCAAAATCAAACTAAACCGTTGCAAATGTTGTTGATAGGGCACTTATTTTGCTAGCAAGAATGTGAGGGCATATTGTATTTATATCTCATGGAGCTGTCTGGATAAGCAAGTTGCATTGTGTAGGCTACAGTGTTCTTAATTGATGGCAAGAGTCAAGGAGCTTTAAACTTCCTGTGTTTTTTATTCCATTATTGCTTGGTCATAGACCACTTGGATTCGACTTAAAGTGAGTAAACTAATTGGTTGTGATGTTTTGAGGTGCGGCTGGGTCGCATATGACTTTTTTTCTCTCTCTCTCACGGTCGCGCATGTCATCTGACTCGCGTGTCCGCGCATAACATATCTTGCACATTGTTTTAGTCTATTACTTTTACCTTTCTTCTCGAGCAAAGGCTGACTTTCTGCCGTCTTCTGGAAGTTTTTCAAAGCTCCCGGCAACACGCACCGTCTCCATCCTACTCTGCACTGTTAAACTGAAAGCTAGGTGAGGGAGGGGCCGATCGCACGGCTGGATGAAAGGTTTGCTGCATTTAAAAGCCTTCACGTCTTCACGTGCGGTACAATGACAGTTTAACTAGGATTGTTTTGTTTCAATGATAGAGGGAAGCAATGTTTGTTGTTATCATGTAGTCACAATGTGTTCTCTCCTCCTGTCGATCATTCTCTGTGTTAGTTTCCGGTATTGTGCCGTAAAAATAAAAGTCCCCCACGATATGTCTTTTCTTTTCTCTCCTATCTATTTTTTTACTCAGTAACGCAGGTGATATAAAATGTAGCGAAGTACAATACTTCAAAATAAACATACTCAAAGTAAAAGTAAAAGTATAGGTTTTAAAAATCACTTAAAAAATTACAAGTACACGAAAAAACTACTCAATTACAGGAACGCAAGTAAATGTAATTCGCTACTTTACACCCCTGGTAGTAACGCTCACAACAAGACGGGGGGAATAAATAAAGAAGCGGCTGGTTTGAATCATTTCTGCCGTTTGTAGTCACCTCAGCTAGAGTGAAGAGAGTTTTGGCGAAAATGTGAGCGCAGCACTGTTTATTGTGTGGTGTTTTTCCTCGTCATTAAATGAATCAGTTGGCTACACTGTGTCCCACTGCTACGATGTCACGTAGCTGCCGCAGCCAGCGCTGTTCGCTCACTGTCTCTATCAGTTGCACCGAGCCGTCTCTGTGCTCTCAACAACACGGGGGGAATAAATAAAGAAGCAGCTGGTTTGACCAAGCAAAAACGAGAGACCGCTGGCTTGACCACAGTTGTTCCACAGCCCGATAGTTTGACCCACATTCTGGCGGCGGCTATCGCAGTCCAGCCTAAACCCCGCCCTACCAGTAAGGGTAAGGTCGGCGGTGGAAACAACACCGAGATTCTTAAAAGTGAGCTGTCCCGCTCTGAGCCGCTCCGATCCGACCCGCTCTACTCGGTGGAAACGAGGCAATAGAAAGACAGTGACCAATAACATGGGGGGACAGGAGAGTGTAACTGTAGGGTCGTCTAGCTGGGCCGCGCCCCTAATCATAGATGGAAAAAGGAAAACAAAAAGGGAAAGATGATGAGGAAAAAAGGCAATTCTCAAACTATGCTCCACATCACAGACAGAAAACTGGAGGACTTGCACATTGGGGATGGGGGAAGGGCCATAGGGAGGGGAGGTGTCATAGCTCAGACACTAATAGGAGTTTAATACCTCGTGATGGTCCTTGCGCTGTGGTCTGGAGCGCTTGCCCTCGGCCTGGGAGCTCTTCAGGCCGTCCTTCTTGCGTTTCTTCCCGTTGTCCTGAGGCCAGCAGTGAGAGCTCAGGTCAGAGCATGTGTCCAGTAGAACCTCATGGAACACCTTGTTGGCAATACTCCCTGGAAGAATGGACATGATGACGCTCTAAAAGGATGTTCTGACTGCTTCTGTTTGAATACTGCTGTATGTCTCAAAATGCACAATATGTTCAAAGTGTAAAATCCAATCTGCTTTTCTAGTAGGCTTACAACATAGGAGTAAATTGATAACACTAAAACTCCCTGAAATGTATTTCATAAGCAACGTATACGACACAGTGGATGACTAATACACACACACTAGCTGATAAGTAAAACAAGGATATTAACAGTATGTTCTCCTTGTTTCAATAGTCCAAAGAAGAAAATAAAAAGATGAAACCATATTGTGGACCTTTCTTATGTGTCTAATGGGTTAGATGAACTGACCTGGGATTCCCAGCAACAGCAGGTAGAGTGAGGCAGCGTGCAGAGCGCTCACTCTCCGCTTGACGTGGGCCGCTTTGGCCGTTGCTCCCTGGACAAAGAAGGAGAGCACAGCCACCAGGGACTTGACCGACACTCCGTTCTCCCCCAGAGTGGCCCAGATACTCTACACAGTAACACAGGGGAGGAGGGAATAATAACACATCTACATCAAAGGCCACAGTAAACTTACTAGATAGGTTATCTACCTGTGAGGTCATCTCACTGCACTATACAAATCATTTAGTTGTTTGTTTGTTCATAAAAACTAAGCAAGCATCAGAAGAGAAACACTTTTCCATACACAATATATTTGTGGTGATGTCTATTTAATGTACAAAGTAAGCATGAATGGTCATATTTGAGGGAAAACAAAAAATATCAAAATAAAAAGGGAGGCATAGACTGAATTGTTGTGATTGGTAGAACCTTGATTTGAATAATAATATTAATTAAAAAAAAAAATGCAAATGATTGTTTTTAGCACACCTTTGGTGGGGAAAGGAAACCTTGGATAGGGCTGTTAAGCAGGAAGTCCATCAGAAACTTAGAGGGTGGAAGATTACCAACAAAAAAAAGTGACATTTCATTTCCAGTTAAAGTTGAAGTGAGCGATATATTTAGGTTAATATAAGTATTAAATCGCTCTTTATTCATACAGTGATCACTTCTATAGTGTGCGCGTTTCATACCTCCGATCTCTCAGTCAGTCGCTCTGCATGTAATCGGCAAATTAAATTGTTCGGGGATCCCGAAAGTGATATCCAATCAGAAGAAAGAACGCTACAAACCGGCACCCGTCTCACTGCCGGTGCACCCGCAGAACAATGTCTGTTTTGATGGTTTTTATCATGTTTTATCACACTTATGGATCTGAGATGATGCTAGATAACCTGCTGCTTGAAGACCGCATTAATGTGGTGACGTACGGACGAGCGAGGGGACTGCTAACTGCAGTAACTGACAGGAAGTTAGCTAAAAGAACCATTCCGCTTACAGCACCTTTAATAGAGTAAAACATGCTAAGGGAGCACAGCTGCCTTTACAGCCGTATGTATGCTTTTTGGAAGTGTGTGTGTGTGTGTGTGTGTGTGTGTGTGTGTGTGTGTGTGTGTGTGTGTGTGTGTGTGCGTGTGTGTGTGTGTGTGTGTGTGTGTGCGTGCGTGCGTGTGTTGTGTGTGTTGTGTGTGTGTGTGTGTGTTGTGTGTGTGTGTAGTTTTACCTGTGAGGCTCCATCTTTGCCAGCTGTCTGTTGGTCATTGGCGTGTGCCAGTAAACACTGGTACAGGGTTCTGAAGGCCTCAGCATCTCCACTGACTACCAGTTCTTCCTCTATGTTTTCATCCAGTGCTTTTCTCTCAGTGAACTCCGAGTCCCACACTGCATCCACCCAGGCTAAGAATCACAACAGTCATCACATTAACTCAAGTGAGAGACAGTATTCTGTGGGAAATTAAACAGCTGGCAAATGTTTGACCCCAAAAAAAGTCAAGATTCCTACTATGAAGAATACTTCCCTTAAAATGTTCAAACTGACATTTCTCAAACTCCAAGCCATGGTTAAGGAGGCCAGCTCTTTTGAGATTTATTTTAAATCCAGGTTCAAACTCCATTTTGTCTTCTCTCTGTCTCGTGATGACCACCAAACACATTCCCCATGAAGGCTGTGTGCGGCTGGCCCTGGCTGAAACAGTCCCTGCATTCCAATACCCATACTTCCCTACTATTTAGTACGCCAGAAAAAGATTTAGGATGTCCCAATACATGCACGTCAATTGCAGTATGCTGAAAAGTGCCCCACTAACTCCAATAGGGGCGCGGCCCACGCTAGACGACTCTACAGTTACACTCTCTCCTGTCCACCTTGGCGGGGGGGGGAACTGAAATAACATTTTGTTTTTCTGTAACGGTGCAATGACAAATAAAATCAATCTGAATCTGATAGCATTTTGGAGTATTTGTCTTTATTCTTGACATAATATTAAAAAAAAAACTTCCTTATCTGAGTTTTTTCTCTCTCCAGTGGCCCTAAAACTATTCTGTACTTTAGTATGTAGTGTAGTAAAAAGAAAAAGTATGTGATTTGGAACGCAGGGCGTGTGAGGGGTGAACTACAGGGTCTACTACCGGGGCTTTCAGGGGCTTGGGCTAAACAGACGCAAGTTACATAACTGCTTCAGAACTAAAACCAGATCTTTAACTTGTCCCGTTTAATCTGGCCAGTCGGAGCGTACTATACAATCCATTTGCCTGATGTTAAGGCAGCATGTCTCCTAAAAAATGGAATTCAGCGTCTTCTCTATTTGATGTGTTGCTGCTTTCTTTCTCATTCTTTTAGGCCTACTTCTTTTTCTCCTGATGAGGCTCTGACTGACAGACAAATCGGGACATACTAAATCTTTTTTCTGCCATACTAATTAGTAGAAAGTATGCGATTCGGAACACAGGGAATGAACAAGTGTTGGAATGCAGGACAAAATGAGGTCTCTAGCATCAAGAGGACAGAAATATCTCTGACAATTACCATAGTACCAACCTAGCCCGGCACCGCCCGCCTACTACTTCCGCTCAATTTTCACTTCTATACAAATTAAACTATCCTGGCTGCATTCCAAATCACATACTTTTTCTTTTTACTACACTACATACTAAAGTTTTATTCCATTATGTTGAGAAATGTCAAGAATAAAGACGAATACTCCAAAATGCTATTGGAGTTAGAGGGGCATCTAGGTATTTTCAGCATACTACAATTGACATGCATGTATTGAGCCATCCTAAATGTTTTTCTGGCATACTAAATAGTAAGGAAGTATGGGTATTGGAACGCAACGATGGTCTGGTAAGACCGTAGGACAATGCTAGTACCAAACATGACGTGAAGGATGGTTAATAGTAGGAACAAATACACATTGGAATCTAAATCTATACAGGAAAATTGTTATTTGCCTAAACGTAAGCCGTTACTTGGAACAATATTGAACTATTAAAAGAACACGACAAAATCTAATTCAAAGGACGCTTATGATATTAGGAAGAGGATACTCATTTCTATGGTGTTGACTAACTTCCTACCCTCCATGACTGCTGATAGTTGATCTATTTATTATGCAAGTGGTCTGGTCACACAAGTAGACACGTGACATTGTGTTTAATTTTATATATAGAAAAAAAAATAGGACGTGTGTGTGTTTAATGGTATGACAGAGAGGCTTCAATCTTTTGCCGAATTCTCCTTCGGCTCCCACAGATTCAGGTGTAAGGTCTCAAGTTTCGTTTTAACGATGTTTTTCTTCAAAATCGAACGGAATTTATTAATTTCAAAGGATAAATGAATGGGATTCACAGCGCTACTTTTGACAGGTCACGAATCCCGGGAAATACGTTAGCAGCCCACTTTACATACAGCCAGCCTGGAGGAGTGCCCTAACATATCCGAATTTATTGTTTTAAACAATAACAGTAGAAATATCGTTTACATCGTTCACAATATACAAATGGTTACCTTCTGGAATTTCATTTAACTTCAGAAAGTGCAGCGCAGATATCAAATCCATCTTGTTTTGGTCTTGAATCATCCCGCCCGAAACATCAAACTGCCACACATGCGCAGAGAAACTTCTAATTCTTCTTCGTCTTCTTTTTTATTGCGGTACTCTTCGAGCTCTCACTACTGCCATCTTCTGACCTGGAGCAAGCTACGGTCTGATAGGCTGAACCAGAACCAAAACCAAACCTGCACCCATGACCTGCACCCTCCGGTCTGCGGAGAAGAAGGGTCCGGCTGCGGCCCCCACCCAGATGTACTCTCTCCGCCGAAAGTTGTTTTAAAACTGTTGGACGGTTTTCCTCTGCAGTTCTTCACAAAGTGGTGAACCTCACCCTATTGCTTGAAGACTGAACCTTTACGGGATGCCCCTTTATATCACCTTATTTGTAGCCTAAGTGAGTATTGATCAAAACAGGTATTTTTTTTAACATTCTACAAGCTTTCCCAATCTTTAAATGCTTCTGTCCCAACTTTTTTGAAACGGGTTGCAAATTTTAATTTATATATTTGTGTAGGCCTATATTTACAAAAAACTATAAAGTGTATCAGTTTAAACAAATACATATGATGTGTTTGTACTGTTATTTATTGAATACATGTCGAAAAGGATTAGGAAATGATCACATTCTGTTTTATTAACATTGTACATAACATCCCAACTTTTTTGGAATTGGGCTTGTAGGCCTAAGGACAACTCTGAGTTGGCTACACACTTATACAAAATCAATCATATGTTTACTGTAGGCCTAGGCTAGTATTTCAGAGAAATGTATTATTTCATTTTCATTTAGAAATGACTTGATGTCTGTAGCTTTGGGTAGGCCAATGTAAAAGCACATTATTTTATGTCTATCAGTTCTGACGATGTCTTCTATAAATGCGTTAGGGAGAACACTGACACACTTACACAGATTCAAGCATGATTAGACCTACTGTTCTTTTGTCAGAGATTTTCAAAGTTAATGTTTTCTAATTTTTACTTCACAAAATTCCTTAAAATATCAAACCTGGATTGCATTAAAATTGCATTTGACTTTGAATTATATTGACTGACATTTGTATCCTAAATCAAGCCTTTTTCCCTCCCTTTTTCCAGGGTAAAGTCTCACTGTGAATTGTTATGCCTTAAAACCACAATGCTTTATAAGGTTTGACAATGAGTCATACACTTGTGTTAGAGACAACCTGACTTATGTTATGTGCCAGCCAGGCTGAGGAAAGGTTGTTGGTGTGTTGTGTGCTTTCTTTTCTTATGCTTTTTCTTTTTTCCATCCATGCCTTATCTTCTCAACGATGTTTCCCATATTTATAATATCTATATAATTATATATATAGTCATTTACAATATAGGGGAGAGTGGCCTGAGTTGTGCCGGTTGGGAAGTGGTGCCACCCCTTGTTTCTAGAAAACCATAGAAGAAATTGGAAATGTGACCACATATTTAAGAAGAGCCATCCATTTAACTCATCCTGTAAAGAAGGGAGAAACATATAAGCAAATTTATAAGATATAAGCACATTTAAGCTCAAAAAACTGTTTTTTGGCTTTCAAAGTAAAATTTCCATGATCAAGGTTTTTTGGTTATTGTGTCTGAACAGTTATGTTTGAAAACATTTGACACATGTTTCAGTGCTTCAGTATGCTACACTTTGTGTCTATACAGTTAGCACGATATCAGCCCTAAACTGCTGCATCATGCTTATTATCCAAAATTCTGGGGTTGGGGTGATTTGTGCCAGAGTGCCTGGGGTGACTTATAAGTAAGTAAGTAAGTAAGTAAAATGTATTTATAAAAGCATATTTATAACAGTTTGCACTGTCCAAAGTGCTGTACATAGTGCATTCAGTAGGTAAACAATGAAGGTAAAATAACAATAACCAAAATAAAAGGCATAAAGCCCAGACATCCACATATAAACAAAGATAGTAGTGCAGAGGTAAGATAGTTAATGGGGAAGAAAAACCAGGGTGTACAGATGGGTTTTGAGCCTTGATTTAAAGGCAGAAATGGAGGGGGAATCGCATATGCCAGGTGGCAGTTGGTTCTACAAGGGCGGAGCAGCTAGTGCAAACTAAATTTCTGGCATGTAGTTGGCATGGCTGGTCATCAAAAGAAAGTGATTGTCTACAGTAGCTCAGAAGAGAGTGACATCTCAATTCCACTTATCGGCACCACTGATGAGAGTTCAGATGGCCAGAATGATGATGGTGACTCTGTCATTGTGGGCTTTGCAGGTAAAACCATTAGATCTGCTAGGCCTTGTTTAAGAAAATTGTCCTTCAGTCTCTGTAAAATATTTACTTTAAATAAACCTTAAATAAGTTATTGTCTAATGGATTGGTCTTGCATTACAGTTTATGAGATATATATCAATGGCACAATTTACCCCATGGTATTCTCTCCAACGGCACACCTTACACCACACCGCCGACAACTTTTTTTTCAAAAGCTATATTTCTTCAACAGTTTATTCCAGATCCAAAGTTTTTATTGCCAGGGACGCACAACACCCTGAAATATATGTACATATTTCGAGCGTGTAGAAAGTGTGTTGTTTTTTTTGTTTTTTTTCATAGATAGTAAATAATATGGATGTAGCATCCGGGCTGACCTCAGTTATTCACACGGCATCCAATAATCCTGGTTTGTGCGCGTCGCCATTTTGTGAGATTTTTACTCCGCCTCACGTCGGGGGGAGGGAGATAGCTGACGTATACCTCCGAGGCAAAGTGAGGGACAACGGGTGGAGAACTGTTGCTCAAGAGATCGCGCCAATACATTTTAACCTCCAAAAGAATAAAAACTAGCCTGCTAGAAAAAAATTCACCCCCCTCAGTGTTGTCATGGAGATATGACCTAAACATACAGACTAAAATGGTTTTGTGGACCAGGCTGTAAATAGGTTTAATAAGACTTTGAAAACGGCCTGTCTAACAAGTGAGTCAAAGAAAAATTGCTCAGTCTTGGTACCACCCCCAGTGGCACTTCCGGTCTACTACAGTTTTGGTCACTCCCTTATTGGATGCTGGTAAAAAGCGCTGAGGTTGGGGCTTGTTTAAAAAAATAAAAATAATTTAATTCATTCATCTATTATTGTTTGAACTAGTTTTTTTATTTGCGTGCATGTTCGAAATAAAGTCAATCAATCAATCAATCAATCGATCAATCAATCAATCAATCCCACCTGTTTCTGGCATACCCTCCTGAGACACAGCCCATTGACTTATGACCACTGTAGTGGAAATTGGATTTTCCATATTTTATATGAATTCTATTGTGCTAGTTTATTCATTCCATGCTGCACTGTACAAGGACAGCGATATGTCATTCAATTGGCTGGGAAGCTTCCTCTTTCTTTAAGTTAAATATGGACGCCATATCAACAAGCACATTTTAGTGAAAGCTGAGAAGTGAGTCAAATGTTGGTCCACAATAAAAAAAGAAATGTGCTATGATAATCATATAGTTTCTTGTTCAGTAAGAGTTTAGGAACTTTATATTTAGTTCTGAAAGCAACTAAAATGTGTGTGTTTTGAAGAAGTTGCTTTTATAAATGTCAATTATAGTGGACACAAAGACTATCTTCATGTAAATAATGAGTGAAGATTGTTTTTTGACAGAACAGAAGTGAAGCAGAAAGGAGTCTATTCTGAATATGGGAGATTCAGGTTGCGTTCTGAATCGCATACTTTCTACTATATAGTATGTAGAAAAAAGATTTAGGATGTCCCGATTCTTGTGGCCAGATTTAGGATGGTTAGAAGTACCTGGATGTCCTACTTCATGCGGCCAAGATTGTTAGTGTTGAAAAGTGCATCCTATTTGGGCGATTCTGACCCACAATCCAGTGCACACGTGAAGTGACGTAACATCGACGAAGCCTCCATATGAAAACAAACGGGGATGCGACGGATATAAAAGCAAGAGGCAAGATCAAGGCGCAATGTTATGATGAAATAAGAGAGTAAAGTATGTCCCAATAGTATGCCTACTGCATCCTAACTAGATTCTTTTTATCGTCGGATGTAGTATGTAGAATAGAAAAAAGAAAGAGTATGCGATTCGGAACGCAACCTCAGATTTAGAGTTGGAAGATGATGAGAGAGATGAGAATGAGTTTCACCCAGTGATATTACACAGCTCCTCTGTTGGCCAGGAGGAGTAACACCTAGATTTTATGGCGTTCCACAATATTAGATTCAGTTGCAGTAGAAGTATTATTCCTTTCACAACATCATTTAATGTTTTTATCAGATTGAAACCTGTGTTAAATGGGATTTGTGTGTGCCAAGATGACCCTACAACACGTGCAGACTGGAGTCCATTTAACAACAAGGTTTCGGAAGATTTGTCAACATTCTCAAATTGGTTTGTTTGAACACTACTCCACGAAAAATGAAGATCTTCTTTGGCATTGACTTGGCTATCCCAGAATTTAAAAAATTTGTCCCTAAAAAGGCCAGTGAAAGTGCCAGTTATAAGCAGCAAAATGACAAGGGGGAGGATTTAGAAATCACAATCAAAAAGACACTGAGCTAGCAGTCCTGAAATGAAAAACTGATCTGCACATTGACCCTGCATTCCGAATCGCATACTCTTTCTTTTTTCTATTCTACATACTTTTTTTTAACCTTTATTTATACAGGTATATCCCATTGAGACCTGTTTTCCTTTCCCATGTTACCATTCACATACACATTCATATACAGATAGCAGGCTAACTATCGACATTCACAGGAGGCAAGGTGGGTGAAGTGTCTTGCCCAAGGACACAACAATTATGACACAGGTGGCAGGGCGGGGATCGAACCTCCAACCCTTTGATCATCGGCCGACCCGCTCTACCAACTGAGCCACAGTCACCCCAACTACAATGTATATTGATACTTTGAATACTTTGAATATACAAATATAAAAATAATCTAGTTAGGATGCAGTATGCTACAATTGGGACATACTTTTATTTATTTATTTCATCATAACATCGCGCCTTGATCTTGCCTCATGCTTTTATATCCGTCACATCCCGCTTGTTTTCATATGGAGGCTCCGTTGATGTGACGTCACTTCACGTACGCACTGGATTATGGGTCAGAATCGCCCAAATAGGATGCTGTTTTCAACACTAAAAATCTTGGCCGGATGACATCCGGGTACTTCTAATCATCCTAAATCTGGCCACAAGAATTGGGACATCCCAAATATTTTTTCTACCATACTAAATAGTAGAAAGTATGCGATTCGGAACGCAGGGTGAGTCATGTTGTGGGGGATACCATCGTGGGAGAAGCAGCCCAGGCAGAGTTTACCATCAGGGGGGATGGGACGAGGAACGAGGGACCACCCTAGATGTGAGAACGTATTTATCGTTTTTTTGCTTTTTATCTGCATCATATGAACAATCAAAGCTTCTACTGACAATAGCTACAGCGGATGCTGGAGATACCAAAACATTGACAGACCTAATTATTGCAGAGTATACAAAAGCTGGACTTGACACTTCAAAACATTAAGTCATGTGTTGGAGGGCACCTTAGTAATGGCTGGGAAGCATGGAGGGGTGCAAAGGTGTTGCAAGAGAAACTGGAAAGACAACCCCCCATATGTGCTTAAATCACCAAATCCAGCTAGTAGTAATGCATGCATTGGCAGCAGAGAAAGTAATCACTGATTTCTTTGAGGTATGTTATTGCCTGTACTAATTCTTCAGAAAAGCCACTATTGCCGCACGGTAGAAAGGTGAGGGGCTAAAACCACTTCTTGATCAAAGGTGGATTGGACATTTAGCCACATTAAGATCCCTGTCAACCACTAAAACCCAGATTTGTTCCCTGAAATTCTTAAATAGCTTAAAAGCTAAAACGAAAAATTATTTTCTATTGGGTAGGCTACTGCTTGCATGACAACATATGACAATTTATATTCAACACTTTAATATACCATGAGTTAAAGAGGCCTAATAGTGGGCACCATGAAACCCTAATTACATATTGATGGTAAACTCCTGACAAATAATTATGCCTAGTTTCAACGAGTGGATTGTCTTGGCTCGGTGCGTCTCTGTCCGCTTATATTTGTGTTTCCATTGCCAAAAGTTGGGTAGGGTCCAAAATATGCCAGCATATTTTCAGTAGGTCACTTCTCCGTTGGGTTACCAAGCCTGGTATCCACCCAGCAGAGCGGCTCAGTGAAAAGAGTCTTGTGTTTAGCGAGAAATGTCGGAAATTATCTGGTGTTTTTCCTCTTCATTAAATGAACCAGTGGGCTACAGTGTTTCCCGCTGCTACCATGTCACCGTAGATTCTTTGCCTGCTCTTCAAAAGTTGCAGACATAGTGTGCGTGATTGTAAGTGTCTCAGGTTTCACAGAGTTTTTAAAAAGTTCACATAAAGTTCTACAATCCGGGTAAGGATAAAGAGAGAAGGGGTTGGACATTCCCGGTTGCTGACGGTCGGCTCATCACACCCATTTCTTTCTCCATGGCTTCCAGGTCGTGTTCCTGGCTGTACGTGGCCCACTTGTTGAGCCTGCTGTACAGAGGCAGTCCGTCCTTCTCCCTGTAGAGGTAGACACCGGTCACTCGGTTCCATTCGGTGCTACAGATGGGGCTGGCGCTCTCATGCTCGGCCAGCTGCTCCTTCTCCTCCTTGTCCAGTGCCACGAAGCCAAAGAAGCTCTTGATGTTCTCAGCGGCCAGGAGGCGGGCGTGGACGGAGGCAGTGCGCTGGAACAGGCTCTTCTCATTGGAGCGGTACTGGGACCAGTAGTCCTCCTGCTGGTAGCCCAGAGGAGAGCAGCAGCGCTTCACACACAGCATCAGGAACACCAACACAGACACTCCAGCCACCAGCAGCCAGCCTATGAGCTGAAGAGAACACACAGGCTTAAAAGGTGGAGCATACAGTCACTAAAGAAACGCTTGTTGATATTATTGAAGTATGAGCATGTATACTCATACTTCAATAATGGGGGGGAGGGTAAGTGGCTGTTGGAGAAGTAAGGCTTGGCTTGGGAGAGCCTTGTTTGTGTGTGAATGCATTTTGTACTCTGTATATTTGTGTCAAAGCTCCCATATTATACACTTTTCGGTACTATTATACACCATATTATATGGTCTTAGTGGTCCCTAATACGTTTTTCTTTAATTGTTTGCTGAAAAAAACTTTCAGATCATTTATTTTACTATGCTGATGTTCAGCTAATCTCACAATGGCCTATTTTTTTAAAAAGAGCTGCAGCTCCCCTCGTAAATATACAATCTTTGAGCTCCCCCCGCCCCCTGTCCTGAAGCGAAGCCAGATACGCCTCGCCCTCTGTCTGTCAGGGCCGTGGACCAATAAGAAATAGGGGTGTGGGCTGCACAGTGGAAGCTTCTGGCTTTCCAGTTTGTGAGGTCAGAAAAGGGGAAAATTCTGACTGGAGTATATTGGGGGGGAGGGGTGGGGGTTTCAGAAAGGGGGAGAGTGAGAACAGGAGAGATTGTTATTTTTTTAAATATTTTGGCAGTCTCTAGGCACACCATGGACCCATGGATATGTTAGAACACATTTAAAAAGTGCATTTAGCATAATATGTAACCTTTAAGGAACCCGCTCAGAAATGAGATGATTCATCCTACTGAGCGAGTACGCCAGCGTTGTGATCGCTAATGGTCCAAGATTATGTTTCGATGGCGTCTAGTAGAGCTATTTTAAATATGGCGTTCGCAAAGTTATGGTTGGTCAGGTTGGTCACGATAATCCCGCCCCTTGACGTATAGCGGTTCACAGTTCCAGACCAGCTCAGAGTTAGTGCCGCTCTTTGGAGCAGTTTGTCAGGCAGGGAACCGGTTCTCTTGCGGTGGAAAACCAAATAACTGGTTCCCGATTGGGCACCGGCTTCGAACCGTCCTGAAAATGTCAGCATGCACACGCAAATATATATGTCAAAGCAAAAGTATATATGGCCATCAGTAGCTAAGTCTATGTCGATAGCATTGTTGCTAGCTACGGACGGTGGGTGAGCATTTCAACAGCCACATCAGGACAATTTAAAAGTCTGTCTATATACACTCACCGGCCACTTCATTAGGTACAGCGGTTAATTTTCTTGTTAACACATATAACTAATCAGCTAAACACATGGCAGAAACTCAATGCATTTAGGCATGTACACCTGGACGGGACAACTTACTGTAGTTAAAACCGAGAAACAGAATGGGGAAGAAAGGGGGTTTAAGTGACTTTGAACATGGCAATGTTGAGGGTGCCAGGAGGGCTGGTCTGAGTATTTCAGAAACTGCTGATCTACTGGGATTTTCATGCACAACCGTCTCTAGGGTTTACAGAGAATGTCCCGAAAAAGAAAAAATACTCAGTGAGCGGCATTTGTGTGGATGTAAAATGCCTTGTTGAAGTCAGAGGTCAGTGGAGGATGGGCATACTCATACCCGTCGCTATGGGCGGGCCATAGGGGGCCGGGCCCGCCCCCAGAAATGCTTGTGCCCCCCCACTTGGGGCACAGATCTCTCAAAAAAAAAATACTTTCATTTTTATTTTATACTATCATAGTAGCTAATTTTGTGTTGATAAATACTAATGTTGCATTCTTTATCATCAAAACATTTAAAATATAAATAAACAATGGTGTGATTTTGTTTGATTGATGGGAGTCTATCTACACTGCAACAGCCTACACGGCCTTACTGAAAAGAAAGTAAGGCTACGTAGGCCTACGTAATACGTCAATTCAGCCGCTCAACAGTTACAGCGCATTTTTGAAAGTGAAGCTGGATGAGTTTTCGCCGGCTTACTATTCCATTTCTAGTTCATCATAATCGATATTCGGTAACGGTTGAAAAGCCCACCAACAATCTCCTCTGACAAATCGGATCGTCAAACTGTTGTCACTTTTCGAGCCGCATGACAGACTACAATCCGAAATTATGGACTTGTTCAGCGCGGTGACACTTCTGATTGCGTGAAGCCACAGTTTTGCACTGTGGGAACTCTGCGCTCCTCCAGCCACGGCCATCGAGGCTGTGCCGGAGACCGAACCCGGTCCAAGCAAGAGAAGACGGACAATTTACAAGAACCTCCGCGGATTTGCAGTTGAGGAAACAGTTGGTCCGTCACAAAGTGACATAGACGAAAAGACTGAGTTCAAGAGTATTTTACAGTGTTATTGATGCTGTGCAAGGAGAGATGGATGCGCGTTTTGGAGAGCGCAGTAGCGAGCTCATTGGCGCACTGGCTGCTTTGAACCCGGAGGCCGAAATACTATATATTGATGAGGAGGTTGAGCTCGGAGAAACGCCGCCTCCCGCTGTACTGATAGAAGGGACTGGAGAGAGCACAGCCCTGCCTCCACTCAAAGTAGGCTACCGTGTGTGTGTGTGTGTGTGTGTGTGTGTGTGTGTGTGTGTGTGTGTGTGTGTGTGTGTGTGTGTGTGTGTGTGTGTGTGTCCCTCTGTTGACTGCTTTAAAATGCAATGTTTGAGATATGCGGCTGGTGTTAGGCTACATCTAATATGTTGAATAGCCAAGTGTTTTATGGATATTCATAACATTGCTTCTATGTAATGTATTGCTTCAAATTATGAATTATGAGGACTGATGTTGTAGGCTATAGGCTGCCGCTGTTGGTTAGTTTAACGTGATGATTACGTGCTGCGCGAATAGAGTAGGCTATAGGACTATTAAAAATATACGTACTGTAGGCTAATAATAATTGTGCCCCCCTATGCATTTCATATGCCCCCCTTAAGACTGAAGTCTGGCGACGGGTCTGGGCATACTGGTTCGAGATGATAGAAAGGCAACAGTAACTCAAATAACCACTTGTTACAACCAGGGTATGCAGAATACCATCTCTGAACGCAAAACACGACCAACCTTGAAGCAGATGGGCTACAGCAACAGAAGACCCCACCGGGTGCCACTATTGTCAGCTAAAAACAGGAAAATGAGGCTACAATTCTCACAGGATCACTAATATTGGACAATAGAAGATTGAAAAATCATGCCTGGTCTGATGAGTCTCGATTTCAGTTGCGACATCAGATGGCAGGTTCAGAACATGAAAGTATGGATCCATCCTGCCGTGCACCATCAACCATGCCATGTTCAAAGTCACTTAAACCCCCTTTCTTCTCCATTCTGATGCTCGGTTTGACTTCAGTACATTGTCTTGACCACGTCTAAATGCATTAAATTGCTGCCATGTGATTGGCTGATTAGCTTTTTGTTTTTATAAGCCACTGAACAGGTGTATATATCAAAAATAAACCAAAAGGATCAAAGGATTTCATAACAGCAGGGTTTGGAGAAAAATTAAGCAATCTAAATAATCTTATTCATCATTAATGGTCAGTACACTTGACTACAGTGTCAAAAGGGCAGCTGCATCTCTCCATGTCTGAGGTAATAAAACTGGTTTGGGACAATAAAAACAAATCTAAATATGACTATGTATATTTCTATGTGTACACATCTTTAATAACTATACTAAGACCCATGTTTATCCAAAACACACAAAGAGATTACCCTAATTGGTAAGACTTTACAATAAGGGCGCATTAATTAACTGTTACGTTTATTCTATTAACAGTTAGTTAATGCTAAGTTAACGCTTTTAACAGTCAGTTAATGCGTATTAAGCTAATGTTTAGATAAACATTGATTAGCATAACGGTTAGTTAATGCTTATTAAGCGGTTATTAACAGTTAGTAAATGCTTATTAAGTATTAGTTTATTAAAGTGGGTCACAAAATAATTTCTGCAAAAAAAATAAATAAAGTGCTCCGCTACCTGAGATTCAAACTTCAGTCTTCGCTCAATCTCAGCCCAGAAGCCTTGCAGCTCTGTTGGAAGACTTCCTTGACACGGAAACCTTGCCATTACCTCCGGCCCCTGGTGTGAGGGGAAGCCGTCCAGGGTCCCTGGCTCCACAAACTCACTGAGGGCACACGTGTAGGCTTGGCCCCGCAGCAGAGAGATGACCGCCCACGTCAGCGGAGCCACCACGGCCCGACCAATAATGTTCCCCAGCAGGGCAAAGGCTGCAGCTCCAGACAGCTTCCGGCACTGTCTAAGACGACACTCCAACACCAGGTCCCAGCTGCTCTTGTTCATCATTACTCCTACCAGGAACAATACCAGTGCTGGAACGCCGATGGCAGCCAGGCCGTAGTAATAGTTTCTCCCCTGGGAACATGGACACTCGAAGGCAAAGACGTTGTATGCGGTCTGGCTGGCCACAGTGCCCAGAGCGATCAGACCATTGAAGATCATTACATCTTTGCTCTTGAAGAAAAGGGACAAAAAGTTAAAATTCTCTCTGACGAGTAGAGCGGCTGCCATTGTTGTGAAGATGTAGTAGAGTCTTTCCTGAGAAGGACACTTGAAGACCTGTGAGTTTGTTTTAAACTTTACAGCAACGGTAGGCTGCAGCGCGAGAGAGAGAGAGAGAGAGAGAGAGAGAAAAAATTGAGTTTCCTTTTTTTTAAATAAGTGTCACACTCAAGCTCATGCTTATGGCGTCAATGGAAAAGAAACTAGAGACCTTCAAAGAGTCCCAGTGGAATGCATTCATGCAATCATAGAGTGTATCAGTGTCCCGAGGCGGGACAAGCGACTCACCCTTTAGAGTCCATTATTCTTAACACCCAGTGCAGTCACATCTCAGGAAAAATTTAGAGAAATATATGGAGGTCAAAACATGAAAATATCAACTTCATACATGTATGAAAAGAGAGATCCCTCTTTCAGCGAGCAGCGTTGAGTCTCTGTGTTTTAGCAGGCTGCTGCCCCAGTAATGATGACTCATACAGTACTCAGAAAGCTGCCCTCTAGTTTCCTGCCTGGTGGTGGAAAAATGTCTAAGTGAAAACATGTGCTGCAGATCATACTGTATAGCAATATGGAGACAAAGCAGCGGTTGCTTAGAAAGTCAAATGTAATTATAAGGAAGTGAAATGTATGTAGACCAATCTCGCATGAGGAAGATGAATCCCAGTTACAGACACACAGTATAACTGGTCACTAAAACAAGGATGGTTATGGAGAGCGATTCATCTAAATAAGCTTTCATTTTAGAATTTGAAAGAAATAAAAGTTTGTAAAATAATTCTCCTTAAAACTGCTGCCAGATATACTAAGAGATGAGTAAAATGAGCAGAGCAACGCACACAATGCAGATGGTTACTGTTAGCAGTGGGCACTGGGTCAATGATGCGCTGTGCTCAGGACAATGGAAGTAGGCAACAAAGAAAGAGATAGGTGTAGAGATAGTGTTACGGTTTGATACCGGACCCAAGAGCAGGCAGAGACAGTTGTAGCATATGATAAAAAAAAAATTATTTAAATGAGAAGGGTAAGCAGGTAGTGAGTGGGGAAGCCGGGGTGTAGTGATGCAGGTAGGCAGGCTGGAGGTAGTGGTCCGGGTAACTGCAGGCAGAGGAAAACAACATTAGGATGGATCACAAAAAAACAACACGAGAAACGAGATAGGGAGCAAGGTAGTATAAACTGGAGCCAGGCGTGTATAGTTACCACTGTAGTGCATGGTACGATCTGGCGACGACAGCAGGGAAGCCAGAGGTGAAGTAGGTAGGTTGATTGGTGATGCAGACCAGGTGTGAGACAGACAGAGGGAGTGGCAGAAGGAGGAGGAGGAACACACAGCAGCCAGCTGATCACGACAGATAGAGGTTAAAATGCCTAATGTGCCTACGATGGTTTTGCACTTCTAAACTGATGTATGTTTTTTAACTAGCCTGTGGTTTATATGTTTTTGTATCGTTTACTTTAAAAAAAATTGATGTGTGTAAAGTATGCATTGTTATATGCATACTATTGTATTTTGATTTGATATGCTGTTGAAAGATAGAATGGGTTCACTTTGCACCCTCTATGTGTTCTACGGTGCAGGCTGCAGCCCGCAGCTAAAAATAAAAAGAGGCCTGTGTGTGTGTGTGTGTGTGTGTGTGTGTGTGTGTGTGTGTGTGTGTGTGTGTGTGTGTAGGCAGGAAGTGAGTAAACTGATACAGGAGAGGGGTTAAGAGATGGAAAGAAAGAAGAAAAAAGTAGTAGGTAACACTTTACAATAAGGGTACACTAAGTAATTGTTAATTAATGCTTAGTTAATGCTATTAACGGTTAGTGAATGCCCATTAAGCATTCACTAACCATTCATTTGTAGTTATTGATGGTAAGTTAATGACTTGGGTAGACATTAACTATGCTTGGTTAAAGAGCACCTATTATGTTTTTTCAACTTTTATGACCTATAAACGTTGTTATAATGATTTATAGTCATGTTTAACCATACTAAAGTATCAAATAATGACGTACATGCATTTAGACGTATTCCCTGTTAACAGTCTGGGGTGGCTGTGCAGAGCACTAAACACTAGGACAGCCTGTCCCGATTCTCTTGTTCAAATTTCCGGGATTTTTCTACGTAGATCAATCTGGATTTTCCATGTATGGTAATGCTGCAAGGTGCTCAGGCTCCTGCCATGCCCCCACCTGCCTGCTCAAATCTGCCCCGCGCGCCACTGAAAGTCTTCCAGAAGGTAACCAATCACAACGGAGTGGGGTTGGCAGGAGGGGGGTGAGGGGGCGGAGAAGGACAAAGCCTAGTGTTGACAGAGAATGCTGAGAGCGCCCAGATGAGAGGAAGAGCTTCCTGAAAATCTACATAGTTTTTTGTGCTGTGATTCGTGTCAGGTTGCTCTAGTCATTAATGAGAAATTAAGACCAGAAAAGTAGTATAATAGGAGATCTTTAACTAACGCTTAGTTAAGCATTAACTAAGCGTTAGTTAGTTATTATTAAGCATTACTTAACAGTTAGTTAATGATGAGTTAATGTTGAGTATGCATTTACTTAGCATTAACCAACAGTTAATTAATGTAGCCTCACTGTAAAATGTTACCAAGTAATAATGAGGCTTCAATGTGTCTGCATGATGGGGCCATTTAGCCAATGAATGATTGTTTTATTTCAGTACTTTATGTACTCATTGGGCCGGTTTCACAGACAAAGCTTGAGCCTAGTCCGAGACTAAAACGCCTGTTGAGCTGGATTAAATCAAAGCCACCTGCACAGACTGAGTTTAAATAGTCCTAGATTAAAGATATTCTGGATTAAACAAAGCCAATTGCAAGACTGTCAACTAGAGCTACTCTAGGTCTAAATTTGACCTTAAATGAATCCTCCAAAGAGGCAGGTTTAACTTCAGTTTAGTGGTGTTTGTGAGAGAGCATGGACTATTTGGAATATCTAAATGAAGACCATCTCCCACTGCAGAGGCCAGAAGAGTGCTTGTGGATAGGTCTTATCCAAAACATTTATTTGATGAATTTACATTTCGAGACCGCTTTCAATATGGAAAATGCACTGGAAATAACAACTTTGCTTGAGTTTATTAGATGGATGCATTTAAATTGAAGATATATTCAGCATAATACAATGAGTGTCTAAAACAATTCTGTTTTCAAATGTGGTTGTTGTGATTTAAAATACTGACACACATGAATAACAAAATGACAAAACAACATGAACACCTTTTATTTTCTACTTATATCTTCACTGTGATTAGTAATCACAATTGTCTCAGTACTGTATCTTGTTTGAATCATAGCTCTCTCTTCCAACTTTTTCCATGAATTTTCAGTTTTATGTCATACTTCCTTCAGATATTGCATTTTCTGTTCATGGAATTCTCAGGCTAACTTTCATGCAGCGTCATCTTTTTTGTCCTTTGTTGAAAGGTTGTGGCAAGCTCTTCTTTAAAGATTCGGGTTTTTCCACAGAGTATATCAGTGCAGATATCATTAAATATAATGTCAAAATTATAAATGAGAAAGATGTGAAATACCAATAATAATGAAGATAACCTGAAGTTGGTGTATTGTTCTCTTAGTAACATTTTCATTAGAATTGAATTTGTTGCAAATTGCGGCCCAACTATTTATTTGCTCAGTCTCAGCAGTATGGCTTTTAGATTCAAGAACCGGAAGGTCTCAAACTATTTTTTTTAAGAGATTTTTTTCAAATTCATTAAAGTTTATTGGTGGGATTTTTTTAGCCTCTGCCATTGTTTTTTCTCACAAGCAATGGTGTTTCTGCTCCACTCCGGGTTTTTATGATCACCGTTGGACCAGCAGCATGTGCGGGCAGATGTTCACAATCAGGCTAATTTACCTTACTCCAGGACTTCATAGTCTCAGGGTGTATTCACACATGCCGTGTTTAGTTCGGTTGAAACGAACTCAGATGCACTTCTGCCTTCGGTGCGCATCTTTCAGGCAGGTGTGAATACAGCAATCGCACTCGGGGGCGGACCAAACAAACGCTCCGAGACCCAGCTGAAGAGGTAGTCTCGGTGCGTTTCCAAACGCACTCTGCTGCAGTTCGTTTGTGGTGTGAATTTGTCCGGACTCGATCCGACCCAAATGCAGGAGGCACTGTGCCTTTTCTTTCTTTTCTTTTTTATTAAATAGCCGTCAGCTTCACATTATGGGAAAGTGCTGTTGTCGCCATTGTTAGGACGATAAGTTGTGGTTTGACCGGGAGCCCAGAACAATATAGTAGGCTACATTTGATCGAGAGGACGCGTAAAAATGCTGAATGTGTTCAGCGATCAGATGAAGGAGAGGGGAGCGTCTCCCGCACAGTGCCAACAGGTTCACACTGCGCATGAAGTGTGTGTTTTTATTTTGCTTCCCATGTAGGCCTACGGGACCGTCAATAGGCTACTATCCCCGTGTCAGTTTGGAGCTGAACTGCGCCGACCCAGCTGATACACAGCTTAATCAGCTGAGTGTCAGCTTGAGCCTATTCTTCTCGCGTGACGCGCGTCCAGCACCAAAAATACAGTAAAAATGATGTTTCATATCGTAGGCTACAAGCCACATAACGTGGCATTGACATAGGGCTACACATTATCACCATATGAAACAACAATAATTTGATGTTTTTCTTCTTTATTTATAGGTTAGATGTAGGCCCTTTTATTATTTTTAACCCCATATTATATCAATTATATATATTTCGCAGTTTTAACTTTGTGCTTCCTGTTTCTCTCCACCCCAGAATGTCTGTCCAATGAATGAATGACCTCAGATCACGTGTGGTTTTGCTTCGTAATGCTGGTTCACTTGCAAAAGGGGCAATATGAAAGTGGACCACACCAAACAAAAAAAATCAAACCTCTATTTGGTCTGGACCAAAGCAAGTGAACTAGCGGACTTTCCAAGTGTGAATACACCCTCAGACTAACTAAACCAAACTTAAGCCATATCCATGAAAGTGACTTAAACGTCCCAGTTTAACTAGTCCACATTAAGGCCTACTCCTGGCTTAATCTAGGCCCTGTCTGTGAAACCGGCCCATTGTTTCTTAAACAAGTTCCTCCCCTTAACTCTGTCTCCTTCATAAGGAGATGTGATGTTAAATGTAGAGCTTTCCTCTGCTGAATAAAACCAAGTATATCTTCTGATCTACTAAAAAGCCTGCTAGAGGTTCACCACCGCAATATCTGGTAAGACCCCTTGAGCTTCTAATATTGTTCTAATTGTGGGGGTGATAGGAAAGAGTGTCCTCCCAGTAACCATGAGGTCTCTGGTTCCTCCCAGTAACCATGAGGTCTCTGGTTCCTCCCAGTAACCATGAGGTCTCTGGTTCCTCCCAGTAACCAAGAGGTCTCTGGTTCCTCCCAGTAACCATGAGGTCTCTGGTTGGATCCCCGGCACCGGACAGGAGGGCGTTAGTAGTAAAAACTAGTGGTGGCTGCTATTACATCTACGGTGCCCACCATCTCTACCATTGTGTCCTTGAGCAAGACACTCAGAGCCGGCCCGAGGCATAAGCGAACTAAGCGGCCGCTTAGGGCCCCCGACTGCCTGAGGGGCCCCCTAAAAAAAATATATATATATTTTTTTTTTTTTTAGTTTGTGTGCTTGATATTAACATCATGTTTTGCAAATGTGAGTTATCATACAAAAAAGGAATAAAATGTTTTGGTCTAGATAATTAATAGCCTAAAAATGTAATAAGTTCATCTGGGAGGAAATCCGAAATTATCTGATCATGTCACGTTCACATCCATGCACAGTGTGTATTGAGTTTATTTAAAAACAATTGGAAATGGGGCTGTCCTCAGTTTCCCATGCACTGTGTATAGTCTATAGCCTATTTCAGCCTCGTCTGTGGAAAAAAAGATACAGTAGCTGGACAACAGAGTTCTTCTGCTTCGTTCCTCACACTGCATTTAAATGCATTCACTATATTACAGAGAAATATGTCCCGTAAAAGAAAAAGAGCTCCAAGCCCAACCCAGAGGACCCTCCATAATATTTAATTTTATATTAATATTTTTATGGAAAATCCATGTGTCCTTCTTCAGTAGCTTCTAATTCATCTGACCTAGTGTCTCCAAATTATTTGTTCACACAAAATTTCTCAGATTTATCCTCTTAATTTTCCTCTCAAAGTGCACCAGATTCATGCATTTCACTTTAAAAAGGTTAAAAAAATCTCCCGGGGGGGCATACCCCCGGACCCCTCTTGGAGGTCTGAATCTTGGCTGTCTAATATTTTCGCACAGCTGCACAGTGGAGGCACTAGCGGAAAACACTGGGTGTGTGAATGATATTTAACAAAGATCTATAGTTTCAGCAGCGCTAACATTGGAGAGGGGCCCCCTAATCATATTTCGCTTAGGGCCCCCTGAAGGCTTGGGCCGGCTCTGAAGACACTTAACCCCAAACTGCTCCAGGGGTGGACCCCCCTCTGAGGAATTGCATGTGTGGGGTGCAGGAGGGGATATGCAAAAAGACCCATTTCAAGTGAATCTACATGTGTGTTAATTTACAAATAAATACAGTTAAACTTAAAGAGGAGTCCTAGAGCTAAGGAGCATGGGGACTGTCAGTCAGCCCCTCACATCCTCACCAGGAGAAAGATCTCTCAAACTCATGTTGATTTCACTGATACCAAAATAATTACTGTGAGGTTATTTTGTATGTTAGGACTGGTGGTTAGAGACAGTAGTCGAGCGCATTTGATTCATGGTTGAGCAAGAATGAATGCCATTGACTAGTGCTGCTGTATGGCTCTTGTTTTCAAGCCTAAATAAAGTATTCACTGATATTCTTTTTTGTCAGTACTTGGAGGTAATGGTTGAGTGCTGTTTTCTACGCAGATTCATCATACCTTTTCTATTAAATATAAAGATGAGAATTGAGGAAGCTAACAGCATACAGGGCCCGGGCTGGGCCTCCAAAGTGTCACTCGGGGCTTTGCATGGTTACTGTGACTGGGAGTTGGAGTTCTTCAGTTGGGCGGACAATAGAAATATTGTGTTCAACTATCAGGTTTTTTGATGAAAACCAGAAGTAAAATTAGATTGGTTTGATATACTTGGTCAATTTGGGATATTTTTCCACCCATGACCCATGTTGTTCTGGGCAGGATTGTTCTTCTCTGAATATGGCAAAGTGCACCCTCATGTAGCACATATGTGCTTAATTCTATTCATTAATCCCACAACACAAGGCTGAAATAAAGAGAAAGGACCATTTCTCACACTTAAACAAAAAATGCTTAAACTTCCCCCTTTATTTGGCCTCTCCACTATAGTCCCTAATGTAGTTATTGTGAGATTTAGTTACTTAAGATGTAACCATTGTCTTAATGATCCAAGGAGTCTAAACAGGTCTATTATTTATAAAAAATTATATTATGTTCCGTGATTTACATAAGCACAGCCAAACCAAAACGTTTGACTCTACAACAAAGTCAGCTCCAACATGATAGGAGATTTCTTACACCGAAAAAACTCTTGAGATGGATTCAGTTACTATTGGTCATTTATTACAATGTATCACAGTACAATAGAAGCTGCTAAACCCATTGTGAAAGCTTGAAGATATTATCAAAGTCTTGATTAGTGTTGCTTTAATGTGTTGAAGTAAAAGAGGCTTTTAAAACAAACATTCACTATATTTACACATTCCAAAAAGAAATGCTTTAACTTTCTTTGCAGTAACGTTTAAATCCACGTTTTGACATCCAAGCAACCAGAGCAAGATGGTTGAGCTAGCCGTGGCACGTGACACTATTGTTATTAATATTAAACCATTAAACAAACATTTTGAAGGAAAAAGCTGTAAAAAAAAAACTTTTATCCGAAGGCTTCACAAAAGTCTGAACAGATAAAAGGATAAAAAAATCAAAAGATCAAGCAGTCTGGTGCTACTCCTCGAACAGCGGAGGAGGAGAGAGTTTCAGTTGGAAGTTCTCTGATCCTGGTTGGGCTGAAATCAGAAGTCCTGTCTTCTCACTGCTGTGGCTTTGGGAGAGCTCTGAAAGAATGGACAGCTGGGAGAGAGAGAGAGAGAGAGAGAGAGAGAGAGAGAGAGAGAGAGAGAGAGAGAGAGAGAGAGAGAGAGAGAGAAACAATGGAAAACATGATACATCACCTTGATTCATCTCACTTCCAAGTGGCGCATGCACACAATGTTAATGGCATGATTCTATGGGCATGTATAATGCTGCTCGAGATGTGTATAGCACTGTTTGGGCATGTGTACAAAGACAGACAGACACTTTATCCATCCCTGAATTGAAATTGTGTAGTTGCAGTAGCAATGGCCAACAGAATTAAAAAATCAAGTCATTGAAAATGAAACATTTTAAAATGTGTATAGTCCATTTTCTCTGATCAAGAGAGTCATTACCAATGGCAGGAATGACCTTCATCGCACGCACGCACACGCATGCACCCACACACACACACACACTCTTTACCCTGGATGGTCCTCGGTATAAACTGCGTAGCTGACCCCAGGACTGTTCTTGCTGAAGGTCCAATGTTGCCTCAACAAAAACCTAAGCAACGACACAACCAGAACAAAGGGAATGTCTAAGCAGAATGATTTAGCAGCTGTTATACAAGAAGCAAACATAGGGTGGAGATCATTAGTAAAACAATACAGCAGCATTGCATTAAATATATGCTTAGGTTGATATTTGGTTCCTGCTCAGAGGCCCTATGTTGATCTGCAGCAGAGTCAAAGCTAGCGGGCTGCCTGCTGTCTGCTGCCTGCTGCCTGCTGTCTGGACCTGGCTTCATGTGGAGGTGGAATCATATTCTAAAAGCTCACCTTCTTGCCGTGGATGTCTGCTCCTGCGTCATGATGCACTGATGTGACACGGGTCTGACAGAGAGAGGGAGAGGGATGTGTAAGGACTGAACAATATTCTCTGTGCTTACATCAATACAATGACATAACAATACAACAGTCCTTTGATCACTGCGTTAGCTGGTCGCTCCATGTAACCATGTAGCCTGCTGCAGGTCAGCTATTGGACTAAGGGGCCATGGTCAGCCCAAGGCAATAAGTCATCTGGAAACAGACTTGGTGGACATTTTATAGATGCTCTTTGGTTGATGTACATTAGTTAGTTAGTTAGTTTTATTATTTGTCACATACACAATTGTACAGGGCAATGCATAGTGAAATTCTTGTGTACTAGTGTGGCTGTCATTCAACTATATAAAGTGCAAGATTTGATTATAATAATGATTGGGCGGTCACTGGGTGGTGGGCTATGTGCCTGGGGAAAGAAACTCCTCTTCATCCTCTGTGTGTGTCATCCTCTCACATGTAGCTGCTGTTTGAGCTGAGAGAAGTTGAAGAGCGATCAGAGGTAAGGTGATGACCTGCTGCACCACCTCACCTCAGCATGGGATTGAATTGGGTCAAACGCTGTGGACAGCCATGTGGAGCCATTCCCGCAACTTCACATATTGAAGGCTGCAGGAAATATTCTTTCATTATTTACTGTTGTATTATATGATGAGAGTGTGTACAATTCTTCATCATACTTCCTAACTGCTGCGCATTCTCTCCAAGTATTTGTGTTAGCCCTTCATGAGAGTTTGTTGGCCAGAAAAGACAACAGATGTCTTGTTATTTTTCACCCAAAGTAGCATGTTATTAAAGGGTTTATTTATCCCTTTGTGTTTTTGTTTCCTTTGAAGGCCACACACCTGTGCCAGTGAGGTGGTGCGGCCTCTCTTTGGGTCAGTGGGAGCCCCGGCCCTGCCTCCTTGGCTAGAGGAACACTTGTAGCAGCTCCAGCGCTGCTGTAGCTCCGACGCCAAGCCCCCGCCACAGCCCTTCTGCTGCAGGCACTGGAAGTGGTACAGGTGGCCACAGCTGGAAACACACAACACATACACACGTTAGCACCTCGATAAGTCCAGGGACCTCATTCATAAAATTGTGCCTAGGATTCACGTGGAAAGCTGGCATACGGAAGAAACTCAGGAAGTGATGGCGAACAAAAATATTCGGATTTATAAAACAGTGTGCACTGACGTCCTGTTTCCCTTTATAAATCACAATCAACTCTAAATGTGGCGCAGCCTCTGCGGGCTTCACGTAACGCCAATCATTTCATAAATAGTCATTGAAACGCCCCAAATTAATATCATTTACTGAGTGCATGAAGGCGATCGTGGCAAACGCACACTGAAAGGGAAATGGAAAAATTGACTCAACGCGGTGTGGATCACTGCGGTCATGCTTAAGTTCTTGTTGGGAAGCTTGTGACCAGGGAACATGTAGTTTGGTGACACAGTGTGAGTGTAACAGTGTCAGAGTGTCAGCGTGTGGCGATCTCTGTTAATGCTGCAGCCTCAGAATGTCGGACTGTCGGCCGAAAAAGAAAAAAAACGATGCTTAAAAGTGGACGCAAAACAGTGCATATCCTCACACAGCAGTGTTGGTGCCGAGCAGGGGACAAAAAAAAAACCCATGTGAAACTGATTCGGGGAATTCCTCCCGGTGCAGTGACGGAGGGTTAAAACGTAAACTTCACAGCCCCTTTAAAAACACATTAAGCGTACAATGTGCTTAAGAATAAAGGAAAAACACATAGGTCTACATTAAACAAACTAAAAGTCATATTGATATAAAAATGATCACACTGTGATGTACAGTAAATCTATGAATAGTGTATAAAACTGTGCCATCCTGTCTGTCTGACTGAGGATTTGGAAACAGCATCAAACGTTATTTGTAATAGAGTAAGCTGTTCACCTAAATGAATGAGAATAAATCCTATAACAGGCAGGTTTTTCAGTTATTTTATTTTTTTGCAATAACATATTTCCGTTTATATTTATGATCCTGAATCGTTTTGTGTGTGAAATCAATCAATGAGGCGATTCTGTATTCATTGTTAATATTTGTTTTTCATTTTGCACAAACCGAGTTGAAGGGCTGTCTTGAAGGTATTTAAGTTTATTTAAAATAATGAATCCACAAATCACACTATTATATGCAGTGCTCTCCTTTAAAATGGGCATATAGCTTGTATAGATGGCAGATGGCACTACAGCATCTGCGTCCACAACAAAAAGCTAAAGGACAGTTTCATCTCACAGGCTGTAATATATGTAATATGTAATAATAAGACTACTAAGCCCTTGAGCCATCAAGCTAGCTCATATGACACTTTACTTAGCGGTACTGTTCTTATACTGATCTGAGCTCAGATACTGTCTGCTTATCTGCCTGAGCCTAGGTTGAATGAGGGACTGAGATCAGTTAGATCTACTATAGTGAACCCGTTAAGGACCGGACTGCTTTTTCATGGGCTAGAGGGACACGTCATCACATCACTGTAAACGTCTCTGCCCTCCCAGCCAATGCTAGCTCCCTTTAAGAACAACAACAATGGTGGACTTCATAGCATTTAAAGCCACTACGAGTAACATGGCACGTTGGCGTCCCCTTTGGACAAAAGCGGTAGTATTTTTACGACGCCCGCTGTCGCAAAGCTGTTTTCTAGCTTGTGCCAGGCGCGTGAGTGTGAACTGAGAAGGGAGCAATATAGTGCATGTCCGTGTGTTGAAAGTGTGAGGACTCTTTTCGGCTCCGTGAGAGTCACATCCAGCAGCGTCACCTAACTACTCTCTCTCACGGAGCTGAAAGATTACTTGTCCGACTCCTCACAGAAAGCGAATGAACGAGAGACGGCAGTTAGTATGGATCATGATGAGGTAATGTGTTTATGTTGTTGTAAATAATGACTATTTCAGATAATGGTTATCTGTTGATGGTGAAGCAAAGCAAACTTTGTGTTAGTACCAACCGCTCATTCATTTAGGAGTAAACACTGCAGTCTAGTTTTGCTCTTGTGAAATTGTATACACGTTGCTTGGCAACGCCCTCTTGGCCAAATTTAGGATGGTTAGAAGGACCCGGATGTCTACTACATCCGGCCAAGATTTTTAGTGTTGAAAACAGCATCCTATTTGGGCGATTCTGAACCACAATCCAGTGCGAACCTGAAGTGACGTCACATCAACGAAGCCTCCATATGAAAACAAGCGGGGATGAAACGAATATAAAAGCAAGAGGCAAGATCAAGGCGCACTGTTATGATGAAATAAATAAGTAAAAGTATGTCCCAATAGTATGCCTACTGCATCATAACTAGATTGTGGGTTACCTGAACACTATGATCTCCTCGGCTGGGTCGTGCCTCCTCTTGTACTGCTGCAGACAGATGTTACAGTGGTCCTGTCGGGGGTGCAGGCCCCGCATGACCGCAGCACGCAGGTGAGCCAGAGACCAGTGCAGGTCATGGTTCAACAGACTAGTGGTGGTTTCAAGTAAAGTCTAAACAAAAAAAACACACAAAAGAAAGCATTATTAAAAAGACAATCTGTCATTTTGTTTCCCTTATCAATTACAAATGCATTCACAATGACACTAAAAAGATGTGGTTAACATCGTGAACAGCTGTGCAAATTCACACTCACTCAATCACACACACACACACACACACACACACACACACACTCACTCACTAACAACCGGCACAGAGGGAGCAAGAGAGAGAGAGAGAGAGAGAGAGAGAGAGCTGTTACCTGTTCATAGGTAAAAGTGTCCAGCATGCCCAGAATGAGGCCTTGGATCTCTGCCAGCTTTCCTTTCCCATAGACTGGGTCCTGACAGACACAGGCATAAACACAGCATCACATGGTTATGCTTCATTCATTTGTGTTCAATGGAAATAGCATCCATGTGTTAAATCAAAGGGTTGGTCTCTTTTCAAGTCACATGCATGTTCACTGGCTCTTTACATATCCCCGAGTCAAACAGCAGTTGACAGTGAGTAAGTATGGAGGAAGATAAAGACTGCATAACACACACACACAAACATACACACACACACACACAAACATACACACCTGAAGTATTCGTTGGATGATGGCAGGAAGAGAGATGAAGCTGCTCATACAGTTGAGAACCTTCATGGTCAGCTCCTTCAGGACTGAGTCAATCATTCATATGTTAATATCATATTCATCACTGTCAGGATTATTAATAAACTAAGGTGCTCAATGGCTACATAAAGCATGCTCACATCAAACATGAACAGAAAGACAGGATGTTTAAGGAAAATTGCATTCTTGAAAGGTGGAGTCAGCTCATTTTGAGAAGGCTTGCTATCAAAATAACTTGTTTTGTCAGTGAGTATCTCCTCGTGTCCACTACCTGTATGTACTATGTGTAAAAAGTGCAGCGTTGCAGTTGCGGGGAGCCCTTTTGTTTACATACCTGTTTACAGAGCCTACGTAATAACACCAATTTTTGTTTTACAGACAGGTAGCAGATCATGAGGAGATATTCACTGATTTTGACAAAGTGATTGTCAACCATTCTCTTGTGTGCGTGTGTGTGTGTGTGTGTGTGTGTGCATGTGTCTTTACCTTCAAAGGTGTGTTTGGCATTGAGCCCCTTCACCAGTTTTTGAGATGCCATCATGGTCTCCAGGAGTTGAAACCAAAGGCCCTGTGAGAAACAAAGCAATGAATGAGCAGATGGAGCCCAGACACACACACACGCACACACACACACACACACAGTAAATACCTCTCTTTGTTGCTGGTTGAGGTTCTTAGAGCTCCGATCACACAAGGCGATGATGTCATTGAGGGAATCCTTAACTCTTGTCAGTGATTGGCTGTCTCTCTCTCCATCCCCTCCTTCCACTCCTCTGTCACTCTCCGCAGTCAGGACACTCAGTTTGTCTTTCAACGTCTTCAAACACAATGTTTAGGCATATTAACTTTTAGAACACATTTAATTAATGCATTTAGCCACAGTTTTTGGTACTATATAATTTCCACTTTGAACAAACTAAAAATGATGTCCATAAATTCACCGATATGTGTGGAAATCCATATCACAGATATGAATCACTACTACTTTAAGGCCCTTGTTTAAGTTCAAATTAGTAAATGATAACTAATTAGTTCATTAAAGGCCATTGGTACAATGGTTCCCAGGTGTGACTAGAGACTAGGATTGGGCGATAGGGTTTACTTTCAGATCATCCAATCATGTTCCTCACCGATGGACGATCCGATCGCTTTTTTAGGGGTTTGTTACAGCTCTGTCTTGGGGAGCTTTTAAATAGCCTTTAAACTTACTCCTTCACTTAATTTCATGAATAAACCTTTAGAAAAGTGTGTGGACTTCTAAATATATTTAATATTACTTGAATTCACTTCATCAAACTACTTTTTAACTGCGCCGCTAGATCAACACATGATTATTTGTATATAAGATCTGATGATAGTAAGTTAGTTAGAGGAGCCTTCATAGGCGTTCCAATCGTCTGGGGGAAAACTATCGTTATCCATGCCATGCCCGCTTAAAGATCACTAATCAGAACAAGCCTCATAGAGACTCCCAAAGTATGAGAAGAAACTACCCTCTCTCCATTTCTCCACCTCCACCTTTCTGAAAAAAGCTGTGTTCAAAAACCCAAGTTATATTTCTCCCCCCTTTATGACGTCATAAGGGGCCAATCAGAGCAGACTGGGTTTTTTTGAAAGACGGGGGCCAAAAGAGACAGGCTCAAAAACAGAGCGTTTTTAGGCTGAAAAGAGGAGATGCAGCAATGGTACTGTGAGAAAAATCAAGGATTTTTTGGACACTCGACCATGAAAACACTTTCTATTAGAAACCCAAATGAACACTTTTGTGACCTTTGATTGGTCTAATAAGTGATCACGCCCCAGGTCTTTTTGAAGTTACCTCCAACAAGACAGCGAAAGCTCCATGAACATCTCCCTTCTTCTCCAGGAGATAAGCTGTAGCCTCATGGTGGTGGTACTTCTGTGTTATCTGGAGACAGAGACATGAACACAAAGAGGAGGACATGCTTTCAGACACACATGTGCAGGTAGGCTGGTCCCCCTATAGTACTCTATTATCACAGTGTACACAGTAGATAAAAAAAACTGACCACTGAATAAAAAAGCATTAAAAAACTGTTACTACTGAGAAACCTAAGCACAATATACATCCACCTAGTCCTACAACAGTGCTATTAACTGAGCACACCACTGCTGGACTATACAGCACAACAGGAATGCTAGTGACGATGAGGCTATACTTACTGTAGTCACAGTGGTGTTTTGAGCTAATGTCCGCCTGCTAACACGCTCTCAATGAAAATGCTAAAATGCTGATATTTTACAGTTGTAATGTTTACCATGTTCCCTCATTTTAGTTAAGGTGTGTCCAGTGGGCTTTTGACTGCACTGTTATACCTGTTATATGGAAATCTAGTGCTGTCCCTTTAACATGGACTCTAAAGACTGTCCGTCTGAACATTGTCATTTTGTGACTTTTTTCAGTAAGCGTTTTGAGGCGGATGACATGTCCTGTCATTCGTGTCAGACTTCAGTGACTGTGCCTAATCTCCTTTAATGGTATATGTTTCTTTGAAATGCATAAAATAATATGTCCCTGCGTTCCAATCCCCATACTTCCCTACTATTTAGTACGCCAGAAAAAGATTTAGGATGTCCCAATACATGCATGACAATTGCAGTATGCCAAAAAATACCTAGATGCCCCACTAACTCCAATTGCATTTTGGATTATTCGTCTTTATTCTTGACATTTATTTCTCAACATAATAAAAAAAAATTATTCCTTATCTGATTTTTTTTCTTTTTTTTTTTCTTAAACTCTTCTGTACTTTAGTATGTATATGTGTAGTAAAAAGTTGGAACGCAGGGTATGTTTCGGTAAATGCTGTTACCTGTATGGCTTCCTCCAGTCTGTAGTGCTGTGATGTGTGGAGGAAGCTGAGGAGCTGCTGGGGGCCAAAGCGGCTGAGAAGGTCCAGCTGGAGCTCGTGAAGGTCCTGGTCCAGGAGCAGGTCAGACCCTGGAAGAGGAACCTCACTGAAGAACACAGCAGGATGAGAGAGCATTAGGACATTTCACACGCTTTATTTCTCACATGCACATTAACAATTACAGCAGCAGTCATCAGCAATGAAATCCTTAAGTCCCAGGCTCCTCTCAACAATGTGATATAGAAGAAAAACACAAGTGAAGAGAGCAACACCTGAGACACTAATAAACACAACAGTAGTGCAGGGACACAGTGCAGATAGAAAGGTGCACCATGTAATTATAAAGTAGAATGCAAAATAAAGTTAAGTTAAATGTATACGATATAGAATACTGAACATGGAAATAATAATAATAATAATAACGTAGAAATATGTATCCGTGATACGGTGTAGTTAACATTCTAAATGTGTGCAGCGTGAAGATTAAAAGGTAAAGGAATATGAGGAGACACACAGGGAGGACAGGAGTGAGTTGTGATCAGGACAGGAGGCACACAGCCTACCGTGGCTCCAGGAGACAGCTCAGGAACCTGAACAGCAGCTCCTCATCCTACAGAGGAGGGAGGGAGGGGGAGAGAGAGAGAGAGAGAGAGCATTAAGATACTCAGTAGACAACAATAACCAGTAACACTAAGGGTCAGATATACACAAGGAATGGATTGCCCGAGTGCTAATAGCTCAGTGATTTGCGTAGAAATAGAGCCTGCAATCTGCATGGTTTCAGGCGGCAACCGTGAGCTTTAACATGTGCAAGGTAGCAGCTACTCAGATGGAAATCACATTTCATACTTTTTGAATTAGAAAAAAAAAATGCCTCTGCTTTTTCATCGTGGTTTGAAAAACTCAGACAATGGCTCTGGTAATAGTAAAAAGCGTGCCGTTTAAGTGCAGTAAGTTGTTAGTACTTAGTGTAATAGTTGGTGAATTGTAGTTTGTATTCTGACAGTCATTACTAGTATGATTAGATAAGGAAGACATGAACACTATTGAGTGTGACCTTACCTGGAGCTCAGAGTTGATCTGCTGCACCTCTTCAGCAAAGTGGAACACCACCAGGTCAGCTGACTTGCTGGGGTCAAGGGTCACAAGCTCCTGTCAAAGTACGTTGGAGGGTTTATATGCAAAATACAATGTTAAATGGACTCCACTTATATAGCGCTTTTCCCTCGTTTTTCACAGTCTCAAAGCGCTCTACATTGTTTTGTACACATTCACCCAATCACACACACATTCATACACACATTCGACATGTGGTGGGGAGACAGGGGATCGAACCACTGACCCTGCACTCCAGTGGCCAACCGCCCTACCCGCTTCGCCACAGCCACAATGACAAATTACTTAAAATAAAACTGTATCAATGAATGGAGAAACCTAACAAATGCAGACGCTTGCACACAGGTGCACTGCATGGCGTAATAAGGCAAATCAACATACCATCGCGCAATTACAATTTGAATCTGAAATGTTATCGTTTCAAATGTTCTAAACTGTCAGTGAAGGCGAAAACAATTGTGAGCCAGACATGGGTACAACCTCATCTACTGCCTTTCACTCATAAGTAGGCGTATTAGGACTGCTTTAGGTTGAGCATGCACGTGGAAGCCTGTGAGAACTTTATAAAAGCCAAATATTTATTATATTATATTATATATTATATTATATTTATTCTAATATTTACTTGTCCCTGTTTTTTATTATTTTAATTGCTAACTGTTTTTTATCATTTTCATTCTGTTTCTATGTTGTGAGTGTATGTGTATGCATGTAACGTGTTGCTGCCTCTTGGCCAGGACTCCCCTCGAAAAAGAGGTTTTTAATCTCAATGGGACTTTCCTGGTTACATAAAGGTTGAAAAAAGAAAGAAAACAAAGCTTTAAAAAAATGGTTGCCATTGGAACTGTTACTGTGTTACTGTGCTCAGTCATAGGAGATGAGGGCACAAAGTGAAAAGATTATTAATCACAGTATGCTATGGCCTTCCAGTGCTTCCCGCAGGATTTTTTTCAGCAGCGGTGCTGTGGTCCCCGAACCCTCTAGGGGGGTCCGGGGGCATGCCCCCCCGGGCAATTTTGTTTTGTACCCTGTACATTGGAATCCATGAATCTGGTGCATTTTGAGAGGAGAATATGCACTTAAATCCTATTCACACAGTCCTGTGTATTACTGTAGATAGGATTATTGGTGTTGTAACTTTGCCTTTTGTGTCTTCATTTACAGATTTTGACATTTTTGTATAGAAATGAATATTTAAACAAAAAATGCCACAACGCAAAAATAATTTGCACAATTTATTTACAGATTTTTGCCTAATGCTTAAACACTAAAAGTGGTTGCTATGCCCAAAGCATCACAACCTCTAACTTTGGTGACCATGCCCAAAAAGCTCCAACCCTACAAACACAATAAGTGCTTTGCACTGTGTTTGAAATTCTCCAACACACTTCTTTCAAAACACTACACACTGTTTTTTACACAAGACACATTGTTCAAAAATGAAATCTCCTGCAATCATGGGCAAAACACCTCTCAGGATCTACCACTGCACCCTCTCTCTCTTGTTCTCCTTGCTTCTCTGTCACTTCTCTTTCCTCCCTTACTTGGTCTACCTGTATTTTCTGTAATAAACTTGAGCACTTAAACAACAAGTAAGAAATGCTAGAAATCTTATTTGTTTCCTTCATATTACCCTATATACATGTATTTGTAATGTTCAAATAATATCACCTTGCATTATGCATTCAAATCCAAAAGAAAATTCTCATTAGCTTGAAAGTTTGCTTCCCTAATTTGCTTCACTAACCTCAGCTCCTCCATTGTCCCCGTCTGCTTTTCTTTTTCACCCAGCTTTTTAGACTCATCTGCAAATGTAATATATATTATTTAACTATACTATACTACTATACATTGTGCACAGTGCATCCCTTAAGAGCTTGTACCAGCCTTTTACAGTTTTTGCCTAATGCTTACACACTGATAGTGGTTGCTAGGCCCAAAGCATCACGACCTCTAACTTTGGTGACCATGCCCTAAACACAAGCACCAACCCTACAAACACAAAATATGCTTTGCACTGTGTTTGAAATTCTCCAAAACACTTCTTGCAAAACACTACACATAGTTTTTTACATAAGACACATTGTTCAAAAATGAACTCTCCTGCAATCCTTGGGAAAACACATATATGTAAAATACTAAACACATCCAAACTTGGAAAAGCACACAGACTCACACACATGAAATGTACAAAATAAAGCTAATTGAATACCAATCAGTGTGTGCCTTAGCATTACAAATAGACTTCAGGTGAGCTCAGCTTCTTTGTGAGACAGTAAGAGTCAGGGGAAGAGAACAAGAGAGAGCGGTAGGAGGACGAGGACAAAGAAGGCAACAGATGGAGACAGGGTCACTATAGTGGACCATGTTATAGATCATGCCATATCAATGTAGGAGCCTGCAGAGAGTCCAGCCCAACTACACAATAGCTCCATAATTAGGTCATTTAGACTGGATATCAGGAATATTTTTCGCTGTTGGCTCTCAAAGGATGAATTTGCATGTGCTGTCGATGAGGCGATGTGGCCAGACGCAAGCGTGAGGCGGTATCCAAAGGGTTCATTATCCACCTGCCCCATTCCTTACAACACTGTTTTTTTTTCATTTTCTCGTAATTGTTTCAGAGTTTACAGTATAGTAGTGATACACTGAATTACTTTTTGAACTGCATCCTACCTATTGGTTTTTTTGTTTGCCAAAACCATGACATCGCAAAATACACTTTTTTTTTTCAGAAGCTTTTTTATTTTTATTTTCATATGTCTAGATGAGCTGTAGTGAATCAATCTTTCACAAAAAAAAATCAGTATGAGACTTCTAAAATCAAAAACCATCCTAAGTACTGAATACAGCTGTGTTTTGCATAAAGCACATATGTGTGTTGTTGCTGTTTTTGGAAAGAGTAATTCAAAGGTGCATGTGTGTATTGTTTTGATACTAAAAACAGTTTTGAAATGGGATTTTTATGTTTTGTTTCAAGAGTTTCATTTTGCCGTATAAGTTAGAAGTATATCTCCATGTGCTTTGTCCTATTCGGCCTGTGTGTTAAGTTTTGACACAGTGGGCCAAAGTCTGCAACATGTGTGTAAGCAATCGGCAAAAACTGTAAACTCTGAGCCCTAAGCCATTTTTGAGATGTTTTGGTTTGCCTGGATTTATTCTCTTATTAAGATTGCATTCATCACCCCTATAATGCATAGCTGTCAAGCTATCATTTATTTGGGCCATAACCTGGACTATAAGAATATGTGTGCTGCATTGATGTCGTTTGAATGTAGGAAATTATCAATTAGACAGTAAAAAAGCTAAAAATATCTCACAATTATTTATTGATATGACACAAAAAGGCACATTGATTAAGCTTGTTATTGCTTAAAACACTTCTTCTTAGTCTTGGGAGTCAAAAAGTGATGAGAAAATTCTAAAATAAATATAAATTATACATAATAGAAACTATTCATAATCTTTTAAAAAGTCCATAGGCTTTTTCCCTGCATTTATGCTAATATACACTCAACAAAAATATAAACGCAACACTTTTGTTTTTGCTCCCATTTTTCATGAGATGGACTTAAAGATCTAAAATTCATTCCAAATACACAATATTACCATTTCTCTCAAACATTGTTCACAAATCTGTCTAAATGTGTGATAGTGAGCACTTCTGCTTTGCTGAGATAATCCATCCCACCTCACAGGTGTGCAACATCAAGATGCTGATCTGACATCATGATTAGTGCACAGTTGTGCCTTAGCCTGTCCACATTAAAAGGCCACTCTGAAATGTGCATTTTTTTGCTTTATTGGGGGTCTGGGGACTCAGTCAGTATCTGGTGTGACATTTGCCTCATGCAGTGCAACACATCTTCTTCGCATAGAGTTTATCAGATTGTCAATTGTGGCCTCTGGAATGTTGGTCCACTCCTCTTCAATGGCTGTGCGAAGTTGCTGGATATTAGTGGGAAGTGGTGCACGCTGTCGTATACGCCGGTCAAGCACATCCCAAACATGCTCAATGGGTGACATGTCCGGTGAGTATGCTGGCCATGCAAGAACTGGGACGTTTTCAGCTTCCAAGAATTGTGTACAGATCCTTGTAACATGGGGCCGTGCATTATCTTGCTGAAACGTGAGGTGATGTTCATGGATGTATGGCACAACAATGGGCCTCAGGATCTCATCACGGTATCTCTGTGCATTCAAAATGCCATCAATAAAATGCACCTGTGTTCTTCGTCCATAACAGATGCCTGCCCATACCATAACCCCACCACCACCATGGGCCACTCGATCCACAACATTGACATCAGCAAAGCGCTCACCCACACGACGCCACACACGCTGTCTGCCATCTGCCCTGAACAATGTAAACCGAGATTCATCCGTGAAGAGAACACCTCTCCAACGTGCCAGACGCCATCGAATGTGAGCATTTGCCCACTCAAGTCTGTTACGGCGACGAGCTGGAGTCAGGTCAAGACCCCGATGAGGACGATGAGCATGCAGTTGAGCTTCCCTGAGACGGTTTCTGACAGTTTGTGCAGAAATTGTTTGGTTATGCAAACCAATTGTTTCAGCAGCTGTCTCAGTGGCTGGTCTCAGACGATCTTGGAGGTGAACCTGCTGGATGTGGAGGTCCTGGGCTGGTGTGGTTACACGTGGTCTGCGGTTGTGAGGCCGGTTGGATGTACTGCCATATTCTCTGAAACGCCTTTGGAGACGGCTTATGGTGGAGAAATGAACATTCAATGCACAAGCAACAGATCTGGTTGACATTCCTGCTGTCAGCATGCCAATTTCACGCTCCCTCAATGCTTGTGGCATCTGTGGCATTTTGCTGTGAGACAAAACTGCACATTTCAGGGTGGCCTTTTATTGTGGACAGTCTAAGGCACACCTGTGCACTAATCATGATGTCAAATCAGCATCTTGATGTGGCACACCTGTGAGGTGGGATGGATTATCTCAGCAAAGCAGAAGTGCTCACTATCACACATTTAGACAGATTTGTGAACAATGTTTGAGAGAAATGGTAATATTGTGTATCTGGAATGAATTTTAGATATTTAAGTCCATCTCATGAAAAATGGGAGCAAAAACAAAAGTGTTGCGTTTATATTTTTGTTGAGTGTGTATATATATATATATATATAAGCTCCTGTAAAGGCTATGAGTGATCCAAAAAGAGCGACAACACACACACACACACACACACAATAGTCTACTAGAGGAAAAACGGCACGGAGGTTACGGTTTATAGCCTAGATAAAATAAAATAAAATTACGATAGGGCTCAGAGGGTTTTTAACACTGGAGGTCATGTAGCGACACATTTTAGCAACTCTCTCAATCCATTCCTTGTGTATATCTGGCCCTTAGTGTTACTGGTTATTGTTGTCTACTGAGTATCTTAATGCTCTCTCTCTCTCTTCTCTCTCTCTCTCTCTCTCTCTCTCTCTCTCTCTCTCTCTCTCTCTCTGTAGAAAAGGCCCCAAAGTTATAGGTTACAGTGTTTAATACTTCTTACAGTGTGTTAAGTTGTGTTTTGTTTAGTGTGGGTAGCTGTCAGTTAGGGCCGTGACGTCAGTCGGCTGGAGAGTCTTTTTAGAGTCTTCCTCTCGCTCGGTCAGATGTACGAGCGTGCATGTAGCGATCATTATACAGTTTGTACATGTTTGTTTGAGTTGTGGAATCACCTGTGTGTGAGTAAGATTGCTGTTCTAAGTTACAGTGTTATACATGTTTTAACGGCTGCGATTCGCGGGTCGCAATAACAGCTGTTCCAACGTCTCATCAGGAGCGGAGTTAAACCCTTTGTTCTTTTCCCGCGATCTGTGTGCTGCTGTGTCTGTGAAAGAGAAGAAAATAAAGCCAACTCCTCCTCTCCTAGTCTCATGCTTATAATCTGACGTTTTTGGCCATAAGTGGTGTTCTGGCCGACACCTCTGAAGTGAAACAAGTGATACAAGCAAATCAGCGCGGTAGGCTACATTCACCAGTTTCCTCCGCTACACTTCGCTCTTCCGCTTCACTCGCTGCTGGAATCAATGTAACTTTGCAACCGTGTAGGCTACTACTGCCAACAACTGCCACACTCGCTGTTAGGTTATTCTTCTTCTTAGATGTTGGCTACGTGATGATGTGCCGCGTGCTGCGCAATTTACGTTAAGCGCTGCTCATTTTCTAAAAGGAGCTACATACAAAAAAAATATATATATAGAAAATGCGGAGGAGAAGGATTTTTATAGAAGCGGCGCACGTTCACTCAGCAGCGGCGCTATGAGTGAACGTGCGGGAAACACTGCCTTCACAGTCACCTGATCTCAACCCAACTGAATATCTATTGGAGATAATGGACCAACGTGTTAGACACCATCACACCAAATGAGGGAATACCCCATCCATCAAGACTGGCTGCACTTGCTGAAATCAAGGTGCTCATCTTTATGAATTTCACAATATTATGATTTTTTTTTTAAATAATAATAATTAGGGCTGTCAAATTAATGCGTTAATTCCGATTAATTAATCACAGAAAAATTAACGCGATTAAAAAAATTAACGCAGATTAATCGCACTTCTATATTGCCCTTTGACCCGGTGCAAAAGAGGTGAGACGATAGCGGAGCTGCACCCGTAGCTTGCTGACACGGCCCGCACGGGATTAAAGAGTAAAGAAAGAAGCAGGGGAAAGGGGCCGAGGCGAGGGCTCTATGTTATGGGCTGCTCCGGGCAAATAAGCATGAAGGTAGGAATACGTTTTATGTTATTCTCGCAGTGTCTGTGCATTATTGATTTAGTGGGTGCCTAATTAACAATGTAGGTTCAAAACAGTAGGCCTATCTCTCAATCTTCCTCCGTGTCTCAATTTTGTTTGCTTGTTGCGATCGTCTAAACGGACACCCGTCCCCTCTCACTCTTCCTAGCATATGCCTGTCTTTTTTCCTCCTTTCTGTGTGTGTGTGTGTGTGTGTGTGTGTGTGTGCGTCATTTAGCCTGCTTATTTTTTGTGTTTTTTTTTGGCGCTAGTAGTTCCTAAATATATTTAGCTGAGGCTGAGGGGAGGAGACAGAAGTTACGAGAGACAGAGAGAGAGAGAGAGAGAGAGAGAAAAAGAGAGAAACGAATGGTAGCCTATAGACCTACAGTTGTTTATAAACAGGCATAAAAGTGTCATATAAGTGTGCGATTAATTTAGATTAATTAATCACAGAGCCTGTAATTAATTAGATTATTGTTTTTAACCGCTTGACAGCCCTAGTAATAATACATACGGTACATGATAGCAGACTAGAACAGTGACTCAGCCAGACATGAAGGGATAACTATGTGTATACAGCAAACCTGTGTGAGTGTGTGAGGTTGTACTGACCCGAATGTTTTCCCGTGCTTTGTCTTTGACTGCTTGTTTCTCCTCAGGGCTGTAGCCGGGCATGGAGAGCAGATTGTGGATGTAACTGAAGATCTCCCCCTGACACAGACACAGACACACACAGACACACAATATCTTATTTGAGTTGTGATGGAAATAAATATAATATGTATATTAGGCTTAGATGTCATTGTGAAACTACATAAAGTAATCTAATTGTGAAAGATTTCTGACCTCAGACAGCTGCAACAAAGCAAGCTTGTTATGATTGAGATATTAGGTATTGGAGACTAAGATTGTGTCAAAGTATGTATCTATGATTGACATGTCTAGACATTGTGTGTTGATCTTCAAAACTATAGCTGTTGATGTGAGACTGACTATCTTCAGTCATATCTGCAGTTCCCCTTGTGCATGTGGTTGACGACTCTGCTTGCAAGCAATTAAAGATCTTACAATCTTCTCGAATATTGTGTCAACCGGTATTTAATAGCTAACTCTCCCCTTTTTTTAAAATACTTTATCTATAGATTTTTTTCATTTTATGAACATACACACTGATAGAACACTGAAAAAAGCAACACAAAAATAAAAGATCAAATAAAATGAACAACAAACATGGTGTCGTCTACTATACATGTCAAATGTTAAACAGAAAATAAAAAGTCAATGTAGGTCCCTTTCAATGAGGTGTCATGTAGGTCCCTTGCCGTCTTAACCAGACAAATTGATATTTCAGTTTCCGCGATAGAATCCACCAGTTACGCTATAATATCTAAAAAGGTCTTCTAGATTCTTTGATACTCAAATGGAAAGAAAAGCACACAGCCCTTACCAAACACAGCCCGTCTAACTTACAGCTGAGATGGAACAGGCTTTCTCCAGCTGCCTCGCTCTATTGGTTCAAATTGAGCACATAATCAACCACATACATGTCTAGTTGGATGAATGTGACATGAATGTTACCTTTCTGAGGGGGTCTCTCAGGTAGCAGTCAATGATCCTGTCGTACAGATGTTGCTTCTCATAGAGAAATTCACAGATTTGGTAGCTGACGGGGGCGAGATGGGAAGACACAACAACAGAAGACATGTCATTGATTGACCCCACTCGCTAAGCCACGGCCCTCACATGCAGGCTGGCAAATCACAGCGCAGCATAGGACAGGCTCCGTACTGAGGTCTGACAGCGCAATCACACCAGGCCAATCTGTACCGTGCCCAAGTACATTTGCACCCCTAAAGTCTAGATTGGTTTGACCAGTGTGAGTGCTCTGTTTAGCACCAGCACGGTACACTTCCTCAGAAATGGCACACTTGGGGGAGCGGGGCATGGGCAAGGTACGTGAACAACGGGCCTAGTGTGTATGCGCCCTGACACTTTCTTGTCGATGCTCTATTGACAGACAGGATAATCAATGTGGTCTGAATAGAGATGTCTTTGGTTTTTAGTCTTTTAGCCACTCACAACTTGGCCTTCTCTGCCAGAGCCAGCAGCCTCTCTTCATTGAACTGGACCACACCACCAATCTGTAGCAGCTCCAGCAGGACCTAGACAACAGTCACAATATACATCAAGATCATGACATGATGAAATAAACACACACACACACAGGCACACACACTCACAGGCGCACAGGGACAGGCACACACACACACGCACACACACCTGCTGCCTCTCAGTGTGTCGGGAGTCATCGTCTGGACAGCACAGGAACTCCAGAACCTGTGAAGACAGTAAAAGCAAAATGGAGGCGGATGTTAGCTATCCTCATAAATCCTCCTTAATGGGATGCACTGAAGACAACAGATAACTATTGTCTCACTAGCAAATAACGATAAAAAATAAAATATGAATTAAACCTGAATATGAATTGACCTAACGTTGAGCTCCGTCTGAGGGGAAGGGTAGGCAACGCTAAGTGGTTTTCACCCCTCAGAGGAAAAGACAATTCCAGTCACCAAGACAGCGAAGGTCAGGACAATGGTATACAGCAAGAATCCTTCCATTCAGTCTAAACATTCCAGTCTAAAACGGCATTCCAACTTTTAAGGCGAGACACGGCAGGCAAAAACATAGTTTTTTAAGCACTGGTCAATTTTGAGATTTGTGTCTATTTAGCTTCCATAACATGTCTTCTTTCATACTAGTATGGATAAAAGGTCCAAAATATACGTTTTAGGTGTTTATTTTACTAAACTTTGACTGCTTGCATCTGTATTTTGCTCCTAAATTCGTCAAAAGTGAGCATTCTAACGTAACATAAAGCACCGCGGCTGCTGTATGAATCATAATAACCATGGTACTGTTGGAAAGCTCTGAATCTCAAGCACAACGTTATCGGATCCAAATATGGTCATTTCCTTTGTGTCAGTAACCAATCGTGAAAGTGTGAGGAGGGATTCAATGCTAGGAACGCGAACTCATTGGCTAATGCACATTTCTGACGATGTGATTCGCTAAAAGGCATCACGTGATGCTAGCCGCGGGTAGCTCGAAAATCACAAAATAAAATGGGAAAAACGTCGAGAATATGCCAAACCAACACAAAAAAAATACTTAATCAATTGGCTACGGACATTACATGATCGCCATTTGAAGGGGAGAAGTGTTAGAGACATGTAAATCACGCCGATCACGTCGGAGAGACACAGACTGTCAGAGGAGAGGGGAGAGAGAGTGTCTGTGCCGACTCCGGAGCAGGTTGACAGACAGTGGCTAATAATGAATTAACCACGTTTAAATTAGCATGTGGATGTAAATGTTACTATGCTATGGTTTATATATGTTAAGCAGTGGTAGGCCTATATGGCATTGAGGGGTGTAGGGCCTAATTCAATAAATTACTCTAGCTATAATCAGTGATTATCAGCAGAATTCACGTTTTTATCTTTAACGGCCGTTTTCTCAAAATGAGCTTTTTCAATACTCTGAGAAAGATATCTCAACTTCTAGACCACTGACATCAACCAAACTTTCTATAATCATTCATAGCACTATTTTAAAGGTTTTTACACAAGGATTTGTTAATATATTGTTAATTGTCTGATTTATGATACATTTTCCTCCTAAAAACATGCCGAAAATGCATTTCTAAGACATGTACATAGTATTTTTTGATTTATTAAATGAAAAAAGGCTGTATCCAAAATCTGTTGTGTAAAAACTTTAGAAACTAATATGTGCTTAAAATAAAATAGAAATTTTAACTCTGGCTTTATTCAACATCTCGATTTTTTTCTCGAAAAATGACCCAAATTTACGCATAATTGGTTAAATATTGCCATATTTGCATATTTAATAAAGTATTAAAGAAAAACATGTAATACAAAAAATAATTGTGTTAGTATCAGTAATCAACTGGCAAAGTTTCATGATGGTATCTATAAGTTAAAAAAAAATCTCTATTCAGCTGGGGTGTCTCGCCTTAATTTGATGTACCTTCATGCACTAGATACAAAAGGCCTGAAACAGAAAAAGTCTTTGGCCTTCACAATCTGCACAAACCACTGCACTCTTTCTTCAATGATGTCTATGTATTCATGTATTTATTGCATGTCTTTGATATAATACTGTTATTATTACTGTTACTTTGGGGATTTCAATAGTTACCTGATCAAAGAGCTTTCTGTTGACAAAGAGTGTGTTGTCTGGCTTGGCCAACTGGCGGGCCAGAAAGGTGAAGAGCCCGCCCACCTGGGAGGGAGTGAAGTCTGGGTTGTCCACCATCACCTAGGTAACCGTAAAGACATTCATAATCAAAGAAAATAAAAACAGAGCAGTTAATGATGTTAAAGAGGGCTCCCGTTTTGAGATGCAACTCTTTATTGATGTTGGTGTTGAGATTATTGTGGGGTTTGAAAAAAAATAGTGTCATTTAAAGTAGCTCCGAGGAACTAACAGTTTAATTTTTCCTCTGATGATCATAAATTACATGTAACAAAACGAGAAAACGGGCAAACGAGACCATCAGTGCAAAGAATGCTATTTTTACATAGTTTCTCTTAAAGCCACTACGAGTAACTTGGTCCGTTGGCGGCCCCTTTGGACAAAAGCGGTAGTATTTTTACGACGCCAGCTGTCGTGATGCTGTTTTCTAGCTCGTGCCGGGCGTGCGAGATTCAAATGATCAGGAAGCAATATAGTGCATGTCCGTGTGTTGAAAGTGTGAGGGCACCGGACTCTTTTCGGCTCCGTGAGAGTGGTTAGTGACGCAGCATCAACTAATGCCAGTCAGTGCCACACACACCTGATTGCAATGAGTTGATGCAGTGTCACCTAACTCTCACGGAGCTGAAAGATTACGTGTCCTCACACAAAGCCAATGAACGAGAGACGGCAGTTAGTATGGATCACGATGAGGTAATGTGTTTATGTTGTTGTAAATAATGACTATTTCAGATGAATAATGGTCATCTGATGATGCTGGTGAGGCAAAGTAAACTTTGTTTTAGTAGGCTACCGCTCATTCATTTAGGAGTAAACACTGCAGTCTAGTTCGCTCCCGTGAAATTGTGTAAACGTTGCTTGGCAACGCCCTCCCGCCCGTCTACCACTCTCCCTTTTAGCTTTTCTTCATTGCATTTTCTTTTTTTTTCTTTGATGGTTCAGCCCCGTTATCAGTCATTATGACGATAAATAACTGTCTCAAACAAGGCTCCTGCTCCCCTTCCCTCACCTGGAGGGATAGGCTTCTCAAGTCGCGTTGCTGCGCCACACTGAAATCTGCGACCAATACGGATATGTGACCATAGAGCCTGCACACGCGAACCGAAAATTGGACTGGGTGTGCGTCCAGACCAAACGCAGTAATAAAAACTATATAAAAACATCTTTCTTTGCACTGATGGTCTCGTTTGCTGTTAAAGGTAATTTATGATTATCAGAGGAAACATGAGGCTGTTTAAAAGATATTTAAATGTTACTCGTAGCTGCTTTAATGCCTTTGTCATGGGTATACGCTCACCCAAGAACAGCTGACAAAGTAAAAAACACTACTGCTTTTGTCCAAAGGGGGCGCTGTAATTAACACAAAAGGAAAGTTCCTCATAGTCACTTTAAAATAAGATAAAAATTAATAAAAAAATATATATACATATTAATACTCCAGCTATATAAGACAACCAAGTTACTGTATGTTGTGTTATGTGCTAGTTGTTACTCTGATTTGCAGTGAGAGAAACAACCAAGAAATGCAAGATCACTTTATCTGTTTTAGAAAAGGACACAGTTAAAGGTGAAGTAAGCGATTTATTTATCTTAATATAAGTGTTAAATCGCTCTTTATTCATACAGTGATCACTTATATAGTGTACGTGTTTCATAAAGCCGATCTCTCAGTCACTCGCTCTGCATTTAATCGGCAAATAAACTTTTCAGGGATCCCACTACTAATAACCAATCAGAAGAGAGAACGCTACAAACCAGCACCCGTCTCACTGCCGGTGCACGTGCAGAGCAACAGATGGGTGAATGTGTATGCACCTACAATGGCGGAGCAGGTAAATATCCTTCCCAATGTCTGTTTTGATGGTTTTTATCATGTTTGATCTGAGATGATGCTAGATAACTCGCTGCTTGAAGACCGCAATGTGGTGACGAGGGGACGAGGCAGGGGACTGCTAACTGCAGTCACTGACAGGAAGTTAGCTAAACTTACCATTCTGCTTACTGAACCTTTAAAGAGTCTGTCCTCATGCACAATGCTGTTTTACAGGGTTAGGCTTATGAACAATAATGTCAAACAAATACAATATCAGGCAGAATGATTTGAGTGATTTTTACCTGGAGTAAAATGTCCACTATTCTCTGCTGGTACTCCAGGGCCTGCTTGTCATTCTTAAAGTCCTCGAATGTCTAGAATCAAGTAGGAAGCAGTTATACACACGATGACAGTGGCCACATTAAAAGAAAAAAACACACCAATATCTTAGTCCACTTTTAAATTCAACCAAAGCAAGACCTTAGGAAAGGAAAGGATGGATGCCAGAAATAAAAGCATGAAACAATTAAAAACAACAAATTTAATCATTCTCAATATTTTTCTATGAATGATGTAACTTACTGTGGTCATTTTTTGGTCAGTTCCCATGTTGTACTGTATTTCCTTTAAGCACACATGCCACACTACATTTAACTGCACGTACTGTTCGTACATGTTTAAGTCGGTTACCCCACCATTAAAGGAATACTTCACCCATATGGAACCAGCGTTCTATCATTATAAAATAACTATATATATAATATATAATATAATGAATGAGGTTTTTCTTCCCTCAGTCTTCCCTTGAAGCCACTACGAGTAACATGGCACGTTGGCGTCCCTTTTGGACAAAAGCGGTAGTATTTTTACGACGCCCGCTGTCGCAAAGCTGTTTTCTAGCTCGTGCCAGGTGCGTGAGTGTGAACTGAGAAGGGGGCAATATAGTGCATGTCCGTGTGTTGAAAGTGTGAGGACTCTTTTCGGCTCTGTGAGAGTGGTTTTGACACTGCATGAACTAATTAATGCCAGTCACTGCCACATGCACCTGATTACAATGAGTTGATGCAGCAGTGTCACCTAACTACTCTCTCTCACGGAGCTGAAAGATTACGTGTCCGACTCCTCACAGAAAGCGAATGAACGAGAGACGGCAGTTAGTATGGATCACGATGAGGTAATGTGTTTATGTTGTTGTAAATAATTACTATTTCAGATAATGGTTATCTGATGATGGTGAAGCAAAGCAAACTTTGTGTTAGTACCAACCGCTCATTCATTTAGGAGTAAACACTGCAGTCTAGTTTCGCTCTTGTGAAATTGTATACACGTTGCTTGGCAACGCCCTCGTCCCCCCCTAGCCAATATCACTCTCCCTTTTAGCTTTTCTTCATTGCATTTTCGTTTTTTTCTTTGATGGTTCAGCCCCGTTATCAGTCATTATGACGGCAAATAACTGTATCAAACAAGGCTCCCGCTCCCCTTCCCTCACCTGGAGTGATAGGCTTCTCAATTCACGTTGCTGCGCCACACTGAAATCTGCGACCAATACGGATATGTGACCATAGAGCTTGCACGAGCGAACCGAAAATCGGACTGGGTGTGCGACCAGACCAAAAGCAGTAATAAAAACTATTTAAAAACGTCTTTCTTTGCACTGATGGTCTCGTTTGCTGTTAAAGGTCATTTATGATTATCAGAGGAAACATGAGGCTGTTTAAAAGATATTTAAATGTTACTCGTAGCCGCTTTAAGGCCAGGACACACCAGTCCGACTACCCGAAAATGGAGACTGCCGATTCAGGCAGCTCCAGTCTTCCCGTCGCGGCCGAAAAAGTGCAAAGAACACACCAAACCGACTGCTGACTTTCCGTACGCTCTGCGCTTGCGCGGGACGTAATGTCTCCATATCAGCAGGTGCCGCTAATCTGTATTGTGTCCCAGAAAAATACGGAAGCCGGAAATGATGGGACGGCTCTCTAGATCATAAACATAGATAGAAATACGTATTTATATTTATGGACCATAAAGAGCACCATTTTTAGCAGAGAGTGTCGAGCATGGTGTCGAGCAGTCAACAAGGGTTGATGCATGCGAGTACTCGCTGAACGAAACAAACAAACACATTAAAACGATGGCTAACTGTTGTTAGCTGTTTGTGCTACCCGCCTCACTTCCGGGCTTCACTGATTCGCTAGCCCTCCACAAATCAAATTGCTCCAACTGAAAGACTGCCCGCAGCCGATTGAACATGTTCAATCGGCTCAAAAGAAGCCCGACGACATCTATTGACACCGATTTCACGGCACACACCAAACAGATTCGTGTCCCCGCCCCCTCGAAACTCTACGACGGCGATTATCGGGCCGGTGTGTCCTGGCCTTTAGTCTTCCCTTGGCCCAGCTGTCCTGTTAATTCTAACCCTTACTGTGATGTCACAGTAAGGAAAAGGTAGTGTTAGACAGTGAGACCATAAAACACTCTTTCTGCCTTGGCCCTTTTCTCAGGCTAAGATGATCCGATTTCATTTTTTTTTGCACATTTATACTAAATAGGATCTCCTAGTTCAATACACCTTCATATTCCAACTGGTGAAGTAGGCCTTTAAACAAGAAATAAACAATTTTTGTTTACCATGTGGGGGCAGCAGAAACACGTCACATGCCCTTTTATGGAGTTGACTTTGTTTGCAAACAGTCTATTTACACTTCCAGCAGGTATCATTATGGAAGCTTCCACACTCACTGTCTTTTAGCTGTAGGGGTTTTAAATATCTTAGGACATCTCACCATGGCCAGCACATTGAGGAACTCCCTGGTGTCAAAGTGGAGCAGCGTACGGATACACGGGAACACCTCCTCCTCATCCTTAGAGTCAGCTGTATGGAGATGGATGAGAAACTCAAACACCTGACACACGCACACGCGCACACACACACACACACACACACACAAAACATTAGACCACAATAAAATGCATTGCTTGCTCTACATTTAACCATAACCACAAAGCCCGACCAATAGTTTTTTACAGTCTATGATCCCAACACTACAACATAATTATCACTTTGGGCGAACATTCTCATAGTACGAATATGCTCCAAACTTTTGCTAGAATAGAAGTAGAATACACACACACACAGACACACACACAGACACACACACACACAAAACATTAGACCACAATAAAATGCATTGCTTGCTCTACATTTAACCATAACCACAAAGCCCAACCAATAGTTTTTTACAGTCTATGATCCCAACACTACAACATAATTATCACTTTGGGCGAACATTCTCATAGTACGAATATGCTCCAAACTTTTGCTAGAATAGAAGTAGAATACACACACACACAGACACACACACACACACACAAAACATTAGACCACTATAAAATGCATTGCTTGCTCTACATTTAACCATAACCACAAAGCCCGACCAATAGTTTTTTACAGTCTATGATCCCAACACTACAACATAATTATCACTTTGGGCGAACATTCTCATAGTACGAATATGCTCTAAACTTTTGCTAGAATAGAAGTAGAATACACACACACACAGACACACACACACACACACACACACACACACACACACACACACACACACACACACACACACACACACACACACACACACACTTCACCTGGTTCTTGACTTGAACCACCAGGTCTTCGGGGATTTCTCCAAGTGGATATGCTCTTCCTGCGAGACAGCAGCTGTAAAACATACTGTCATTATTATGAGGTAATATTGTCAACATGGAGTCCCGTTTCATCTTACGCTACACATTGATCTGTCATGTGATCCCTATCACCATAGATACCATGTAGTATGTATACAAAACTTTACAGTCAACTTATTATTCCATGCATTCTATTTACGACGGTGCCTCCCTCTTAGTGAGTTGGGACAAACAACTTCTACACATTCTGAGTGGCACTCTCAATCACATGCACTACGTATGTGTTGAGTGGGAAAATCAACAAGCCAGGCACATTTCTGATACTATTTTTATTATTATTATTATAAAGTCTAAAAGTCTTAAGTCTATTATAGTCAATATATTTAGCATTTTTCTAAGTCCCTTTAGAGCAAAGATCTATCATAATCATATTAAATAGTTGACTGGTCGTCGTTGACAGAAAGCAAACTTTCAGGCATAACGTATGGCAGCTTCATCTGTGTTGACTTACCTTATGTAGACGAGGAGTTTGTTTCCTATCACCACCTCCTCATCTGTCCAACAAGGAAAGGAACATACAGGGTTAAAGAGCTTAATGCTTCTTAACCTGTTAACACGCTGAAAGAAGGAAAGGCGTGAGGGCAGACCCCGGGCTCTGTGTCTGCTTGGCCCCAGTTTAACGATACACTCTTCCATCCATTTCTCTTTATTTGGTCCTTTTGAGCTGCTTATAGGCCCTCCAGCATTTTACACTTTAAAATAGTGATAAAGATTGGAACCCTATTTTAGCCCGCTGCAACTACCCCTGCGTTCCAATCCCCATACTTCCCTACTATTTAGTATGCCAGAAAAAGATTTAGGATGTCCCAACTCTTCTGTACTTTAGTATGTGGTGTAGTAAAAAGAAAGAGTCTGTGATTTGGAACGCAGGGTACGTGTCACAACCAGGAAGTAAGGCCATGACAAAGTGGGAGACACGCTGTTTTCATTGGTTAAACATATTCAACAAAATGAAAAATGGATTCATTAAAAACACAAGAGAAGTACAGAACACACATGGAGTTTGTGGATGTCAGTAGAATCAGTAATGTGGAGGAGAGTGTCTCTGCTAAAATAGAGACAGTAATAATCTCTTGACTGTCATATTGACATCCTACCATCAGCATTCACTATAGTTTCAACATTTCTTTCAGAATAAAACCTATCCCAAAAGTGTAACCTACATGTTCAACATTCTTTAAAACAGTGAGCCCTAGCCTGGCAACGCCCACCTACGTATTTCCTTTACATTTTCATTTCCCTTCAGTAGTCAGTCTGGGTCTGCGGTATATTCTTAGGATTTCTACGGCCAGATTTTCGGCGTTCCAATCAGCGAACAGAGGGAGTGGATGAGAACAATGACGTTGAGGTTGTGCGCCAGTTTCAGTTGTAGTCAGAAGCCAGCGTGTGACATTCGTCACGACCAAACGTTATGCGATTGGTTGGCAGATCCAGAGTGGCACTGGGCAGATCCAATAGCTTTAAACTTCAACAGACACCCGCCTTCAAGTGAGTTAACGTTTGTCAATTGAGCGATTCCAGACCTTCTGTACAAATTAAATTAAGTATGGTGGTCTGGTAGGACCAAACTAAGTGAGCCCATGGGTCAAACTACTTTTCATGGCCAGCTTTGCCCAAAAGCTTCTTCAACTTGAACACTTTTCTTCAAAGAATATATTTTATGATTTTGTCATGAACAGCAAAGATGCTCAATAATGTTTGTATATTAAAGTCATGAAAAATAAAAATACAATGGAACCTTTTGAGCATGACTGAAGAATATGATTTACAAACACTAACACACCCTAGCACTTAAAAACACATTTTCCATTTAGATCTGTCTTTTTTTCTGGTGATACCGTGAACACTGGGGGATGTGGTTCCAGGCTTACCCGTTAGGCCCCTCCCCTCCCTCAGCGGTGGTCCAATCACAGCAAAGAGTTTCTGAAATATAAAGACAATTCTTAGAATGAAAAACTAAATAAAGTGTTAATTATGAGTGAACACGATATATCAATGTATCAACTCTTTGTCCTGCTCCACCTAACCTGACCTTAGTTCTCATGTGTTGGATATTATAATGTAATGAACAATAGACATTTCTGATGGAGTCAACTTGATGAGCCTTTGGTAAGAAC